>JAXQQM020058455.1:0-415571 GCA_034641835.2 Pinus albicaulis
CTGATTCAGACATGCTTCCTAGCAAGACATTTACTGCTTTGGCATTGGTTTCATACTTCTTCCTTTCTGCTGCATCAGTAGGAATACTTGCCGGGTATTGATAACCTTCTTGCACGATTGCCCATACATCTGCACCAAGACTTTGCAGATATGCTTTTGTACGTACCTTCCAGAATATCATATTGCTTCCATTGAATAGAGGTGGCTTTATAGACATTACTCCTTCTTGACTTCCCATTGCGACGGATCTCCTTTAAGCGATCAAGCTTCTCCACAAGGACCCTGCTCTAATACCAATTGTTGGGAAAAATACTGAGAGGGGGGGGTGAATCAGTATTTACTGCATAATCAAATCTTTTTACTTTTTCATTCCTTAAAACCCATACGCTACTTTCCTTCAGTAAACTGGCGTATATACGCGGATCCCCTTTATGAAACTAGCGTATACACATAGATCTAGATATGTCATTAAATCTTCACTTCTATTATTCCATCATTCATTCATCAGATGTTTAATAAACAGTAAACATGTGCAGTAAGAACAGAATAAACCATCACACAAATCATCACACATGAACACCAGGATTTTTAGGTGGAAACCCAAATCGGGAGAAAACCACCGCTGCAGTTGCTCAGCCTTCAATATTTTATTATAGAGAAAACATCTTACAACATATGTGCTGGCGCAGACTTGACCAGCACGCAGGCACCCACCTGCGCTCGTTTACCAGCCTCTCCTGGAAGGGAGCTCCAACCCCCCGACTCGTTTACCAGCCTCTCCTGGAAGGGAGCTACGACCCCCCGATCTCGTTTACCAGCCTCACCTGGAAGGGAGCTACAACCCCCTGACTGAAGGCTACAACCTTCAGCACCACCTTGGACCACGCTTCATCAATTTTCACACTGGATCCAACAACTTCAATAGAACACCACTTGCAGGCCACATTTCATCATATTTTCATACTGGACCCTTTCCATACTTTTAAGCACAACCACACATCATCAACAGATACATATCAACACAGATCAGATAGCATAAACACAGCAGAACAGCTCAGATATTTCATACCCCTTGCTTCAACAAACCCTAGTTTGCATACGCTCTTTTACTTCACTGATTTCGCGTATATACGCGCTTCCGTCCACACAAACCGGCGTATACCTCAGTGTATATTTTATTGCGCATACGCGCTTTCTCTTCGCTGAAGCTGCGTATATACGTGTTTCCTCCGCGTCGAAGTAGCGTATAGATCTTCAATTATTCCAGAGCAGCATACTTCTTCAGATCAGATGTTCAAATCAGATTTACCCTTTTCACTTCAGTCAGATGTTCGCCTAGATGTTCGCCTTATCACAGATCTAGGCCTTCCATAAGCAGATCTAGTAGCTACAAGTGCATTTCAGATCTAGATCCCTTTCTTCATCATTGGTGCATCATACCTTCAGATTTGTCTTCAAATGTAACCCTTCCATTCAGATCTACTTCAGAGAGAAGTATTCATTCAAGCTCAGACATCTTGCACCCACACTCATGTTTTGCACAATGAATTTCTTCTCCTTATATAGGTTTATCCTTTTTCAATACCATGAGCCCCTTTTTCAATACCATGGGCCAAAACAATACCATGAGCCCAAAACTACCTGGACGGGGTCAATTAGGCGGATCATTACCCAATACCATGGGTCAATACCATGGTGGATACCCTTGGTTTTTCACTTTTTGAGCGCTTTAGCTCATACAAGACTTGGCACGTTCTTTTCCGCGTGCATACGCGACTTCCGCTAGGCCAATCTGCGTATACCTGGAGACATACTCTTTTTCATCATAGAATCTAGCACATGCTGAAATCCTTTCTTCATTGCCTTCTGTACTCACTGTAGATACATCAGATTTCCTTCATCAATAACATATTCTATCAAGCACAACTTCATCAAGTGGATTGTCATCAAGGACAACACATGTCCACAGTCGCATGTCTTCATCTTCATTTAGTGGGTTGCCATCAAGGACAACACTCTGCATCATATTTCCAACAGACCAACCCTTACAGTACTTGTAGTTGTTGGGAAAAATACTGAGAGGGGGGGTGAATCAGTATTTACTGCATAATCAAATATTTTTACTTTTTCATTCCTTAAAACCCATACGCTACTTTCTTTCAGCAAACTAGCGTATATACGCGGATTCCCTTTATGAAACTAGCGTATACACAAAGATCTAGATATGTCATTAAAACTTCACTTCTATTATTCCATCATTCATTCATCAGATGTTCAATAAACAGTAAACATGTGCAGTAAGAACAAAATAAGTCATCACACAAAGCATCACACATGAACACGAGTTTTTGGGCAAACCGTCGAGGAGAGCCCCACCATTACTTGGGTTATACATTGTGTGCTTTATAATAAACATCTTACAACATATGTGCTGACGCAGGACTTGGCCGACATGCGAGGCACCACTGCTGACTCATTTACCAACCTCTCCGGAGGAGCTCCAACCACGACTGGATTTACCCGTGACCTCTCCCACGGAAGGGAGCTCGACCCACGCTCTGAATTTGACCGGCCTCACACGGAGGGAGCTGCGACCCCACATTTGGCTTCTGGCCACCAGGCTACCTTGGACCACGTTTCATCAATTTTCACACTGGATCCAACAACTTCAATAGAACAACACTTGCAAGCCACATTTCATCATATTTTCAAACTGGACCCTTTCCATACTTTTAAGCACAAACATACATCACCAACAGATACATATCAACACAGATCAGATAGCAGAAACACAGCAGAACAGATCAGATATTTCATACCCCTTGCTTCAGCAAAACCTAGTTTGCATACGCGCTTTCCCTTTACTGATGTCGCGTATATACGCGCTTCCGTCCACACAAACAAGCGTATACCTCAGTGTATATTTCATTGCGCATACGCGCTTTTACTTCGAGAGAAGGCAGCAGTGGCCACATGCGCGCTTCCTCCCCGCTTGACGGTAGCGGCCAGCAGGTCTTCAATGATTCTGGAGCTGCATGCTTCATCGGGATCGGATGTTCAATTCCAGTTACCCTTTTCACTTCGGTCGGATGTTCGCTGAATGTTGCGCCTCATCACGGATCTAGGCCTTCAACGGATCTAAGCAGATACAAGTGCCTTAGTGCATTTCAGATCTAGATCCCCTTCTTCATCATTGGTGCATCATACCTTCAGATTTATCATTCAAGTGTAACCCTTTCCATTCAGATCTACTTCAGAGAGAAGTATTCATTCAAGCTCAGACATCTTGCACCCACACTCATGTTATGCACAATGAATTTGTTCTCCTTATATAGGTTTATCCTTTTTCAATACCATGAGCCCCTTTTTCAATACCATGGGCCAAAACAATACCATGAGCCCAAAACTACCTGGACGGGGTCAATTAGGCGGATCATTACCCAATACCATGGGTCAATACCATGGTGGTTACCCTTGGTTTTGCACTTTTTGAGCGCTTTAGCTCATACGCGACTTGGCACGTTCTTTTCCGCGTGCATACGCGACTTCCCCTAGGCCAATCCGCGTATACCTAGAGACATACTCTTTTTCATCATAGAATCTATCACATGCTGAAATCCTTTCTTCATTGCCTTCTGTACTCACTGTAGATACATCAGATTTCCTTCATCAAGAACATATTCTATCAAGCAAAACTTCATCAAGTAAGTTGTCATCGAGGACAACACATGTCCACGATCGCATGTCTTCATCTTCATTTAGTGGGTTGCCCATCAGGGACAACACTGCGCATCATATTTCAACAATCTCCCCCTTTGGACTTATTCTTCAACCACGATGGTGTTTGGTTACCACAACGGATAAGTACATTGACACCATGTCACTCTCCCAAATTTTTTTATCATTATCTTCTCTTCATTCAAACACCATGTCATTCTCCCCCTTTGACATCAAGGGCAAAGGGCGGATCAAAAACCAACATACTCTTCCCCTTTTCTTCTCATGTGGAAGAAGCGTTCTGCAGATCTGATATGTACTAAAGTGGCCAAGCTCCCCCTGAGTTCATGCTGAATCTTCAAACATATTTTTCAAAGAAGTATATGACTCTATGAACTTCCTATCACCAAAGACTCATACTTACATCAATTATCCATCCAAGTGGATTTATACATGAGACTTCAACTACCCAACCAATTGGGTTTACACATTCTACTCAACCAAGTGAGTTTACAAAATATGACAAGTCCTTACATGACTGAATATTACAATTTACATCATGGGTCTCTACATGACCTTTTCATCAAAAATACAAATATGACTTTTCATAATCAATACCAAGAAGACCTCAAGAGAGATCATATAACAGAACCAACATAATGCATTATACTCAGCAAAGCTAATGCTCCCCCTGAATCTGTGCATCCATGCATCCTTTTCATATGACTAAGGCTCCCCCTTAGTTTGTGCATCCTGAACACTTTCACCAACAAATCATGAAGGCATCTTCATCAAAACATTAGAAACATAATTGAGCGGAACACCACCCGGAGATACTACCATGACAGCACAACATTTGTCTTGAAAGAAAGTGAACCAACCAAAATGAAAATTGTCGACCCAACCAAGGAATTTCATTTTTACGTACGGGGAACTCGCGTATATACGCGTGTGTTTGAAAGCCGCGTATCCCAAAGGCATCTTCTAAAGTATGCAGTTGTTCTTTTGGCTTGGAAGAATAGCCTCGGCTCTGTCTTAGATAATCGAACGCTTCCAGGAGGTTTGGTAAGTCTGTCTTTGTTCTTTGGAGGGAACATACTCCAACTTCACCGTTTGCTCAAGCACTTGTTCACGTAAGAAATGATACTTGATGGGAATGTGCTTGGTCTTCGAATGCATAACAGGATTCTTTGAGATACTGATGGCACTTGTATTATCACACATAATGGAGATTGGAGTTGCACATTTGATTTGAAAATTTTGCAAGGTTTGCATCATCCATAGGAGTTGAGTGCAACAAGATGCGGCAGCTACATACTCTACTTCAACTGTCGATAAGGCAATAGAATTTTGCTTCTTGCTGAAACAAGATACTAACCAGGGTCCCATATAGAATGCACCACCACTAGTGCTTTTCCGATCATCAACACTTCCAGCCCAATCTGCATCAGTGTAAGCATGAAGAGTAAGATTAGCATTCTTCGGATACCATAGACCAAAATCTTGAGTTCCTTGTAGATATTTGAAAATTATTTTGACAGCCTGAAGATGAGACTCTTTTGGATTAGCTTGGAATCTTCCTACAATCCCAACTGCGTGCATAATGTCTGGTCTAGTCCCAGTGAGATAAAGCAGACTTCCTATCATCGATCTGTATTCTGGTTGATTCACTGTGGGAGAATCATCATTAGAACTCAGACTGCATCCGGTTATCATTGGTGTACTTACAGGTTTGCATTCTTCCATGCCATACTTCTTCAGAATTTGCTTAAGATATTTTGTTTGTGATAGAAATATACCATCTGCAGCTTGATGCACTTGCAAGCCAAGAAAGAATGTTAGTTACCCAAGTAGAGACATTTCAAATTCTTGCTGCATGACAGAGGCAAATTTTTGACTCATAGATTCTTCGTTACTCCCAAAAATGATGTCATCAACATATACAACTACAATCAATAGTTTGTCATTTTCAACTTTTGTGTATAAGTTGCTATCAGCAGACCCCTTTGAAAATCCTTGTTGATGAAGATATTTGTCAAGACGATAATACCAAGCCCTTGGAGCTTGTTTGAGACCATAAAGAGCCTTTTTAAGTCTACAAACAAGATTTGCATCATTTCCCAAAATGAATCCTTCTGGTTGTTCTATATATACTTCTTCTTCTAGATCACCATTAAGAAAAGCAGATTTAACATCCATTTGATAAACTTTGATGTGTTGATAACTTGAAAAGGCAAGAAATATTCTTATGGCTTCAAGTCTAGCTACAGGAGCAAAAGTTTCTTCAAAGTCTATACCTTCTTGTTGAGTATACCCTTTGCAAACCAGTCTAGCTTTGTTTCTTACAACATCCCCATTCTCATTTAACTTATTCTTGAAAATCCATTTAGTTCCAATGACATTTTTATCATGTGGTCTTGGTACCAATTCCCAAGTGTCATTCTTTTCAATTTGATCAAGCTCTTCATTCATGGCTTGCTTCCAACATTCATCTTTGCTAGCTTGATTGACATTATGTGGTTCAATTGTGGATAGAAGTGCCAGATGACTAGAAGATCCCACAAGAGTTCTCCTTGTTCGTACACCTGATTCCTTGTCTCCCAAAATTTGAGATTCAGGATGATTCTTTTGAACATATCTGGATGGAGCTTTTTCAGATAGATCATTTTCAAGTTCTTCATTGGATCCACTGTCTATATCATTTCCATTTGATGTAGATGGCCATATGTCACTATCATCTTCTTCTGTTGTTTGTTTTTCTTCTTTAGGAGCTGCAGGAGACTCATCAATAACAACATCAATACATTCAACAATCTTTCGAAGCCTTTTATTGTAACATGTGTATGCTTTGCTTGAATATGAGTAACCAAGAAATATCCCTTCATCTGATCTAGGTTCAAACTTGCCAAGCTTTTCATCATTATTTTTGATAAAGCATTTACTTCCAAAAACTCTAAAATGCTTCACAGTGGCAGAATTACCATACCAGAGTTCATATGGAGTTTTGTCACTATTTACCCGAACATGAGCCTTGTTGAGAATGTTAGCTGCTGTATGTGCTGCTTCACCCCAGAACATGTCAGGAGTTCCAGAATCATCAAGCATAGCTCTAGCCATTTGTTGAATTGTTCTATTCATTCTTTATGCTACGCCATTTTGTTGTGGAGTGCCTGCTACAGAGAACTGTCTTTTTATGCCATGTTGTTCACAAAATTCAAAGAATTCATTTGATGTATATTCTCCTCCTCGATCAGATCTAAGACACTTGATTTTTAGATCTAATTCATTTTCTACCAATGCTTTGAAGCTCTGAAAATTTTCAAATGCTTGATCTTTGTGTTTAATGAACCCGATCCAACACATTCTAGAGTAGTCATCAATAAATAAGATATAGTATTCTTCCCCACGTAATGATTTTTTCCTCATAGGTCCACAGATATCAGTATGAATGAGTTCAAGAGGCTTACTTGATGATCCTTCTTTTGCATTAAATCGTACTCTGGTCTGCTTACCAAATTGACAAGATTTGCATATGGTACTTTCTGGAAGATTGACCTTGGGAAGATCACGAACAGCTTGAAGTCTACTTGCTTTGTTGATTTGAGAGAAACTCAGATGCCCCAGCCTTCTATGCCATAGCCAATTTTCTGAAGACTTGCTCAAGTAACATTGATCTATGCCGTTTAGTACATACGGGTTGCTTGGATTTCTTTTTCCTTTTA
Source organism: Pinus albicaulis (assembly GCA_034641835.2). Lineage (NCBI taxonomy): Eukaryota > Viridiplantae > Streptophyta > Pinopsida > Pinales > Pinaceae > Pinus > Pinus albicaulis. The sequence goes on from JAXQQM020058455.1 coordinate 7,440, forward strand.
TAATGATTTTACCTGTATCAAGATCACGAACCACACATTCTTTGGAACTGAAGACCACTTCTGCTCCTTGATCACTCATTTGACTAAGACTCAATAGGTTATGCCTTAATCCATCCACATTCATGACATCTTTAGCCTTCACCTTTTCTTTTAGAAATACTGACCCTTTTCCTTTAATTACGAGCGAGGAGTATCATTTCCAAATGTAACTTTCTTTTCTTTTTCTAGAGCATTATAAGTATGAAGTTTTCTTTTGTCACCTGTCATGTGTCTTGAGCACCCACTATCGATGTACCATTGATTTTCTTCACCTTACGCAAATAATGCTATCCCACAATTTTCAACTGGTGGTTCTTTCTTTTTCCATATTTTAGAGCTTGAGGGAACATGTTCTTTTGGCTGGATCTTGTTCCTGCATTCAGATTCTTCATGGCCAAAGTTATTACAATAAGTGCATTCAACTTCACTTTGAAGAGGAGAAATTTTTTTATAGGTATTCTTCTTTGGTTCAGTATCCAAACTTTTCTTTATTGCTTCTCTTGTCATGATGGTTTTATATGCAACACATTGGATAGCTTTATGACCAAAATTGTGACAAGTGAAACATTGCCCATTGAAGTAGAAATTTCTGCGATCATGGAATCTTCTATTTGAATTTACATGTTGGTTGTAGTGTCTTTGAAAGCTATCCCTGTTAGTGTTCCTTGAATTGAGATGGTCCTGCTTTCCCTGTAGAGATCCTTTATTCCCTTGCTGAGTGGCTGAATGATGTAAACCACCTGTAACTGCTTTTAGATAGTTTGGTGTTGAAGTTTGAGAAGATTCTCCGGTATATCCAAGACCTGTCTTTATAAGAGGAGAACGTTGTACCTTGATGATCTCATCTAAGGTTTCAGATCCTTTAGCAAATCTAAGATTCAAGGTTTTTACTTTCTCAACTTCTTTTCTTTGACTTACCACTTCACATTCTAGTTTTTCAATATGTTTCTTTGCTTCTTCAAGCTGCTTTTCAATGGTCTCTCTGATTATCTTTTGTTCTTCTAAGAGAATTTTGTAATATTCTAAGCGTAGTTTGAGTTGATTATTTTCTTCAAGAAAATCGTTTTCCTCTAAAGCATCCATAAAAGTATCCTTTTCTTCTTTTTGTTCAAATGCCATGAGAAGTCTAAGATCTTCTTCACATTCTTCCTCACTATTAGATGACTCATCACTATCGTCATTAGCATAGTAACTTTTATTAGAGCCAGATTGGTTCTTATTCCTCCTTACTACTTCTTTTCTTTTATAAGGACATTTTGCAGCATAATGACCAACTTTACCACACTCAAAACATTTGAAGGGAAGCTTACCTTTGAATCTTCCAGTACCTAGTTGGAGCTTTCTCACGAAATTTGCTTCTTCTTCATCGGATATATAGCTGGATTCTTTGACAACTTCCTTTTCCTTTCCTTTTGTAGTTGCCTTAAAAGCAGCTTCTCTTATTTGAGAAGGACCTCCTTGTCTCATTTCAAAAGCAGTCAGAGTACCATGTAATTGAACAATAGTAAGCGTTTGCAGATCTTGCCTTTCTTCAATAGCTGAAACTTTAGAGTCAAATTTTGAAGTCAAGGATCTTAAGACCTTTTCCACCAGAGTAGTATCAGTTATGGTTTCACCCAAGTTTCTCATTCGATTTACAATATCATCCAGACGAAGAAAGAAACTGGCAACACTCTCATCACTATGCATCTTCAAATTTTCATATTCAATTCTAAGAGTTTGGAGTTTTGCACTTTTTACCTTTGTGTCTCCTTCATAGCTCAGAATGATTTTGTCCCATATTTTTTTTGCTGAATGTAGCTGCATCACTTTAGCAAATTCTGATTCAGACATTCTTCCTAGCAAGACATTTACTGCTTTGGCATTGGTTTCATACTTCTTCCTTTCAGCTGCATCAGTAGGAATATTTGCCGGGTATTGATAACCTTCTTGCACGATTGCCCATACATCTGCACCAAGACTTTGCAGATATGCTTTTGTTCGTACCTTCCAGAAAATCAGATTGCTTCCATTGAATAGAGGTGGCTTTATAGACATCACTCCTTCTTGACTTCCCATTGCGACGAATCTCCTTCAAGCGATCAAGCTTCTGCAGAAGGACCACGCTCTAATACCAATTGTTGGGAAAAATACTGAGAGGGGGGGTGAATCAGTATTTACTGCATAATCAAATCTTTTTACTTTTTCATTCCTTAAAACCCATACGCTACTTTCTTTCAGTAAACTAGCGTATATACGCGGATTCCCTTTATGAAACTAGCGTATACACATAGATCTAGATATGTCATTAAAACTTCACTTCTATTATTCCATCATTCATTCATTAGATGTTCAATAAACAGTAAACATGTGCAGTAAGAACAGAATAAACCATCACACAAATCATCACACATGAACACCAGGATTTTTAGGTGGAAACCCAAGTCGGGAGAAAACCACCACTGCAGTTGCTCAGCCTTCAATATTTTATTATAGAGAAAACATCTTACAACATATGTGCTGGCGCAGACTTGACCAGCACACAGGCACCCACTTGCGCTCGTTTACCAGCCTCTCCTGGAAGGGAGCTCCAACCCCATGACTCGTTTACCAGCCTCTCCTGGAAGGGAGCTACGACCCCCCGATCTCGTTTACCAGCCTCACCTGGAAGGGAGCTACGACCCCCTGACTGAAGGCTACAACCCTCAGCACCACCTTGGACCACGTTTCATCAATTTTCACACTGGATCCAACAACGTCAATAGAACAACACTTGCAAGCCACATTTCATCATATTTTCAAACTGGACCCTTTCCATTCTTTTAAGCACAAAAATACATCACCAACAGATACTTATCAACACAGATCAGACAGTGGAATTACAGCAGAATAGATCAGATATTTCATACCCCTTGCTTCAACAAACCCTAGTTTGCATACGCGCTTTCCCTTTACTGATGTCGCGTATATACGCGCTTCTGTCCACACAAACCAGCGTATACCTCAGTGTATATTTTATTGCGCATACGCGCTTTTACTTCAGAGAAGCCGCGTGTATACGCGCTTCCTCCGCGGCGAAGTAGCGTATAGATCTTCAATGATTACAGAGTTGCATACTTCATCAGATCAGATGTTCAATTTAGATTTACCCTTTTCACTTCAGTCAGATGTTCGCCTAGATGTTCGCCTCATCACAGATCTAGGCCTTCCATAAGCAGATCTAGCAGATACAAGTGCATTTCAGATCTAGATCCCCTTCTTCATCATTGGTGCATCATACCTTCAGATTTGTCTTCAAGTGTAACCCTTCCATTCAGATCTACTTCAGAGAGAAGTATTCATTCAAGCTCAGACATCTTGCACCCACACTCATGATTTGCACAATGAATTTCTTCTCCTTATATATGTTTACCCTTTGTCAATACCATGAGCCCCTTTTTCAATACCATGGGCCAAACCAATACCATGAGCCCAAAACTACACTGGACGGGGTCTATTAGGCGGATCATTACCCAATACCATGGGTCAATACCATGGTGGTTACCCTTGGTTTTGCACTTTTTGAGCGCTTTAGCCCATACGCGACTTGGCACGTTCTTTTCCACGTGCATACACGACTTCCCCTAGGCCAATCCGCGTATACCTAGAGACATACTCTTTTTCATCATAGAATCCTTTGTCTTTGAGAAATCCTTTCTTCATTGCCTTACGGCATGCTCCTTTGTAGATACATCGATTTCCTTCATCGATCTCATATTCTACTCTGACACAACTTCATCGAGTGGATTGTCATCGAGACAACATGTCCATGATCGCATATCTTCATCTTCATTTGGTGGGTTGCCATCAAGACTGACACTACGCATCATATTTCCAACAATCTCCCCCTTTGGACTTGATGGCCACGCAGGTGTTTGGTTACCACAACAGAATAAGTACATTGACACCATGTCACTCTCCCAAATTTTGACATCATTATCTTCTCTTCATTCAAACACCATGTCATTCTCCCCCTTTGACATCAAGGGCAAAGGGCGGATCAAAAACCAACATACTCTTCCCCTTTTCTTCTCATGTGGAAGAAGCGTTCTGCAGATCTGATATGTACTAAAGTGGCCAAGCTCCCCCTGAGTTCATGCTGAATCTTCAAACATATTTTTCAAAGAAGTATATGACTCTATGAACTTCCTATCACCAAAGACTCATACTTACATCAATTATCCATCCAAGTGGATTTATACATGAGACTTCAACTACCCAACCAATTGGGTTTACACATTCTACTCAACCAAGTGAGTTTACAAAATATGACAAGTCCTTACATGACTGAATATTACAATTTACATCATGGGTCTCTACATGAACTTTTCATCAAAAATACAAATATGACTTTTCATAATCAATACCAAGAAGACCTCAAGAGAGATCATATAACAGAACCAACATAATGCATTATACTCAGCAAAGCTAATGCTCCCCCTGAATCTGTGCATCCATGCATCCTTTTCATAAGACTAAGGCTCCCCCTTAGTTTGAGCATCCTGAACACTTTCACCAACAAATCATCAAGGCATCTTCATCAAAACATTAGAAACATAATTATGAGAACTGGAACACCACCAGAGATACTAAACAGCACTGCAGCTGTGCTGAAGAGAGCTGAACCAACCAAAAATTGTCAGCAACCAACCATACGCATTTTTCTGTGCAGGAACTCGCGTATATACGCGACTGTGTTTCAGGAAACCCGCGTATCCCAAGGCATCTTCTAAAATTATGCAGATTTGTTCTTTTGACTGGAAGATAACACTCCCAGCTTCTGTCTTAGATAATCGAACAACTACTGAAGCGAGAGGTTTGGTAAATATATCAGCAACTTGTTCTTTGGAGGGAACATACTCCAGCTTCACCTTTTGTTCAAGCACTTGTTCACGTAAGAAGTGATACTTGATGGGAATGTGCTTGGTCTTGGAATGCATAACAGGATTCTTTGAGATGCTGATGGCACTTGTATTATCACACATGATGGAGATAGGAGGTGAACATTTGATTTGAAAGTCTTGTAAGGTTTGCATCATCCAAAGAAGTTGGGGTGCCTTGAATCACGGCGAAACTACATACTCTACTTCAAGCATCGATAAGGCAATAGAATTTTGCTTCTTCTTTGAAACAAGATACTAACCGAGTCCCATATAGAATGCACCACCACTAGTGCTTTTCATGATCATCAACACTTCGACCCAATGCATCGGTGTAAGCATGAAGAGTAAGATTAGCATTCTTCGGATACCATAGACCAAGGTCTTGAGTTCCTTGTAGATATTTGAAAATTATTTTAACAGCCTGAAGGTGAGACTCTTTTGGATTAGCTTGGAATCGTCCAAAAATCCCAACTGCATGCATAATGTCTGGTCTAGTCCCAGTGAGATAAAGCAGACTTCCTATCATTGATCTGTATTCTGGTTGATTCACTGTGGGAGATTCATCATTAGAACTGAGACTGCATCTGGTTATCATTGGTGTACTTACAGGTTTTGCATTCTTCCATGCCATACTTCTTCAGAATTTGCTTAAGATATTTTTTTTGTGATAGAAATATACCATTTGCAGCTTGATGCACTTGCAAGCCAAGAAAGAATGTTAGTTCCCCAAGTAGAGACATTTCAAATTCTAACCTATTGCACTTAATGAGAGGCAAATTTTGACTCATAGATTCTTCATTACTCCCAAATATGATGTCATCAACATATACCACCACAATCAATAGTTTATCATTTTAAATTGTTGTGTATAAGTTGCTATCAGTAGACCCCTTTGAAAATCCTTGTTGATGAAGATATTTGTCAAGACGACAATACCATGCCCTTGGAGCTTGTTTGAGACCATATAGAGCCTTTTTAAGTCTACAAACAGATTTGCATCATTTCCAAAATGAATCCTTCGGTTGTTCTATATATACTTCTTCTTCTAGATCTCCATTAAGAAAAAGCGAGATTTAACATCCATTTGATAAACTTTGATTTGTTGATGACTTGAAAAAGCAAGAAACATTCTTATGGCTTCAGGTCTAGCTACCGGAGCAAAAGTTTCTTCAAAGTCTATACCTTCTTGTTGAGTATACCCTTTGCAAACCAGTCTAGCTTTGTTTCTTACAACATCCCCATTCTCATTTAACTTATTCTTGAAAATCCATTTAGTTCCAATGACATTTTTATCATGAGGTCTTGGGACCAAATCCCAAGTGTCATTCTTTTCAATTTGAACAAGTTCTTCATCCGTGGCTTGCCTCCAACATTCATATTTGCTAGCTTCATTGACATTGTGTGGTTCAATTGTGGATATGAGTGCCAAATGATTAGAAGATCCTACAAGAGTTCTCCTTGTTCGTACACCAGATTCCTTGTCACCCAAAATTCGAGATTTAGGATGATTCTTTTGAACATATCTGGATGGAGCTTTTTCAGATAGATCATCTTCAGGTTCTTCATTGGATCCACTGTCTATATCATTTCTATCTGATGTAGAAGGCCATATGTCTCTATCATCTTCTTTTGTTGTTTGTTTATCTTCTTTAGGAGCTGCAGGAGACTCATCAATAACGACATCAATACATTCAACAACCTTTTGAAGCCTTTTATTGTAACATGTGAATGCTTTGCTTGAAGATGAGTAGCCAAGAAATATCCCTTCATCTGATCTAGGTTCAAACTTGCCAAGCTTTTCATCATTATACTTGATAAAGCATTTACTTCCAAAAACCTTAAAATGCTTCACAGTGGGAGAATTGCCATACCAGAGTTCATATGGAGTTTTGTCACTATTTACCCGAACATGAGCCTTGTTGAGAATGTTACTTGTTGTAAATCTTCACTCGAAACATGTGCATTAGAAATGCAGTCACATTTAGCATAGCTCTAGCCATTTGAACAATTGTTCTATTCATTCTTTCTGTACACCATTTGTTGTGGAGTGCACCTTTCTGAGAGAATTGTCTTTTTATGCCATGTTGTTCACAAAATTTAAAGAATTCATTTGATAGAATAATTCTCCTCCTCGATCGAGATGTAAGACACTTGATTTTTAGATCTAATTCATTTTCTGCCAATGCTTTGAAGCTCTGAAATTTTTCAAATGCTTGATCTTTGTGTTTAATGAACCCGATACAACACATTCTAGAGTAGTCATCAATAAATAAGATATAGTATTCATCCCCATGTAATGATTTTTTCCTCATAGGTCCACATATGTCAGGATGAATAAGTTCAAGAGGCTTACTTGATGATCCTTCCTTGGCATTAAACTGTACTCTAGTTTTCTTACCAAATTGGCAAGATTTGCATATGATATTTTCGGGTGGAGTAATATTGGGAAGATCACGAACAACTTTAAGTCTACTTGATTTGTTGATCTGAGAGAAGCTCAGATGCCCCAACATTCTATGCCATAGCCAATTTTCTGAATATTTTCTCAAGTAACATTGATCTATGCCGTTTAGTACATATAGGTTGCTTGGATTTCTTTTTCCTTTTATAATGATTCTACCTGTATCAAGATCACGAACCACACATTCTTTGGAACTGAAGACCACTTCTGCTCCTTGATCACACATTTGACTAACACTTAACAGGTTATGCCTTAATCCATCCACATACATGACATCTTTAGCCTTCACTTTTCTTTTAGAAATACTGACCCTTTTCCTTTAATTACAGCAGGAGTATCATTTCCAAATGTAACTTTCTTTTCCTTTTCTAGAGCATTATAAGTATGAAGTTTGCTTTTGTCACCTGTCATGTGTCTTGAGCACCCACTATCGATGTAACATTGATTTTCTTCACCTTCTGCAAATAATGCTATCCCACAATTTTCAACTGGCGGTTCTTTCTTTTTCCACACTTTAGAGCTTGAGGGAACATGTTCTTTTGGCTGGATCTTGTTCTTGCATTCAGATTCTTCATGGCCAAAGTTATTACAATAAGTACATTCAACTTCACTTTGAAGAGGAGAAAAATTGTTATAGGTATTCTTCTTTGGTTCAGTATCCAACCTCTTCTTTCTTGCTTCTCTTTTCATGATGGTTTTATATGCAACACATTGAATAGCTTTATGACCAAAATTGTGACAAGTGAAGCATTGCCCATTGAAGTAGAAATTTCTGCGATCATGGAATCTTCTATTTGAATTTACCTGTTGGTTGAAGTGTCTTTGAAAGCTATCCCTGTTAGTGTTTCTTGAATTGAGATGGTCCTGCTTTCCCTGTAGAGATCCTTTATTCCCTTGCTGAGTGGCTGAATGATGTAAACCACCTGTAACTGCTTTCAGATGGTTTGGTGCTGAAGTTTGAGAGGACTCTCCGGTATATCCAAGACCTGTCTTTATAAGAGGAGAACGTTGAACCTTGATGATCTCATCTAAGGTTTCAGATCCTTTAGCAAATCTAAGATTCAAGGTTTTTGCTTTCTCAACTTCTTTTCTTTGACTTACCACTTCACATTCTAGTTTTTCAATATGTTTCTTTTCTTCTTCAAGCTGTTTTTCAATGGTCTCTCTGATTATCTTTTGTTCTTCTAAGAGAATTTTGAGTTGATTATTTTCTTCAAGAAAATCGTTTTCCTCTAGAGCATCCATAAAAGTATCATTTTCTTCTTTTTGTTCAAATGCCATGAGAAGTCTAAGATCTTCTTCACATTCTTCCTCACTATTAGATGACCCATCACTATCTTCATTAGTATAGTAACTTTTATTAGAGCTAGATCGGTTCTTATTCCTTCTTACTACTTCTTTTCCTTTATAAGGACATTTTGCAGCATAATGACCAACTTTTCCACACTCAAAACATTTGAAGGGAAGCTTACCTTTGAATCTTCCAGTACCTAGTTGGAGCTTTCTCACGAAATTTGCTTCTTCTTCATCGGATATATAGCTGGATTCTTTGACAACTTCCTTTTCCTCTCCTTTTGTAGATGCCTTAAAAGCAGCTTCTCTTATTTGAGAAGGACCTCCTTGTCTCATTTCAAAAGCAGTCAGAGTACCATGTAATTGAACAATAGTAAGCGTTTGCAGATCTTGCCTTTCTTCAATAGCTGAAACTTTAGAGTCAAATTTTGAAGTCAATAATCTTAAGACCTTTTCCACCAGAGTAGTATCAGTTATGGTTTCACCCAGATTTCTCATTCGATTTACAATATCATCCAGACGAAGAAAGAAACTGGCAACACTCTCATCACTATGCATCTTCAAGTTTTCATATTCAATTCTAAGAGTTTGGAGTTTTGCACTTTTTACCTTTGTGTCTCCTTCATAGCTTAGAATGATTTTGTCCCATATGTCTTTTGCCGAATGTAGTCGCATCACTTTAGCAAATTCTGATTCAGACATGCTTCCCAATAAGACATTCACTGCTTTGGCATTGATTTCATACTTCTTTCTTTCAGCTGCATCAGTCGGAATATTTGCCGGGTATTGATAACCTTCTTGCACGATTGCCCATACATCTGCACCAAGACTTTGCAGATATGCTTTTGTTCGTACCTTCCAGAAAATCAGATTGCTTCCATTGAATAGAGGTGGCTTTATAGACATCACTCCTTCTTGACTTCCCATTGCGACGAATCTCCTTTAAGCGATCAAGCTTCTGCACAAGGACCTCCTCTGATACCAATTGTTGGGAAAAATACTGAGAGGGGGGGGTGAATCAGTATTTACTGCATAATCAAATCTTTTTACTTTTTCATTCTTTAAAACCCATACGCTACTTTCCTTCAGTAAACTAGCGTATATACGCGGATCCCCTTTATGAAACTAGCGTATACACAGAGATCTAGATATGTCATTAAATCTTCACTTCTATTATTCCATCATTCATTCATCAGATGTTTAATAAACAGTAAACATGTGCAGTAAGAACAGAATAAACCATCACACAAAGCATCACACAAGAACACCAGGATTTTTAGGTGGAAACCCAAGTCGGGAGAAAACCACCGCTGCAGTTGCTCAGCCTTCAATATTTTATTATAGAGAAAACATCTTACAACATATGTGGTGGCGCAGACTTGACCAGCACGCAGGCACCCACCTGCGCTCGTTTACCAGCCTCTCCTGGAAGGGAGCTCCAACCCCCTGACTCGTTTACCAGCCTCTCCTGGAAGGGAGCTACGACTCCCTGATCTCGTTTACCAGCCTCACCTGGAAGGGAGCTACGACCCCCTGACTGAAGGCTACAACCCTCAGCACCTCTATGGACCACGTTTCATCAATTTTCACACTGGATCCAACAACTTCAATAGAACAACACTTGCAAGCCACATTTCATCATATTTTCAAACTGGACCCTTTCCATTCTTTTAAGCACAAACATACATCACCAACAGATACTTATCAACACAGATCAGATAGCAGAAACACAGCAGAACAGATCAGATATTTCATACCCCTTGCTTCAACAAACCCTAGTTTGCATACGCGCTTTTACTTCACTGATGTCGCGTATATACGCGCTTCCGTCCACACAAACCAGCGTATACCTCAGTGTATATTTTATTGCGCATACGCGCTTTCTCTTCGCTGAAGCTGCGTATATACGCGCTTCCTCCGCGGCGAAGTAGCGTACAGATCTTCAATCATTACAGAGCAGCATACTTCATCAGATCAGATATTCAGTTCAGATCTACCCTTTTGCTTCAGACAGATGTTCGCCTAGATGCTCGCCTCATCACAGATCTAAGCCTTCCATAATCAGATCTAGCAAATACAAGAGCAATTCAGATCTAGATCCCCTTCTTCATCATTGGTGCATCATACATTCATATTTATCATTCAAGTGTAACCCTTTCCATTCAGATATACTTCAGAGAGAAGTATTCATTCAAGCTCAGACATCTTGCACCCACTCTCATGTTATGCACAATGAATTTGTTCTCCTTATATAGGTTTATCCTTTTTCAATACCATGAGCCCCTTTTTCAATACCATGGGCCAAAAAAATACCATGAGCCCAAAACTACCTGGACGGGGTCAATTAGGCGGATCATTACCCAATACCATGGGTCAATACCATGGTGGTTACCCTTGGTTTTGCACTTTTTGAGCGCTTTAGCCCATACGCGACTTGGCACGTTCTTTTCCGCGTGCATACACGACTTCCCCTAGGCCAATCCGCGTATACAAAGAGACATACTCTTTTCATCATATTTTGAGCACATTCTGAATTCCTTTCTTCATTGCCTTTTTGTACATACTGTAGATACATCATATTTTCTTCATCAGGAACATATTCTCTCAAGCACAACTTCATCAAGTGGATTGCCATCAAGGACAACACATGTCAACAGTCGCATGTCTTCATCTTCATTCAGTGGGTTGCCATCAAGGACAACATCCTGCATCATATTTCCAACAATCTCCCCCTTTGGACATGATGGCAACCATGATGGTGTTTGGTTACCACAGCAGATAGATACATTAGGAATACAATGACACCATGTCATTCTCCCTATTTTCCATGTCACTCTCTCCATTTTTGGCATCATTTAAACACCATGTCACTCTCCCCCTTTGACATCAAGGGCAAAGGGCGGATCAAAAACCAACATACTCTTCCCCTTTTCTTCTCATGTGGAAGAAGCGTTCTGCAGATCTGATATGTACTAAAGTGGCCAAGCTCCCCCTGAGTTCATGCTGAATCTTCAAACATATTTTTCAAAGAAGTATATGACTCTATGAACTTCCTATCACCAAAGACTCATACTTACATCAATTATCCATCCAAGTGGATTTATACATGAGACTTCAACTACCCAACCAATTGGGTTTACACATTCTACTCAACCAAGTGAGTTTACAAAATATGACAAGTCCTTACATGACTGAATATTACAATTTACATCATGGGTCTCTACATGAACTTTTCATCAAAAATACAAATATGACTTTTCATAATCAATACCAAGAAGACCTCAAGAGAGATCATATAACAGAACCAACATAATGCATTATACTCAGCAAAGCTAATGCTCCCCCTGAATCTGTGCATCCATGCATCCTTTTCATAAGACTAAGGCTCCCCCTTAGTTTGAGCATCCTGAACACTTTCACCAACAAATCATCAAGGCATCTTCATCAAAACATTAGAAACATAATTATGAGAACTGGAACACCACCAGAGATACTAAACAGCACTGCAGCTGTGCTGAAGAGAGCTGAACCAACCAAAAATTGTCCGGCAATCGATCATACGCGGTTTTACGTATGAACTCACGTGTCTGCATTTGTGTTTGGTGAAATCCGCGTATCTCAAGCCATCTTCTAAAATTTATGCAGATTTGTTCTTTTAATTGTGGAAGACACTCCCAGGTTCTATCTTAGATACTCGAACGCTTCTGGCGGTTTGGTAGAATATCAACAGCTTTGTTCTTTGGAGAACATACTCAACTTCACGGTTGTTCAAGCACTTGTTCACGTAAATGATAACGATGAATGTGCTTGGTCTTCGAATGCATAACGAGGATTCTTTGAGATACGTGGCACTTGTATTATCACACATAATGGAGATAGGAGTTGCACATTTGATTTGAAAATCTTGCAAGGTTTGCATCATCCATAGGAGTTGATGCAACAAGATCACACAGCGGCCTACATACTACCTATTGCGGTATTGATAAGGCAATAAATTTTGCTTCTTTCTGAACCAAGATACTAGCAGGGGTCCCATATAGAATGCACCACCACTAGTGCTTTTCGATCATCAACACTTCACGGCCCAATGCATCGGTGTAAGCATGAAGAGTAAGATTAGCATTCTTCGGATACCATAGACCAAAATCTTGAGTTTCCTTGTAGATATTTGAGTATTTGTGACGTGAAGATGAGACTCTTTTGGATTAGCTTGGAATCTTCCTACAATCCCATTTGCATGCATGATTTACGTTAGTCAGTGAGATAAAACGGACTTCCTATGTGATGCAATATTCTGGTTGATTCTTGTGGGAGAATCATCATTAGAGGCAGAAATGCATCCGGTTATAATTGGTGTGCTTGGAGTTTGCATTCTTCCATGCCATACTTCTTGAGAATTTGCTTAAGATATTTTGTTTGTGAGAAATATACCTGCAGCTTGAATGCACTTGCAAACCAAGAAATAATGTTAGTTCCCCAAGTAGAGACATTTCAAATTCTTGGCACTGTGACAATTTTGACTCATAGATTCCGTTACTCCCAAAAATGATCATCATCTTGTATACAACCACAATCAAATAGTTTGTCATTTTTAAAGTTTTGTGTATAAGTTGCTATCCCGACGGATACAATCCTTGTTGATGAAGATATTTATGGTGATAATACAAGCCCTTGGAGCTTGTTTGGATATATAGAGCCTTTTTGAGTCTTTCATAAACAAGATTTGCATCATTTCCCAAAATGAATCATACGATTTGTTCTATATATACTTCTTCTTAAGATCACCATTAAAGCGATTTAACATCCATTTGATAAACTTTGATGTGTTGATAACTTGAAAAAGCAAGAAACATTCTTATGGCTTGAGTATAGCTACGAGAACAGTTTCTTCAAAGTCTATACCTTCTTGTTAAGTATACCCTTTGCAAACCCGATCTAGCTTTGTTTCTTACAACATCCCATTCTCATTCCTTCTTCTTGAAAATCCATTTCGTTCCAATGACATTTTTATCACAGTCTTGAACCAAATCTAAGTGTCATTTTTTCAATTTGAACAAGTTAATCATCCATGGCTTGCCTCCAACATTCATATTTGCTAGCTTCATTAACATTGTGTGGTTCAATTGTGGATATTGGTCAAATGATTAGAAGATCCTACAAAGTTCTCCTTGTTGTACACCGAATTCTTTGTCACCCGAAATTTGAGATTCGGGATGATTCTTTTGAACATGTCAGGTTGAGCTTTTGAATCTGATCATCTTCGGAGTTCTTCATTGGATCCATCTATCATTTCCATCGATGTAGAGCCATATGTCGCTATCATCTTCTTTTGTTGTTTGTTTTTCTTCTTTAGGAGCTGCGGAGACTCATCAATGCTCTTTGTCTTCCATTTCAACAATATTTTTGAAACCACTTGTTGTAACATGTGTATGCTTTGCTTGAAGATGTGTAACCAAGAAATATCCCTTCATCGATCTAGGTTCAAACTTGCCAAGCTTTTCATCATTATTTTTGATAAAGCATTTACTTCCAAAAACTTTAAAATTGACCTAGGTGGAATGCAGTTCATATGGAGTTTTGTCACTATTTACCGAACATGAGCCTTGTTGAGAATGTTACTTAATTTGTAAATGTTTGCTTCACTCCGACATATTTAAGAAATGCAGTCACATTAGCATAGCTCTAGCCATTTGAACAATTTTTCTATTCATTCTTTACGCTACCATTTTGTTGTGGAGTGCACGCTACGAGAGAATTGTCTTTATGCCATGTTGTTCACAAAATTCAAAATTCATTTGATGAATATTCTCCTCCTCGATCAGATCTAAGACACTTGATTTTGAATCTAATTCATTTTACGCAAAGCTTTGAAGCTCATTTTCAATGCTGATCTTTGTGTTTAATGAACCCAGTCAACACATTCTAAATGCGTCATGTCATCAGATGTATTGTTCATCCCCATGTAATGACTTTTTCCTCATAGCTCCCACGGATGTCGGTATGAATGAGTTAAAGGCTTACTTGATGATCCTTCTTTGGCATTGAATCGTACTCTGGTGCCATGAATGACAAGATTTGCATATGATACTTTGCGGAAGATTGACCTTGGGAAGATCACGAACAACTTGAAGTCTGCTTGCTTTGTTGATTTGAAAGCTCGGATGCCCCGGCCTTCTATGCCATAGCCAATTTTCGAAAGATTTTTCTCAGTAACATTGATCTATGCCATTTAGTACATACGAGTTGCTTGGATTTCTTTTCCTTTATAGTTCTGCTGTATCAAGATCACGAACCACACATTCTTTGGGCCCGAAGACCATACGCACCTTGATCACACATTTGACTAACCTTACCGGGTTATGCCTTAATCCATCAACACTTTGTGACATCTTTAGCCTTCACTTTTTCTTTTAAATACTAACCCTTTTCCTTTAATTACGACGGGGAGTATCATTTCAAATGTAACTTTCTTTTCTTTTCTAGTATAAGTATGAAGTTTTCTTTTGTCACTGTCATGTGTCTTGAGCACCCACTATCGATGTACCATTGATTTTCTTCACCTTACGCAAATATTGCTATCACAATTTTCAAGCTGACGGTTCTTTCTTTTCCCACTACTTTAGAGCTTGAGGGAACATGTTCTTTTGGGATCTTGTTCTGCCGGTAGTTCTTCATGGCCAAAGTTATTACAATAGAAACCCATTCAACTTCACTTTGAAGAGGAGAAAAATTGTTATAGGTATTCTTCTTTGGTTCGGTATCAACTTCTTTTCTTTCTTGCTTCTCTTGTCATGATGGTTTATATACAACACATTGAATAGCTTTATGACGAAAATTGTGACAAGTGAAACATTGCCCATTGAAGTAGAAATTTCTGCGATAATGAAATCTTCTATTTGAATTTACTGTTGGTTGTAGTGTCTTTGAAAACTATCCTGTTAGTGTACCTTGAATTGAGATGATCCTGCTTTCCCTTTGTAGAGATTCTTTATTCCTTTGTGAGTAGTGAATGATGTAAACCCCCTGTCTTGCTTTTAGATAGTTTTGGTCTTGAAGTTTGAGAAGATTCTCGGTATATCCAAGACCTTTGTCTTTATAAGAGGAGAACGTTGTACCTTGATGATCTCATCTAAGGTTTTAGATCAACTTTAACAAATCTAGATTCTGAGTTTTCTTTCTCAACTTCTTTCTTTGACTTACCACTTCACATTCTAGTTTTTTCAATATGTTTCTTTGCTTCTTCAATTTGTTTTTCAATGGTCTCTCTGATTCTTTTGTTGCTTCTAAAGAATTTTGAGTTGATTATTTTCTTTAAGAAAATCGTTTTCCTCTAAGAGCATCCATAAGGCATCCTTTCTTCTTTTTTGTTCAAATGCCATGAGAAGTCTAAGATCTTCTTCACATTCTTCCTCACTATTAGATGACCCATCACTATCTTCATTAGTATATGTGCTTTCTTCAGTACAGTCGGTTCTTATTCCTTCTTACTACTTCTTTCTTTATAAGGACATTTTGCGGCATGACCAAGTTTTTCACACTCAAAACATTTGAAGGGAAGCTTACCTTTGAATCTTCCGGTACCTAGTTGGAGCTTTCTCACGAAATTTGCTTCTTCTTTATCGGATATATAGGCTGGATTATTTGACAACTTCCTTTTCCTTTCCTTTTGTAGATGCCTTAAAGCCTTCTCTGTTGAGAAGGACCTCCTTGTCTCATTTCAAAGCGATCAGTACCGCCTTAATTGAACAATAAATGCTTCACAGTCTTGCCTTTATTTAATAAAATTTGAAACTTTAGAGTCAAATTTTGAATTCAAGGATCTTAAGACCTTTTCCCACCGAGTGTATCAGTTATGGTTTCACCCAAATTTCTCATTCGATTTACAATATCATCCAAATGAAAAGCGTAACCTCTAATCACCTTCTCCACATCTTCAAATTTCATATTCAATTCTAAGAGTTTGAGTTTTGCACTTTTACCTTTGTGTCTCCTTCATAGCTCGAGAATGATTTTGTCCCTTATTTCTTTTCTTTGTAGATATGTTTGCATCACTTTAACCAAATTCTGATTCGAACATGCTTCTAGCAAGACATTTCTTGCTTTGGCATTGGTTTCATACTTCTTCCTTTCGAATTTTGCATCAATAGGAATGTTGCCGGAGTATTGATAGCCTTCTTGCAGTTATTTTGCTCTGCAAGACTTTGCGGATATGCTTTTGTTCGTACCTTCGAAGAAAATGATTGCTTCCATTGAATAGAGGTGGCTTTATAGACATCACTCCTTCTTGACTTCCCATTGCGACGGATCTCCTTGGCCAGTCCAAGCTACCTTGGAAAGGACCACCCTCGATACCAATTGTTGGGAAAATACGGGGGGGTGAATCGATTTCTTGCTGCATAATCAAATCTTTTTACTTTTTCATTCCTTAAAACCCATACGCTACTTTCCTTGATAAACTAGCGTATATACGCGAATCCCTTTATGAAACTAGCGTATACACGAGATCTAGATCTGTCATTAAATCTTCACTTATATTATTCCATCATTCATTTAATGAATAATTGATAAACTGATAAACATGTGCGAGTAAGAACAGAATAAACCATCACAAGGATCACACATGAACACTAGGATTTTTAGGCGAGAGCCCAAATGGACGCTGCAATTTGCGATTTCTCGGCCTTCTTTATTAACGAGAAAGCATCTGCAACATCTTTCTGTATGAATGACCGGCACGCGAGCCTTTTGCGCTCGTTTACAGCCTCTCTGGAAGGAGCTCCAACCCACGGCTCGTTTACCGGCCTCTCTGGAAGGCTACGACCCCCACTCTCGTTTACCGGCCTCACTGGAAGGGAGCTACAACCCCTTATTTTGAAGGCTACAACCTCCCGGCACCACCTTGGACCACGTTTCATCAATTTTCACCTTCTGGATCCAACCACTTCAATAGAACACAACTTGAGCCACATTTCATCATATTTTCAAAGCTGGACTAGCCTCCATTCTTTTAGCACACAAACATACATCACCAACGGATACTTATCAACATGATTGAGATAGTGGAAACCTGTGAGAATAGATCAGATATTTCATACCCCTTGCTTTCGGCAAACCCTGGACACATAGCTCCTTTACGTGTCGCGTATATACGCGCTCAGATCCACACAAACCGGCGTATACCTCGGTGTATATTTTATTGCGCATACGCGCTTTTACTTCGGAGAAGTCGCGTCTTATCTGTAACTTCCTCCTTGACTAAATGGCATATAGATCTTCAATGATTACGGAGCTGCATACTTCATCGAGATCAGATGTTCAATTCAGATTTACCCTTTTCACTGATCGGATGTTAGCTGGAATGTTCGCCTCATCACGGATCTAGGCCTTCCATAAGCAGATCTAGCGAGATGCAAGCATTTCAGATCTAGATCCCTTCTTCCTCATTGGTGCATCATACCTTGAGATTTGTCTTCAAGTGTAACCCTTCCATTCAGATCTACTTGAGGAGAGAAGTATTCATTCAAAGCCTCCGAGACATCTTGCACCCACACTCATGTTTTGCACAATGATTTCTTCTCCTTATATAGGTTTACCTACTTTCAATACCATAGGCCTTTTTTCAATACCATGGGCCAAAGCAATACCATGAGCCCAAAATGGGTGGGGTCAGTGGGCGGATCATTCACCCAATACAATGGATCAATACCATAGTGGTTACCCCTGGTTTCTTTTCAGCGCTTTGTCCCCTGCGACTTGGGCATTCTTTCCGTGCATACGCGACTTCCCTTAGACGGATCCGCGTATACAAAGAGACATACTCTTTTCATCATGTTGAGCAGCAAATTGCAGATTTCCTTTCTTCATTGCCTTAAGTTTGTACATCTTGTAGAAACATCATATTTTCTTCATCGGGAACATATTCTCTCAAGCACAACTTCATCAAGTAAGTTGTCATCATCTTCATCGAAGTGGGTTGCCTTTGGGAAACACTCGGCATCATATTGTCAACAAACATCTGATTTAAATCATTTACCAAGTCCATCAAATCAGACAATTCATCGGAGTGGTTTGCCATCAAGGACAACACATGTCAACAGTCGCATGTCTTCATCTTCATTTAGTGGGTTGCCATCAAGGACAACACTCTGCATCATATTTCCAACAGAACTGACACAATGCCACTTTTCCACTTAGTTTTTTGTTGAAGGTTTATAATTTTCTATTTTCAAGTTACTCTTTCCCTGCTGAGCGGAAGGCCATGCTACAAGTGGTCACTTCATCTCCATCTGTGAATTCCAACCCATAATGCGTGCGGTTTGCCGGCGCTTTCCTCTGGTTGGGCTTCTAGGGCCCCCTAAGAACACATAATGGTTTGTAATATAGTTTCGAAAGGCTAGTATTTCCTCGAGGAGAGGAATATAAAAATTAGGTTATTCGAGTTTTTTCTCTAATATTGTTGATAATGTCTCCCCGAGTGATTGTTGAGTTCTCAATTAGGGAATTCTAAGTCCTAAGTTTTCTTGGAAGGGATGGTCTTTGGAAGTTCAGAAATTTGTTAAGGTGTCTGGGTGAAAATTTGGCTTTATGAAAATGAGTTTATGTTTTATCTTATCTACATTCCATGAAGCTCATGGAAAATGATTTGAAACACCTTTAGGATTTTTGTGTTGTGCACATTTTTCTTCTCTGAGAACTTATCTGTCACTATATTGTGGAGTGTGTCACTCTTACAATACATATAGTCATGCGTTGTTGGTTTTAATATTCCTATTAGGACCTTTCTTCCTTAGTCTTTTAGGTTCTCCCTTTTAATAGTTTTGTATTAAGGACAATTAAGAATAGTTAGCTTCCTTGCTGGAGCCAACAAAAGAAGAGAAAGAAATCTTCCAAAATAGTGAAGAATACTAAAAACAACAAATATAAATCCACAACCACGAATTAGGTAAGATAAGGCACAATATAACTAATAGACATTTTGGTGATACAGTTTTGGGGTGAGATTATGATTTCTTGTTATTTAAAATGAGTTTTTGAATGCATAAATGGATTCAGCACCTTGAAAAATTCATGGGCACTACATATTACACCACTCAAACATATAATTCTAGTAATTCTAGAAAAATACCCAGATAAGGAACAAAACTTCAATTAATTAGATTAGGGTGTAATGAAATGGATAGAATAAAGAAACAAAAATTATCAAATTGACTGTGACCAAAAAGGCTTGAAGTGATGAAGGAAATTGATAAAGTCAAGCTGATTCCCGTGAGTTTAGAATAAAGGATTAAATTTTGTAACATGTTGCCTTGCGATTTAGAGCGAGGATTAAATTTTGTAACGAGGCTATCTTGTAGTTTTAGAACCAAAAGGATAAATTTTGTAACGACCTATCACTTCTGATGTTGGAGCCCACACACCAACACATCCCAAGTCAAACCTTTGTAGAAACCAAAAAAGAACAAAGGCAGGATCTAATATGGCAATCCAATGGCCCCCAAGTATTTTCCGTTTTGGGTTCTATTCCCGGTTAAATATGTTTTTCAGCTCTATTCACAAGCTCATTTTTCCTTATATTGTGATTTTTGTATGACATTCATTTTGCATATAATGACTAATAGATCGACAAATCCCTTTCTCTCTATGCTTTACATAAACTTTCGGTTTATATTATAGCCCAATCTTTTAGATGCTTGGAAGGAACAAACAAGCTCTTTTTGGCATGTAGACATATATTTGTTATATGTATTAGGCGTGGATAAACATATACTTAATTTTATATTATGAATAATCTTGGGTACATGAAGGAACAAACAATTTATTTTTGGGCATGTAGACATATATGCGTGTATTGAAGCATGGCAACATATACCAAGACAAACTGTCTTGGATTTTTGTCTATAATAAAAATTCAGTTTTTTTTTTTATACTTTATGGTTGGGTGTGTATGTGTGTAGAGTGTACGAGGAAGATCACGAGTTTGATTTCCAAACTTTCTGTCGAAGTCGGGGCCAGATTATTTGTAACATGCATATTCCTTCACAGACAAATAGGATGCGATAGTTGAGTTTTATGGTATTTTGTCTTTTATATAAAAGGATATTCATTGTGGAAAATATAAGTCTTATATATTTAATCAATTTTTCTTAAGGATATTTTTGTCATGAAGAGTATTGCTTCACGGAAATTTAATTAAATCTAATGGGGTGGGTTATATGATAGAAAAGGGAATTCGAATTTCAAATACAAGCGAAATTGTGAACAGGCGCTATTATGATTTACACGGTTCAAAAAACATGATGAATAAGATCGCTTGGGTTCACACTATGATTATTCGATGTTTAATGCAGCTTATGATTTAAGATCGAAGAGATATTGCCATCATAGAATGGCTCATCTTGCAGCAATTATACAAATAGTTGGAATGGATTGTGAAGCATTTTGTGGTTTACTGTGGCTCATCTTGTAGCAATTATACAAATATTTGGAATGGCTTGTGCAGCATTTTGTGGTTTACTGAGTCATTTAGGCAAAGTACTGTTTTGGGTAATTGATAGTTATAAATATAATTATAATAATAACAGTTTAATTTTAAGGTCATTGTCAATCTAGATATTAAATTGGTGTATGTGATTCTCTTATTTGTGAGAAAACTACTTGTCTCTATTTCACCATTTGACTACTAAATTAGAGACCCAATTGGTGTATGAGACCCATATTTAATGAGACAGACTGCCTCTATTTAGCTATTTGACTAATGAAATTTAAGGAAGTTTTACACTTCTCTACTCTCTACCTTTACGGATTTGAACTCTATTTAGCCATTTGAATAATGAAGTTTAAGTAGGTTTACATACTCTACTCTCTACCTTTCTGGATTTTAACCCATGAACTCTTAGGAGAGCTTAATTCTCATAATTCACATAAACAACTGGTGCTCTCACAATAACACGAGTCTAAATCAGTTAATTTATTGTGGAATTTAATTCTCATGGGTATTTCTAAATCAGCACTAGGAGGTTGAAAGTAAGAATCATTTATGGATACATTATTCCAAAAAAAGTTTAAGATCAAACAAATCTTGCACAAGAAATTTTAAGATCAAACAAATCTTGCATAATCATTTAATAACTCACTGTCCACATTTATGCAAAATATTTTCCATCCACCATTAAAAGCTGGCCCTAGCCAAGGCATGCAAAAAATAAAAGGTTGCGGACCTTTCTCACCATGATTTTATCAATGCTAACTATTTCTGTTGGAGCCTTTTCTGCACACCCATCTACATTGTGTCAGCCTACGTATCCTTTAAGCACCTTCGTAGTTATATTTTAGACCCCTTGATTGTTTTTGGTAAAGAGAAATTTGTTGGCTCTTTGCAAAGGCACCATCCATTGCTCCTACAATGATCGTGGTAGAGAATTACCACCCTCGAGGAGGGTGGGAGATACATTTTAGTGAAAATCCAATATTTTTCACAGTGAAGATGGTATAGGGAAGGTGATTGCTTCAGGAGATATTGGTGCAACTGCTTGTGATCCGAGGTGAAATTGAGCACGGACGGGTTGTCATTGGGCCAAGGCATAGTTACACCATTGTGTGAATGCAATCATTTACTTTTTGATGTGAAAATTCGGTGCCATTTAACTCGAGTTGGAAAATCCTACATTTTTCCAAATACTTCAATAAGAGGACTCTTTGACAGAAAAATTGGACTAAGCCGGAGAAATTAATTCACGCGAGATTCTCAAGTTCAAGGGTCGGGGAGAAGTTGGAATTGAAAAGCGGCAAGCGAGAGGCACTGAAATTTTCGGTGTGCGTGGAGATTATTTGAGACGCTTGTCACGAAAGTTTTCGGGCGAAGGGAATTGCAATTCAATAATTTAAGGCGGTGGAAGGCATTCCTTTATGTGGTTTCGGGTTCATCTCCAGTAAAAAACACCTTTTCTTTCCTATTGGTTCTACACCTCGGAATTGATGATTGGAATACATAGAAGAATTATATTTTAGATTGCTTAACGTGCTCCAAAGTTAGAAATTGTCCTTGTGTTTCTCTTTAATCTTTAGAAAAGTGTTTCATTGAGGATTCCAAATCTAAATTCAAGTCAAGATCATGATGTAGTAAGTCCACTAAGATTGAAGCTATCTTGAATGTACTCATCATCAACTTCACAAATGAACTCATTGCTCCATGATGTTTCCTCTCCATCATAATATACATCTTCATTCATGTACCTAGGGAATATTAGGGCTTGCTTCAACAATTATAATTGTTAGAAAATTCTAAATGTCTTTGGAAGCAATGAAACACATAGATATGTGGAAAACACAGCACAAAAACACATAAAACCGAGAGAGACACGGATATATGTGGTTCACCTAGTTTGGGCTACGTCCACCCCGAATAGCCGGTCCTTCCTTTCTATTATCTGCAAAATGAAGAGACACAACCTACTTGAATCCTTGTAATATCCCTCTGTTCTCTCTCACGGTATCCCTCTGTTTGTTTCTCACTCAGAGAATACACATACCATACATAATAATACAATACCCTCATACAAGCAAGGGGTGCCTAGGGAAAAAAAAACCCTAAACTAAACATAACTTCTACGAGTCGGATCATACGCCTAATGAGCAGCCCGGATTGACTAGAAATTACTATACTTTTACAAGGCAATTTTACATGTGTTCTTAGCTTCGGGGCGATTGCCCCCGAAACCCCACCTTTAGGGGCTCAAACGGCCACCCCACTGGGCCCAGACAAAAATTACGGACGGTGTTCTGGCCCACATTAAGGTACAGTTTAATCTTTGTGTCCCAAAATAAACAAGATAATGAATACACCAACAATCTCCCACTTGGTGATTGTAGCAACTCCATCATTGCTTCATTTCTTTGGAATGACTCCTGCTGGACACCGACATTCTCATCTTCAACTCATCATCCTTGAAGATAGTGGCCAGACATACTCTCTCAGTTCTCCCTGGTTACAACTTTTGTTACCATATGCAAGGTATTAAAGAGATCAAGTCTCTTGTAGAAAAATGCTCAAAAATGAAGTTGCTCGAAATTTGGTCCAAACTGAATATTTGCAAATCTGTACAAGCCGATCTTACGGACACGAATGACAGAAAATCGACGCGTATGAGGAAGATAGTCGGCTTTGATACATGATTTAATTAAAAAGATGGAAAATTTGACTTTATGAAAAATTATTTTTATTAAAAAAATAATAATACATAATATTCAAGGTGTCTGTGGAATATTCCATAGAATATTCTACGAATATTACGCAGCGGCTTGATCGGTGGCGCCACGTGGCCAACCGGAGGCTACATTGGCCCAGAACCAAACGAAATGAAATGATTCAAAAATTTTGTTTGCATGCGGCGAGTTCAACCCCGGGCCGTGGACAATCAGACGACGACCTTGGGCCGCGGTTCTTATTTGTTAAAACAACGGCAATTTTATTTAGTATAGAAATGGATTTGGGTAGGGCCCGAAAGGGGGCCAACCCCCTCTACATAAGACCATCCGCTAGAACCATGGCACAAAACTCAATGGGCACGCAATGAATTTGGGTATGGTCACGTGTTTATAGCTCGAGGGTTAATCCCATATGTTAAAACATTAATCAACGCCGAAATATTTTTAAAGTTGTTCCCTTGAACCCCGTTGATTTACAGTTGAGTGGGATTATCCCTTAGCCCCTCCATTTGGCAGTCGATTAGGCGGACCCCACAGTGTTTTGTCTCCGGATTGATAGGGCTATCGCGGTCTTTGCCACATTTAGTGGAGCTTTTCAAGCCCTAAGCCAGGAAAAACTGATTAGCCATAACTTTGGCTAGGGAAGTCCATTGGGATGAATTTGTTTTGATTTTGGGGTATTGAAGCATTCTGGAGGCTGTTGGGATAGGTTGCGGACCACATCGGGTCTCTATCGGTGATTTTATCGGTGATTTTGTTTGTAGACATGAGGCCTAATGAAGATCGAACTGTGTTAAATTTATACTCATCCATTGGAGGTGAATGAATAGTCAATTTATACCATTGGATCTCTGTTCGAATTTTTCGGCTATTTTTCCATTTGGGCTTTACCATGGTATAAATTTCATAATTTAATTGAAAGAGGAAAAGCCTAATTCTGGGCTTTTGGACCCAACAGAGAGGTAGCCCAAGAGAGGGTGAGCTTGCTTAAACAATTGCTTCTTGTTATGCGTGCATTTTTGTTGTTATATTTGATTTTGCTTCATTAAACGGTAACTCATACATACCCTGTCAGGGCTTATACGGTGAACACAACTCCTTAGTTTTGCTTCTAAACCACATTACTTCCTTTGCGGGAGAAATACTTGAACTTGCTTGTTACATAAAATTTTGATTAATGAATACTTTGCACATAAACAAATACTTTCATTGATCAGATCTATTTAATGTTTACATTATATTTCTTAGAATGAGTAGGTTGTAAGGCAGAAGCTTAGTTTCATCCTTTACAAGTAAAGGTGAAATAACTAGTAAAAGCCCATCTTGTCAATCTACGTATAAATGCTTTGTTCACATTTAGATTAGTTGAGCCTTCCGAGCTCTAGGTTTTGCTTAAGAGTTTGTGAAATTTGTGCGAAATTGTCTATGAAATTTGATGCTTACTAGGCACAGAAGTGAAAGAGGGGAAAGTCAATTGGTTAGAGAAAAAGTTAATCCTCAACCAAGGAGGGCTAAGAGTGCCATTATATCCACCTTCCATTTCATCCTCATTAGCCTTAGAATCAACCACAAACATGTCTTCCCGAGAAGGAGAAGTACATGAGGAAATGGATCCCAAGGAAGAAGAAAGAGTCTTTAGAAAAGCTTTCATTTAGCTTGGACATATTTGAATGGTTAGGATCCTATACTAGAGGAGAGAAATGATAGGATTGCTGGGGAAAGGGTCTAGAAACCAAAAGAGAGGTGCTAAGAGGAAGAAAGAAAAAGATGGTCTAGAGAGATGGAAGAAATGGTAGTCACCTCTCATGGTATCCTCTTCCTCCTGTCATTCTCTTCTATTTACGTTATTGATCACACAAAAAAAAAACATCTCTTAAAAATCCTTTGTTAAAGCTTGATGTAGATTTGAGTTGCCAATGTTTAATGGTGATGTGAATGCGGGAAAAATTGGATAAGCTTGGATTAGGCAGTTTGGAAGTCTATCTAAGAATTAGATTTGCATGATGATGACACAAAAATCCAATTAGCCTCTTTGAGAATGGATAGAGCAGCTTTGGTTTGGTGGGAAGCCAAGACCAATGAGGAAATTAAAAAGCATGGTAAGATAACTCTAACTTGGAATGTTTTTATTATAGCTATTAAGAAACAATTTTATCCTCTTGCTCACATTCAGAAAGCAATTATGAATTGGAAAAATTTTAGGCAACTTAAGGGTCAAAATGTGCAAGATTATACCCAAGAGTTTAGAAGGAGAACTGCTTCACTTGAGTGGAAAACACAGAGTCAAAAGACACCTTGTTGAAATACATACTAGGAGGTTTGCACAATTACCTACAACATACTATTCTAATGTTAATCCTACCATCTTAGATGAAGTACGTATTACTAGGCTTACACATTTAGAAGCTAGAGGAAAGAATACTTTTGATGAGGATAGTAATTTGAAACAAAGGAAAGAAGAGAGTTGCAAATTCAAGAAGAAAAAGGAAATTTCTTTTGCAAAGAGCATTCCAAGATAAGTCATGATGAAGATCATTGTTGAAGCTTCATCACACAGTAGAGAACGAGGAAAAATACCAAGAACAAAAACAAGACCAAGAAGAGAAAAGTAGCAACGGTTAGTGAGCAAGACAGGAATTCGGACTAGGAAGTGAGACAAAAAGCATAGCCATGGTTTTAAAAGAACATTAAGGAAAAGTGGTGTAAGACACAATTCCTAGTTCTAGCTCTGAATTGTCACAAAAATACTCATGAAGAAAGAGGAGGATAAGCTCTTCCATGTAGAGGGTTATTTTAAAACATACCAAAATTGTACAACTGTTTGATAGTGAGATTCTGTAAATCTTATATATATGAAGACTTGGTGTGACTTAAACTTGAGACCATTCCACATCCGGCGCCTTATCACTTGGATGGATATGCAAGGATGCCAATTTGCAAGTCTGAAGGAAGTGCATATTGCGCTTTGCAATAATTGCATTTGTTGTCCTGTTGATGGAACTTGATGTGGTCTTCTTGATATCTCGGGTATTGTTTTGGAAAGTCGTATTTATTTGATAGGAAGGCTATCTTTCATGACACGACAAATATCCTTGTTCAAATATGAGTAAAAGAGTACATTTGTGAGAGCTCACAAGAAGAAGCTGGAATCTTCTTTATCCATACCAAATTGATTGAAAAGGCGGTTAATGAGTGAAGTCTAACTGTTAATGTTGAAACAAACGGTGCAACGTCCTTTTGTAGTGTTGCCTAATGATATGTCTCGGTTTAATAACAGTTTGTACTGAGAAAAGATGATGTTATGTTGCACAAATTACCTTTTGGGTCAGCCGTGCGAGTGAATGAAGTGTCGAAACAAAACGGTGCAAGCGAGGAGGACACACAATTCGGCATGGGAAGAACAGGTTCCAGAATGACTGAGACCTAAACCATGGGAACGTTTGCAGGTGAAGGTTATTTTAAGTCTTAGGAAGTTTGATCAGTGTAGAAAAAGTTTATTTTCTTCAAATTACAGTACGTCTTCGCAAATTTTAATGATTTACATCATGACTCATCAATCTTAGCAATGGTCGATCAGTTGATTCGGAGAACCATTATCATTTTCTCAAAAATACAAATTTGATGAAATCGGTGAGATTTCAGTTATTCAAGTGGAAGAGTGGAGAATCAATTATACATTGTAGTTCCCTTGCTCTGAAGGTATTTTGGGTCAAAAGCTGTATTTTGGAGATGGCGTCGAGGAATCAAGATCTTGTAGAAAATGCTCAAAATGAGTTGCTGAATTGGTCTAAACTAGATATTTGGAAAAATCGGAAAAAAGATCAATGAATGAATGACACAAGAAACGGTAATAAAAGTATGGAGATATTCAAACTTTGAAGTCACTGATTTTAGTAAAGATTAGCTAGAATTTGACTTTATGAAATGTGTTACTGACAAAAATCATATTACGAAGTATTGAGATATTCATAGCAGCTCAATGAACCGATACTATTGTTAACAGGTATACGTGGCCTAGACAAATGAAATGGAAATTCAAAATTTTGTTTACCGCATGGACGAGTTGACCCCAGTGAGGTGGACACAATAGACGACTTTGACAACAGACAACGTTAGTTCTGGTAAAAATAATGGCACAAATATTTTATTCATTATGAAATGGATTTGGTAGGGCAAGGACAGACCCTACCTCGATATCCATGCAGTGGTAGTACAAAAGACTCATGGTATGATGATTTGGTATAGTCACGTGTTTATAGCTGAAGTTAATCCATATGTTCAAGCAGTAATCATGAAAATCTTGTAGGATTGTTATGAACACGTTAAAGATTAGTTAACAGGTGGGCGCCATCTCAACCCCTCCATTTGAAACGAGTCGTGAACTGAATTGGCACTGTCTCCAGATTAGTTGGGCTATCTGGCAGGTACTCCACATTTAGTGGACTTACCAAAATTTCATGGGCAAAACTGATTAATATAAACTTTTATTGAAGTCATTTGGGACAATTTTTTTGATTTTGAGGTGATGAAACATTCTTGTTCCATTGGACGTTAGCAAAATGATAAATTCCTCTAAAAATGAGTAGTTATCGACGATTTTGGTTGTTGAATGCAAGATTTAATAAAGATTAGCTGTGTTGGACTATACTATCATTGGATATGATGAATAATCGAATTCTCAAGTTTCATTCAACACTGTTTCAGTCTAGCTAATTTTCCAGCTAGACTCTGCAGTACCAATTATTAATTTGACGATAATGAAGAAGGAAAAGAGCCTATTAGGGCTTTGGATTGGGAAGACAACTAAGGAGGATGAACTACATTAACAAATTCGCCTATATGCGTTGTATTTTAACAATTGTATTTCGATTTAGCTCATTAATATTGTACTTTCTCAAATTTTCCAATCGAGACAACATACAATGAACCTAGCTCCTTAGTTCCCTTAATACATTAAAACATTAGAGTCATGGAACACTTATTCACACACTAATTTTGGTCAATGATGCACATAAACAAATAATTTCATTGAATTGGATTATTCGTCTTGCAATTATATTCTATTTTCGTTGGAAGCGGTTGTGAACTGAAACTTTGGTTCATCCTTTCTATTAAAGGTGGAAATAACGATAAAAACCCTCTTGTCAAATCTACATGTAAGGAAACGTTTGTTCCCCTGTTCTCCTCAAGGACCAAATGATATGTGTCTTTCCAACTCAAGCGTCATCATTTCAAATCTTGACAGTATGAAATGGTACTAGGCTATGTATTGTTGAAATCTGGATGAAATCTTGAGTTCTTTCGCAGGATGAGGTGTTTTTAGTATCAACAATATATGTTGCCATATCAAGCCTTTCTGCAATTAATTATCAGGCAACACATGACAAATCAAGTTCTTTGATAAACCTCTGTAGCGACAACATGCTACATTACTTGTTGTTGAAAATTAAATGACACTCTGATTTTTGAAACCATTTGACAGGCTGTTCACTTACCGTTAATACATATCATGATGCTCTCTGATATCTATACTGCCATATCGAATAACCTCAACAAGTCGATGTTTGAATACTAAAATATAATCGCTTGATTTGTGGTACCTCTAAAGTATCTAGAGATCATTTTCTACCATCAGTATTCTTTCTGTATTTTCTGCGTCGCCTTCATTACCTGCTTCATACAAATATGGGGCCTTATGTAGACAGTACTTGTCAGCTATTCTTGGTACATGAAATTTAGACATATAATCCATTTCTTCTTGGGTCATGTTTATCTCTCCCTAAGTTTGAAATACATGAGAAAAAGGTAATTACTAACTGGTTTTGCATTCTGCATATTAAATCTTTTCAACACCTTTTGTATGTACTCATTCCAAGACAGTGTTAATTTGTGATTTTTCCTGTCTCTAGTTATTCTCATACCAAGGATTTGTTTTGCAGCTCCCAAATCCTTCATTGCAAATGAATTTGCCAATTTTCTTTTGAGCACATTTATTTCCTGCATGTTAGACCTTGCAAAATGCATGGCATATACATATAATAAAAGTATAATATAGTTTCCATCATTTTTCCTTTTTCATATAAACACAATGATTAGAGTGACATCTAGTATAACCTTGTTCAGACATAAACTTGTCAAATTTTAGATACCACTGCCTTGGAGCCTGTTTTAAGCCATACAAGTTCTTCTTTAACCTGCACACTAATTTTTCTTTCCCTTTGACCTCATATCATTCTGGTTGCTCCAGACAGATCTCTTCCTCCAAATCTCCATGGAGAAATGATGTCTTTACATCTAACTGTTGAAGATGTAAATCTTCCGCTGCTACAAGACTTAAAATAGTTCTGATTGAAGTCATCTTAACATAAGGAGAAAATTTTTAATCAAAATCAATACCTTTCTTCTGTGCAAACCCCTTCACCACAAGTCTAGCTTTGTACCTCTGTTTTCCTCCATCTTCTTCCTTCAGCCTGTAAACCCATTTATTCTGCAATGTAGTTTTACCTGTAGGCAACCTGACTAAGTTCCAAGTTTGGTTATGCATTAAGGAGTCCATCTCTTCTTCCATGGCTAGCTCCCACTTATTCCTGATTTCAACCTGCATTGCATATTCATAACATTCGGGTTCACCAGAATCAGTCAACAATAAATAATATAATGACAGAGAGTATCGTTCAGGGGTTCTACTTATCCTGGTAGATCTTCTAACACCACTTTCAGGTGTTTGAGGTTCCTATTATTGTTGTGGTGGTTGCTGTTGTTGTGGTTGTTGATTATTATTATTTTCAGGCACCTTTACCTTTTCTGTGATCTCATCAAGAACTGTGTATACTTTGTTTTCTTTTTCCTGTTTCTTTTCCTGCAAGTGATTCTTATACAAGACCTTTTCATTGAATATTACATCTCTGCTCCTAATGATTTTGTGATTTTCATAATCATATAAGTGATAACCAAAATCATTAACACCATATCCAATAAAGGTACATTTCTTTGATTTTGCCTCAAGCTTTGTTCTATTTTCTTTATTAATATGGACAAAGGCCTCACAACCAAAAGGCTTTAAAAAGAGTAGTTTACCTTTTTACCTGTCCATGCTTCCTCTGGAATACCACCATCCAAGGAACTTGAAGGCCCTCTGTTTATTAGATAAACAACAGTATCTACAGCATCTGCCCAAAATTTTAAAGGCAATCCCGCATGCAATCTCATGCACCTTGCACGCTCCATGATTGTTCTGTTCATCCTTTCTGACACACCATTTTCTTGTGGTGTTCTTGGAACTTTCTTCTCTCTACGAATTCCATGCTCTGAACAGTACCTATCAAACTCTTTGCTACAATATTCACCTCCATTGTCTGATCTAAGACACTTTAACTTATTTCCTGTCTCAATCTCAACCAAAGCTTTCCATTTCTTGAAAGTATAAAATACATCAGATTTATTCTGAATACAATAAATCCAAGTTTTTCAAGTTGCATCATCAATAAAAGTAACATAATAATGAGATCCACCAAGAGATGATATCTGAGCAGGTCCCCATACATCTGCATGCACAAGCTCAAATTTTTCGCTCTTCTTTTCTTTCCCAACTCTGAGAAATCTGACTCTCTTCTGTTTTCCATAAATGCAATTCTCACAGAAATCCAAATCAACATTCTTCACACCTGGCAACAAATTTCTTGAGTGAAGAATCTTCATCCCATTCTCACTCATGTGCCCGAGTCTATGATGCCATAATGTTGCATCTGCTCCTTTGGAAGTTAAAGCATTAACAGAGTTAGAAATACCATTGCATAAATACAATGTACCAACCTTTTTGCCTTTTGCTATTACCAGGGCTCCTTTGGTGACCTTCCAAGTTTTATCCGTGAAAGTTGTCACACAACCTTCACTGCCTAACTGCCCTGTTGAAATCAGATTTTTCTTCAGATCTGGAACATGCCTTACCTCTTTTAGTAGCCATTGGTTTCCATTCTGTTGTTTTACAAGAACTTTACCCATTCCAACAATTTTACAGGGTTTATCATCACCCAAACGAACTTGTCCAAAGTCTCCTTGAACATAGTCATGAAAATATTTCTTATCAGGTGTGGCATGGAATGAAGCCCCTGAATCTACAACCCAATAATCAGTAACATTTTCGAAAGAGAGAATCAAATCATCTTGTAACACATCACCTGTCACATTTGCTTCATGATTGTTTTCTTGTTGTGTGTCTCCTTCTTTTCCCTTCTGAGATCTACAGTATTTCTTTAGGTGTCCTTCCTTTCCGCACTTCCAGCACACTATCCCCGATCTGGAATTGGATCTACCTTTCCTTGATTTAATATGATATCCCAAGCTCTTTCCTCTTTCCATTCTTCTTCCCCTAGACTTTGCACTCAAAGCATTACCCGATGTCTCACTGGAGATTTTCCGTCACATTTCTTCGCTAAGGATAGCACCGACAACATCATCAAACTTTAAAGTACTAGATCCAGAGACAAAGTTACTAATGGCCATAACTAAACCATTCCAAATTTCTGGAAATGAGCACAAAAATAACAAAGCTCTAACTTCATCATCAAATTTTACCCCTACAGAACTTAATTGACTGGTAACTGTATAAAAATCATTTAAATGGTCTACAACAAATCCACCTTCCAACATATTCATATTAAATAAAAGTTTCATAAGAAATACCTTGTTTGAGGCCGAGGGTTTTTCATATAGTTTCACCAACGCCTTAATCAAACCCTCTGTTGTTGTTTCCTTCGAAATATTGAAGGCTACCGACGCCGCAAGGCAGAACCATACTGTTCCGAGCCTTTCTATCGAGAATCTCCCATTCTGCGTCTGTCATAGCTGCCGGCTTCTTTGTTTTTCTGCTCAATGGTAGATACAAATCTTTCTAATACAAATAATCTTCCATCTGCATCTTCCATATCAGGAAGTTTTGGCCGTTAAATTTCTCGACCCTAAATTTACCATCTTCCACCATTGCTCCTACTCGAACTAGGAAACCCTTCTTTCCTATGAGTTTATTAGCCAAATAGACCTTCGGCTCTGATACCAATTGTTAGAAAATTAAATATTACAGAGCAATGAAACACATAAAATATGGGGAAAACACAAGCGCACAAAACACATAAAACCAAAGAGACACAGATATACGTGGTTCACCCAGTTTAGGCTACGTCCACCCCCAACAGCGAATCCTTCCTTTCTATTATCCAGCAAAATGAAGAGACACAACCTACAACAGATCCGCTGTAATATCCTTTGTTCTCTCTCACAGTCTCCCTCTATGTTTCTCGCTCCGAGAATACACATACCATACACATCTGCAATACAATACCCTCATACAAGCAAGGGGGTGTCTTATAGGGAAAAAAACCCTAAAATAAACATAACTTCTACCGTCAGATCATCCACCTAATGAATGGCCCAGATTGACTAGAAATTACTATACTTTTACAAGGAAATTTTACATGTGTTCTTAGCTTCAGGGGCGCTGCCCCCGAAACCCCCCGCCAGGGGGGGCTTCGAAAAGCGCAGTCGTTCCCCCTAGACCCCCCAGGTAGCGTAAAAATTACAGGCAACGTTTCCACCCCATTAAGGTACAGGGGTCTAATGCTGTGATACAAAATAAACAAGATAATCAGGCTCCACACCCAACACTAATGGCATCAATGATAACCTTATCCATCAGGAAATCCATTTTTCTCAGATTTTTGTTTAGCACAGTCCTCATCTAAAATTGGTTCTAGATATTTTCCTTTGAATTCAACACATATTAATACATGTTGTTCTGTAGATCTGTGTTAGTTTCTTTGTTAAGTTTAAGTGTTAGATTTAATTGTCTCATGGGACCCCACACATGAAAATTTTAGGTTCTTCTACTCCATCTCTTATGTATTTTAATACCTAGTTTATCTAGGTGAATAAAGTAATCTCCACAGTCTGTCTTTTTCATTATATCTTATGTATTTGATATTGTTTATTGTAGTCAGTGATTTGAACCATCTGGTATCTGCAACAATGAGTGGAGTCACCTGCTGCTTGAGGTTCCCAGGTCAGCTTAACTTAGATCTAAGGAAGCTAGCAGTGAATTTGATCCCCTTCCCCCGTCATGGCAGGTATCTGACTGCATTTGCCATGTTCAGAGGAAATATGAGCACCAAAGAGGTGGATGAACAGATGATGAATGCTCAGAACATGAATTTATCATACTTTGTGGAATGGATCCCCAACAATGTGAAATCCAGTGCATGTGATATCTTTCCTAAAGGCCTCTCCATGTCGTCCATTTTTATTGGGAACTCAACATCCATTCAGGAAATGTTTAGGAGAGTGAGCAAGAAGTTCAATGCCATGTTTACGAGAAAAGCCTTCTTGCATTAGTACACTAATGAGGGCATGGATGAGATGGAATTCGCTAAAGCAGAGAGCAACATGAATGATTTTGTGTTTGAATACATGCAATGTCAGGACGCTAGTGTAGAGGATGATGAATAATTAGCTCAGGAAAGCTAGAGCAGAAGCTTACGTAATGCTATCGACAACCGCTAGTTGTTTCAATGCCTAGTAGTTGTTTGTTTGTGGATTTCATTTGCTTTTCTTGTTCTTTCATGGTATGCTCTACTCTCATAAAAGGTTTTGGAATTGAATGCATAAAATTTGTATAAAACTACTATATTATGTCCTTGGTTTTGTTGATCATATTTGAATTTTTATTTTTGTCAATTTCACGTGATCTATACATATTTCATTTGAACGGAAAAAAAAACAAGGTAATCCGTCGTAGCAAAGTAAAATGTAGCATGAATATACTTAATGCATCTTACCTTTCAGATTAGACTAGTGCATCTCGGCTTTGGTTTTGTACTAGTGCATCCTAGCCTAGATTGGAAGGAATGCAAAGTTATGGAAGATTCAACGAATTTTGGGAATATTTTTGTAGACTTTATTCTTAACTGTGCAAATTCTAATGAGTTTCATAACAATAAAATAGTTTCCCAAAAAATATTTGAGTATGGACATTCAATTATTAGTTACTCGTACTGTGAAAATGCAATAGTATTCCTACAAAACCTCATTTAAAATAGTACATGGACATTTTCTTTCCTTTTCCTTTCTCCCTTTCGAAAGGCTTCAAAAAACATGTCCAGATGGGCTACACTACAAGGAATGGTCTTCCTTTGGCTCAGGTGCATGAAGGATATCTACTTCGTTAAAATCACTCAAGGCTTCCACTGGGCCTCTCTCTTTCTGAGGTTCCTACCATTTATGTGTCAGAACAGACCACAGCTAGAATGGAAACCTGGTCAATGGTTTAGCACTATGTCAATCTTACCAGTGAAATGACTATAAGCTACTGTTTTTGGTGCCTATGTCCTCCAATTGTTATTTTATTTTTCCTTATTGATTAAGAGATTCTATGCAATGCTGACAGGTATGAGGAGTTAACATGTATTTGTGTGGTGTTTCAGTAAGTGAAAAATACTTCTCTCAATTTTTCCTTATATCAACACATTTCTAGTTTTGTTTCCTAAATCATAGTTTTTTTAATCTCAGTGGACCTTTGTGACCTTTTAATTTCAGCCTCATTGTCTTTTACACCCATAATTACATGGTTTAGAGATGGAGGAGTGTATATAGTCATTTCTTTGTATGGTCACAATCTGCCCTCAAGGGTTTTGTTTTTCATGGTCAACATAATGGTCACTGTATTTGTTTCAAAGGGAAATCTCATGGGAAACCCAAGGATGCTTCATCACATTTGAAGATGGTATACAGATTCCCAAATAAGCCCATTGGCATAGATTAGTGCACCTTACCCAGCGAGGTTTAACAAGGCACTTGCTAGTATGGAACTAAACAAATTCTCAGCAATATGGTGACAACTAGTTGAGATATAACCCCTTGTGTTAAGGTAGCCCCCACTATCACATAATACAGTGAGGGAATTAGGATTTTCACAAGAAACTTACGAAGGAAACCCTTTCTTTCTATCTTATCCCAAAACTTTGAAGAAAATGAAATCACTTTATGAATGAAGTATAGTAATGGACTATTTTATCTTTCTAGGACTTGAATTCCAATCTCATCAATTGTAGACTATAGATCCTCAAACATACTACCTTTGGGTTGTGACTTCCGACTGCCGTTTCCTTTGCTAGAATTCAAAATGATCCGATTTCAAGTACAATGTTGAATAATTTCTCCAATCTTGCTAATTGTTAAGTATTCCATATGTAATTAAGTATTTTTTCTATATTCAGTTTGCAAGTGTGGGATTTTGTTGGGCCCTATAAGGGTGAGGATATTATACTCAGTTTATCAAATAGAAAAATCACCTCTTAATTAGTATTCTCTCTATTTTTCAGGTGTTCATCAATGTCCCATGGTATTTCAGTGCACTGTACTCCATGTTGAGCCCTTTCTTGACACAGTGTACCAAGAGAAAATTTGTAATTGCACGTGAAGGAAGAGTTACAGAGACCTTATACAAGTATGTGAAATTCCTTCTCTAATGTAGTGAAAATATGCTCAACCTCAATTGAAGACTCTAATTATATATGATAGAATGAAGGATATATTCAATGAAAATTTCCTAGAAACTTATTTAATACTTGATTTATATCTCCAGAGAATGTGCCTATACAATATGGGGGACTTAGTAGGAAAAATATGTATATTTTGGACCTCACAAGCCTGCAGTAGGGTTCTCCATTAGAGCTGGGGAGAAAATCAATCTTGAGATCGAGGGAGTGGAGGTAATGTACGTCAAAAATTGCTCAAGTTTGCAGATTTTGTGTCAGTTCCTGCATTCAAATTTTCTCTTTCACCTCAGTTTTGTTTCCAATATATTTCCAAATTTGATGAGCTTTAGTTTTGGATATAAAATTTATGGGTGTTGGATTTGAGATCTATGTGATTGATATTTTTCTTTGTTTTTGAATTCTCACATCCAAGTTGTTCAAGCGGGAGAAACAATTCTGTGGGACCTCATAGTTGGTGGGTGGGATGTTTCCTATCTATCAGAGTTCATGTTGAGTGCACAGGGAAGCTATTCAACTCTAAATGAAAAGAACATAAATTTTTCTTCATCTAATGAGCTAATTTTCAATTCCTTCAAGGCATCATAGGCAGGGAAGGTAGTTCTAATGATAGACAAATCCTCTTAAAATAAGAAGAAGGCTGCAACCTATAGATACATGGTAAAAAATAACATAGTCTAGGAGTTTGAGCCTCGCAGTAGATTAGATGTACTTAGAAATATTTCTTGCATTCGAAAATCGGAAATGTTAGTAGTTAAGAATGTGCCATCATGTTGGAGAAGAAAGTTTGTCTCTTTGGAAGCTGGAAATTTTATCTACATATGTAGTACTATATAAAAGTTAATATTGGTAATAATAAAGGTTGGTTGTGTTTCCAGAGCAGATAATCACTGTGAATTCCACAACGTTTCATGTTTGTGATTGATAGGTATATGATATACATGGTAAAGCAAGTATAAATAAAATTTATAAATATTGACCACCCCAAGGCTAGTTAATTTTTTTATTTATTGTTTACCCCATACACAAATCTATATAAATAATTTTTTTAGTTAGACAATTTAATATTGTATCACATTCCTCATCAATAAAAATGTTCTTCAAGGAATGGTCTACATTCGAAGGGTTACCTATATGTAAATAAAATCAGCCTGTTGCCTTTGGCTACATATTTTCTAAAAGATCAAACTTATCTTAAAATAAAATTGATTGTTTTCTTTGTCTTTTTGGTTACTATATAGTAAGTATATCATGAATTCAGGACCAATGCAACCCAGAGAACCCAAATGAATGGGGGAGAAAAACTATATTTGAGGGTGAAGCACTTTGTATTATAGATATGAACATATTATAATTTAAGATAATGCAACCAAGCGGATTTAAATGAATGGGATACGAAAGGTGACAGGTTTGGATAATAGATAGAAATTTGGTCAATTATGTTTTGATGTATATATTTGTTTAATTAAATTTTTTATTTTATTATATTAAAGAGCTGTGACCAATTTTATTTCATGGAAATGATAATATTATCACTATATAATTTTTTTAAGATTAGGGAGGAGTTGAAGTTGTTCACTATCTTATACTTTTACTTTATTATATTTTAAACAAGGATTAATTCTCCTCTCACGAACTATGTACATATTCCGTAGAGGTCGTTGAATATGCATTTTGTGGATAGTTTTTTTTTAAGGTTTCAGAGGTAGGCATGAAGAGCACAAAGCAATTTTCAAGATAACTCAAAAATTGATAAACAAACCAACCATTCTTCCAAAACATTTCGTATTGCCTCCAACTTTATCACCTACATCACCTTTATCTCGCATGGCAGATGTATCCCTGCTCCCCGGCGTTACTTTGTACCTCTCGGTGCAAATGCTAGTATTACTTGATTTTCCATGCTTATGTGGAACATGGTTGAGAGAAGGAACTATAACAACAATGGATTTGCATGAAAGCTTTATAATTTTTTCAAACGTGAAAGTTGTGATTCGTTACTAAGTTTCTTCATTATTTTATAGATCATTACACGTCAGACCGACTTTACTCCTTGACTGGAATTGCATTCAACTTTGTGCACAAGTATGATTTAAATGTATCAATCAAAAGTATGATTTTATCTATATTTGATAATGCAAGTTTAATACATCACAAAATACATAGGAGTGCTATGGCTATGAAGTTCAATATGAAATAATCTATTGATTGCTACTATTACTATTATATAAGGGGTGCTCCTCCAATGGCCATTTATTAGCAATGTGAAGAAGGATTTTTGGAATTTGTATTTACTATAAGATTATGTATCGCTAAGTTGTGGACAACTAAGTAGAATTTGGTAGGAATTTTGGAGTATGTGTAATTCATAATGATCTTGTCTTCACTTCATTGATGACTTTTCAATGTGTGAGTTTTGACCTAAGCCATTGCATTATCAATGTGTCAAGGCTCAAAACTGGACCTATATGTCAACTACTTATAATCTTTCCTAGGAACATGAATCCTAATTTTTGTAGGTTTAAAATTTCTCACAAGTTTTCTCTATTGTGGTCGAATTTGTGGAGGTTATCTCAAAATTTATTTAAGGTACCATGGATCTAAATTTCTTATGAACTTTCAACACTATAACAAACTTTGGTGCAAATTGTTGATCAATTCTCACTTGGTTAGGGTTATAGATGTTAATGAAAAATTTGTGTGCATGCATGAGAGTTTGGTGCAAATGCACAATGTTGTGTAGCATTAGTGTGATAAATATGGGATAGTGCAAAGCATAGTTTTGAAGATTAGTCTAAGTTGACTCGTACCTAATCAACTCAGTCAAGTTGATTGTTGGTTGAACGGTTAATTGTTGGTTCAATGGACATAAGATCTTGCAGGCCCAAATACCAAAGGGAAAAATGGAGCCCATCATGGGGTTCTCTTTGTAATTCTCCACCACTGCTACCTTCCATGCTTCCTCAAACTCCTCTCCAACCTCAATATCAGTGCTAGTAGTAGCATGAGCAACAACACTACGCTTAGAAAAACTAGAAGAACACGTTTTCCAAACTGCACGAGAACTACTTCCCTCACGAGTCACCATGTGCCATACTTGGTCTCATTGGTTCGCTTCCTTAAAATCCTGGTTCAACTACCATATCTTCATTGGAACCAACACCCCGAACTCCGCTAGACAACGATTCACCATTTTTTACTAGTGATTCGCCATTTGTACTGGTGATTCTCCATGATTCTACAAGATAATATAATCTCATGAGATATTCGCCAAAAAAATTATATATACATATTATATTATTTATAAAATTGCCTTCCATTTTTCCTATGTATCATGGGGATTCGCCCAATTATTATACATATAAATTTAGGTTGGTTCTTAAAATTTTCCATGCCAACCAATTGTAAATGAAGAAGAAATGCCTCAAAGAAGCTAAAATGAGGTTGGTTTATGGTTTGTATGGTTTACAGATGATGACGACAAGTTATTTTTTGAATTTTTGGGCAACCACAGTTTTCATTTGAAAATTTTTATGAAAAATCTGCATACTCAGCAGTTTCGTAGCACCTCCAGGCTTAAAAGCAGAAAAGCACTACGAAACTGCTGTAGCTACCTTTTTTGCTTCTTTTGATCAGTATTTAAAGTGTTAAAGGTTGATTTAAGAGCTGAAATTGCTATGAAATATGTGTTGAAGGGTGATTAAAATGATACAAGAGGAAAGAGTCAATTTTTTGGAGGATAAATGCTTATAATGGCAGTGCTATAAAAAGCGCTACGAATTTGTTGTATTTTCGTAGTGCAATATATTACATCCTTTTGAGCAGTTTCTGAAGTGGGTTTTAGATAGTTGGAGGCTAGGAAAGAGCTATGGGACATGTTAGGCCAACTTTCAATAGCCAAGGACCACGAAATGAAGATTAAATGATAGTCACATTTTTCAAAGAAGGAAAAAGATCCTATGCCTAAAAAACAGGGTAATGCTTCCTATTTTTGTGGAGGTCAGCTAAGTGGTCATGAAGAACTGAATGCCATTATCAAAATTCAACCATGTGATGATGCACTTGTAAATGATGTAATTTAAAATAGATAAGGTTGTTATAGATAGTAATAAGGAGTTTGAGTCCTTTTTTAAATAGGACTGTCAAGTAGGATAGGTGTCTTTTTGTAATAAATTTCATGTTTTATGGTTATGCAAGGTGTCAGTGGACAGAAATTCGATGCATCTAGCCTATAGGTAGATCATATAAGCATGTAAGAGGTCTATTAAAGGCCATTGGGTCGAATTTGTCAAGGGTTGGACATTTTTGGAAAAAACTGAGCTTGTTGTGAATTGACTGTTTTTCGGCTAATACAGAGATCTTCTACTTGACCAACTTGAGATTATGAAGGGGTTTTTAGTGTTTTCCTATTCTATTTTTATTTCTTATATATCTCATTTACAGTGTTGTTCATCTATATTACTCAAAATTCATCTATAAGATGCTTTGACTTCCTTTATAAGTGAACTGACTGTGTTTTTACATGTTTCATGTGTGTGTACCTTATGACTAAAAACTCTGATATGCCTCAACTTCCATGTTAAGTAGACTCACTAAATTACTGAATTTCTTTGACTCCATAAGCCCAATGTATACATGCTAATTTTATTTTCAACCTACATCTATCATTATTAGTTTATTTCCTAAATAGAGTTAGCCATCTATATCTTTATCCATATCATTAACCCTTGAGAGAGACCTCTCAGGCTGAGGAGGCTAAGCCTCAGTCACAAGATTAGGTTTGAATAGTTACATGAGATTTTATGATCAAGCAGCCTATC
This sequence comes from Pinus albicaulis, assembly GCA_034641835.2. Taxonomy (NCBI): domain Eukaryota; kingdom Viridiplantae; phylum Streptophyta; class Pinopsida; order Pinales; family Pinaceae; genus Pinus; species Pinus albicaulis. The sequence continues at coordinate 48,700 of JAXQQM020058455.1, forward strand.
AAGTCCAATTTTGTGATAACACATGGCAGGGGACAACCGTGGTTGGGAGTTAATAGCCGCGGCCACGCTAATCTGAAAGAGGACCCAGAACACCTGGTTGTCCTCGAGCCATTGTGGATCCGTGGAATCCCATAAGTGTGCATAGCGAGCCCCATCGCACATGTCCGAGATAATCTCAGGGAGGACAGACTCTGCAGGAGCTTCCCAAGCAACCAATGCTATAAAAAACAACAAGCAAGAGTAACAAAAGGCGTGGCCCTGCTCCTGGGACTCACGAACATTGGTTAGAAACTCATTGCACAAATACTATGCCCAGTTAAAACATACCCCTTTCACACATTGGTCGGCTAACCGAATGACATAGGCTGGAACGGAGGTGACCAAACACTTCCTCATCATTTTACATGCTAACAACATGGTGCCCAACTGTGTACCTTGGTCACTGATGGTCTTGATGATAAATCCCCGAGTATTATGGTCCACATGATACTTTTGGTGCATGAAATTGGTAGTATCCCCCTCATATTTCTTACCCATGCACTCTAGGGGGTTCAGGCCGCTCATGGGGAGACCAGTAATCCGATGCACAAGCACATCGTCAATGGAGATCCTATCCTAGATCCACAGGCATCCGTCATGAATTAGAGCGAGAAATTGTCGTGTGAGTCGGTCCGTTACATTGTAATGTCCAAAGTGGGGCATCCTAAGCAGATTTAGGATCCCAGACCCCACCAAACTACGTACCCAGTGTTGGGGGACAAATTTGACCCCATCGGTGCCATGAACTGTATCAAGGTATAATTTTGGTGTGAGCTCAAGGAAGGCCTAAAAGTTGGCCAAATCATGATCGTCGAACTTAACTTCATGAAGGCGACCAAAAGGTTCAGCTATGATGGGAAGCTCCCCCGGGGTCAGCGGCATCTATAGTTAGGTGATCAAGCCATCGAGGTTCTTTGGCTTGCACGTCGATGCCCTGTGTGGTTACATAAAGAGGGGCAGCTAGTTGATCGGCTCGGCAGGTTGGGCCTCCTCTTAAGCAGCCCTCGGGGATTTTACGTTTCGCGGGGAGGTATGGGGCTTTCCTGCGACCCATTTCATAGGTTTCAGGGGCTCGCCTGAGCCCTGAGATTTTTCTTTTCCTTTCCTGGTGGTAGGGCTGGGTGTGGAGAGGATTTCTTCAACTTTGGATTCGACCTCCACCACTTCCTCAATGTCTTGGTCTACTGAGGTTACTGGCTCCAAGAGTTTGGCAGGGTTCGTGGCCGTCATTCTGTCACAAAATATGAACTCAGGATTGCTACTGTCAAAGGGGGCAGGTTGCTCAGACATTAACGAGATTATAGCGGCACAAAATTTCTTACAGCACAACTTCGTCTAGGACAACCAGGCTAAGTACAAGCTATTTGAGAAATACGAAACCCGTGTCTGATATACCTTACCTATTTTATAGCCTTGGGTACTGCCCAATGGTAGGATAGACTTCACACGGGACTTACCATCAAGCAAATGCTAAAAAATATCCCAAAATCACCGCATTAAATACCGCTCGCCCACCCCATCCAATGGTAATTGGTTGTTTTTACCCGATTTGACTATTTCAACGACTAGGTTTCACACCCGGGGTGCACTTAGTGTACCCCTGTGATCCCAGCATACCCCTGCACTCTGAGAAATCATCCTGCATTCCCGGTGCACCGGCTTCACTCTGTTGGGATTACTTCCAATTGAAATTATGCGTTGGCATAGCCCAGCCTTCAAGACCTCTTGCACCATCGTCTTACCTGTGTAGTGACCCCCTGTTATATCTTCGTAGTTTACATAATTTAGGCCATCGTTGTGTGATAATTCTTGAGGTGCAATGCTGATAAAGTCCATCGCTCGATGCACCAACTCCTTCTTTTTTCGTACCGAATATTCGGCAGGTACTATGCCTGTGGTCAGGAGCAGAGAGATCTCAGTAAAACGCGCATCCACAACCCTACTGGTGAGGAACTGCGTTTCAAGAAATCCTTACTCGCCCGTCGCAATTCGGGACAAGTGATCGTGCTCCGTATTCAACTTTCCCGGTTGGACGATGATTTCAACATCATATTCCTGAAGCAGTAGCCACCTGCAGACTTCCCCCCCTAAGACAGTCATATTCCTCAGGTGCTCTAAAACCCAATGATCTGTAATCATAATATAGTGGCGTCCTAACAGATGGCGCTGATACTTCTGTAGCTCGTAGGTTAGGGCCAACCCTTCCCTCTTCGTGGTGGCATAATTGTGTTTCGCACCCGAGATTGTCTGACTAGTACATGTGATTGTGTGATTACTGTCCTTGGTGCCAAGATGCATACTACCTACTTCACAGGCGATTCCTAAAGTATCCTTATGAAATATTGTCGCTCGATCAAGGGAAGTGAGAATAGGTGCAGTGACCATCCTGTTCCTGAGTTGTTATAAGTTCTTTTGGCGCATGTCATCCCAATTGAATGAAATATCATTCTTAAGTAGTGTTTTCAAAAGTTCAATGATCAGTGCGTATCCCCGACTGGATTTTCTATAGTAGCCCATATGTCCCAAGGTCTTGCGCAGTAGCTTCGTAGTCGTCGGCTTTACCTGTGTGACTGGAGCGATGAGTGTATTATCGATCTCCTCCCTCACCCTCTACGTATTATAAGGTCGTTGTTCTTCCGGCTGTGCATCTGAGTTGAGAGTGACATGCATACCACCCAAGTTCCTCGTGACCTTCTTAGGTCCTGAACACTTACTTGGATACTCCATGATTAGTTCCGTAATCTTGCCTACTGTCCCATCATCCCAGCAGTTCCCAATCGTAACCTGCTTGGGGGGTACTATCATTTTGACGTCAACGCTTCATGGTTTTAGTGGTTTCGTACTAGCCGCCTTATGTATCGGAGGTCTCGCAACTGTGTGTTCCTCTCCAGATGCTATGATCAAGACCTTGCGCGGATCTGCGTCGCAATATTCCATGGTGGCCTTGTGGAGCTCGACATTATCCTGAATCTGTGTTTCCCATGTGGGTCCTCCTCTTACTGTGTCAGGGCTAGATTCACCAATCACAACGGTGTCGAGAGTCTGTAGAGCTTCCTCAAGCACCTCCAATCATCTCATTAACTCAAATTTCCCCAAGGATTCATCTCTTAGGGTTGTCCACTAGCGGGTACGCTGACGTAGCTCCGCATCGAGATACCAGGCAGCGGTAATTGGTCCCAAGGCATGAATAAACAAGTGAACCCATTCTTCTGTAGTACGATCACACCATCGCTCCTATTGGGGTCTTGTGATTTGGCAGATTGGCATACCAAATGACAAGGCAACATCAGAACCACTTTGGAATCCTAGGATCTAGCGCTCCTGGATTCGGAGAGGGATCTCTCCTTATGCGTGTTAGAATGATATGATTTTAAGGCATCTGATATGATATTAGGCTAGTTATGAAGTACAAGGGGTTTGTTTGTTTATTTTTGGTTGAGGATCATTAATTGAGAAGGTCATATGAAGTGTGAAGGAGGGAATAAATTGAAGGATATTTCAGGATGGAAAGATAGGTTAAGAAAAAGTGTCAATCCATTGGGCTATGGAGTCATAAAAGGGTTTACTTGCACAACAACTATTCAAGGGTTTTCATAGGGAAAATCATCTATATCAGAATATATTTTAAGTTGAGTTTGTGGTATGAAACATTAAGAAGTGTGGTGAAAGAAGAAAACATATAAGAAAACAAAGGGCAGCCTAAGATCAGGTAAGGACTTTTAACCTATCCTGCTTTCGACATACTCTCAAGGGAAAAACATTTAAGATAAACATAAAAAGTAGCCTAAGATCAAGTAAGGACTTTTAACCTATCTTGCTTTCGGCATACTCTTAAGGGAAATCTTCACAACAGTTGTTTAAGACTAAACAAGGGACATGGCTAACCATAAACTTCCTTGATTAGGACTCTACTTAGCATGCAGTGAAAATATCATTTAAGAACAACATCTCAAGTTCTACTCAACAAGACATGGGCTCACCAACATTCCTTGACTGGTTATACTCTATTGATTCATTCTCAAACACACATTTAGAAGAAAACATAAAGATAAAGCTTATCAGTCAGAATTAGGGTACTTTTAGAAGTAAATCCTAATCTATATTTGATGTTCTTTATCAAAGAATATGAACACAGTGGAAACATAAGGAGAATAAAAATTACAGTAAGAATAACATCACCAATGATTTAGATAAGGATCCAGTGAATCTGCTTGTCTATTTGAGGTCCAAGACTAGTTACATACTCGAGTCCAATGGATTTCTACAGTCCAATACTTCCCTTCCCAACCTACTATATTACAACTACTCAGCAACTCTTACTGAATAACAGTTCAACAATTAACCAATTTCCAACCCTTTACAATGAGTTTTCTATGAATACATATAGGTGAGAGAGGAAGAGTGTTGAAGGAAATATCATAAATATCAGTTAAGACAGAGGGGGAGAGGTATTCGAATGCCCATTATGCTTAGTAACCATTGCATTAACTGATTGTACCATTTAAGTAGTTTTTTCTATCTTTGAGGCATATCTGGTAGGCTGGTAATAACTCCGAAGTGTGTTCTTTGAAGATAACTGTGACCGAAGTACTCTGTTTGACCTCTTAGACAAGTAACTGTCATATTTCGGTTCTCAGGCCTCCCATGACTGTGCAATAACTGTTCTGACAGTTTTAAATAGGTTCTGTCATCAGGATGGCTGTCATGGTGTATTTGAAAGGTAAAGTAGACTACCGGTGTCCTTACAGGTTGCTGAGAAGAAAATAGCCTCGCTGATGTGTCCTTTGGAGGCTTTCTTTGGCTGATTTTTCTCTCTTAAACAGCCTTAATCACTGATTTAGGCTTTGATTTGTGCTTTAGGCTTCATTAGGCCTTCTTGGATCATCTTCGGTCTTTGTCTGACTGTTGTGTATAGGTGGCTTGCGCTGGAGGGTTTAGTATAATGATTAGTGGTCATGAATCACTGACCAAAATTTAATGATAAACCCTGAAATCTCTCGTTCCTTTGTTATTTTGGCCTTCAAGGATCGTCATCCTCGGCCCTTTGTCACCTTTAGTGACTGTGGGACAGCTTATATGATTACTGCCATGAAACCTGCAACAAACAACAAAAAAATTATAAAACCCTACGTAGGTGGTTTGACTGCTTTAGAGGGCTCAGGCGTGGGCAGAGGAGCAGTGAGGAGAAGGGTGAATGCAGCGAAAATGGGCTAATGGCAGAACTGTAGATACTATGGCTTGAATCTGCATCGGGCACGAAGAACAGGATTGGCGGTTTTGGGAATACTGGAGACAGTATTCGTGCGGGACTAAAGCGGTAAGCCATATTATATGAAATGAACGCGATACAGTCGAGAGGTCGAGACGTGTCCCTCTAAAACCACCCATTTAATGAATGTGGGTCGTTTTATCATGAGGATCAACGGTGGAGATTGAAAGAAAACACAATGAAAAGCCTTTGCGTGGTCGGGTGGGATCGGCAGGATGATATAGGAGATTGAGCGATGGTCGCCGGATCTGGATTAGATCGACGGTGGAGATCAACCACGAGAGGATGGAGGGTACGGATGGGTTTGCGAGTTGGGTGCCTCCGCAGTGAATATGGACCGTTGGATGGAGATCTTCCGCAGTCAAATGGGTCAACTGCGGGGGCACTCATAGTGTTACCCTGTGTGCTGAAAGTGTTCGTGGGTGGAAGAAAAGGGGAATCAATGCGAGCTGTTGGATCTGGGAGATCCACGGTGGGGATTAACTTGGAGGATCAAAGATTAAAAATGGTGGATGAGGGGTTAGTAATAATGCAATTGAGTGCCAACCGTTGGATTAGGAGGATCAACGGTCGAGATTAATAGCGGGGAAGTGCAATAAACATATGGACAGGGAGATGGAAAAATTGCGATGAAGTGAGGACTGTCAGATCGGAAGCGAGATCAATGGTGGGGATTAAAGCAGGGTCGAAATGCACGTGGTAAAAGAAGAGGCACGCTGGTCGTTGGATCAAGATGATCAACAGTGGAGATTGCATTGCGGAATTGCGCAAGGGCATGAATGGTGCGAGGGGAGGGGTGAACCGCGATGCAACGATGAAGCGATGACCATCCAATCAAGAGGATCAATGGTCTGGATTAAATCAGGACTTCGCAGAAGTAAATGAAAGAGGCAGAGGATAGCAGAACGGTGAAATAATGCCGACTGTTGGATCTGGAGGAGCCATATCAACGGTCCAGGATACATCGGTGGGGAGGCTTTGGTAAGGGATGATCGGAAGGAACGTTGGCGTTGCAACAGAGCGAGGACCGTTAGATCTACGAGATCAACGACTCAGATCCCATCAGCGGGGGAAACATAAAGAAATGGAAGGAAAGGGCAGAGCGAAGTGCGATGCGATGAAACGATGTGGCAGAGCGATGCAATGTGTCGATGGGCTTAGCGCTCGATTACAGGGCTGGGTCATACGGCGGAAACGGGGCCAAGGGCTTAAGCGAAAGGCGCTTAAGGCCTAAATTCAAAATGTCAGGAAATAGGCCGAAATGGGGCTTTTTGACCTTTATGAGGGGTTCCAATAGGTATAAGAAAGGGGTTTTAAACCTTATAAGAGGGATTTTACAAGGTTTAAAGGGATTTTTGAGGAAATGAAGTATAATGAAAAAGGAAAAAAGGGATTAGAAAGGAGGAAGGTGGCCTTTTTAGGTAAAATGATAAAATGGGTGGAATGAAGAAAAAGGAGGTTTTGAAACAGTTCTTTATATACCAGCAGGCTCTCTTTGTTAAATATTTTGTGGAAACAACAATGAAGATGATTTGTAAGATAAAAGACACCAAGAAGGCTTCAAGAAATAGCATTTTTCCATGAATATTTCTTCTTGAAGGCTTAAGAACATATTTAGCCATCATTTGTGGTGACAAAATTTACTGATGGCTAACAGTGGCTCCACTTGGGGATGGTAGCTCCTTAGAGGTGTCAAGAACCTCAGAAATTTATCTCTGGAATGTAGATCAATGTCTTGCATTTTGAAAATCCTCTTTCTTGTTTGATCATGCTGCTTGAAAAGATGATCAATAATTACATCATAACAAATCAATTTTCCCCAAACAACTACCTACACAACCTACTTTCCTAACGTTTTTTCTTCATAAGGTGCACTTTGACTTGCAAACCCTTTGACATCAACATTTTATTCTTTTGAAAATAGGAAAAAATAATCTAAATCTACCCTTATAAATTCCATGAGTTCAGATTAAACATTTGAACTCATTAGCTTCTCTACCTAACTACTATCTGTCAGGATTAAGCTGTCTGACAGATCTGCATTCTCTACATTCTAAAACAGAAATTGAAAACACAGTCAAACCAGGATTAAGTTGTCTGATTTGCTGTGATGGCTATGAAATCAAAAACAAACTGCACATAGACCTTTATTTGTAGAAAAGTAAACAAAACTTGGAAGGCTTAATATCTGAAAACAATGAGTCCTTCCTTCTTTCTTTCAGCTCTGATTTTGATCTCTTTTGAGCTGTCTTTTTCTTCTTTAACTGGTTCAAGTTTTTAACATGTTAGAACTAGTCTTCTTTTCATCTTTGGCTCAGGTTTTGATCTGATCTGAGCCATTCTTCATCAAACTTACAGGTTTAGGATTTAAGCTTGTTTTAACCTCTGTTTTGCTATCCTAATCTAGACTACTGATAAGCCAAGATTAAATTGTTTGGAAAATCTGATTCACTAACCTATCAGCAGTAAATTGAAACCTCTCTAGTCATGATTAGGGTATATGAGTGCTCTTTCAAGTAGTGGCATTTAGGCTTGCACACTTTCATATTTTTCCTTTCTTTTTTAGTATGGGGTTGTACCTTTATTCTTTTATATCTGCCCTCTTTTCTCTTTTTCTATTGTTTTTGTATTTTTTCTTTTTTCTTTCAAAGCAACAAAACAAAAAACTAACTAAATGCTCACAAGATGAGCTTTATTGACATTCCTACCTACCCTAATCTAACTCTGAAATATTTACATGTTTAGCAGACAAATTATCTTTTCCAATACATCCAGTCAATCAGATGATTCCATGATTGGTCTTTGCTCATCTCTTTGAGCAGGCAGATATAGTACAACCATTTGATTGGTAATAGAAATGAGTAGAACATCTGACCGCTTGTCAGAGATAACCATGGTATTCTTTGAGTATGAGTCTTAGAAATCAAGGTCACCATAGATGGTGACAACCTCTACTGCATTGGTCTTTTGCAAAGAATCCATGCTTGCGAATTTGAGTCCATCAGAACCTCCATGTATTCTAATATAGGATCAACAAAAATCTGATGTGGACTTTCTTCTTCTGGGCCTCCCATGATTGATTGATTGTCTGCATCCCAGACAGCTTGGTTCACTGCATCTTCAGTGTATCTCTTGAAAGCACAATCATCCTTTTCCTGCACATCAAAATATAGTGAAATTTCTTCTTGCTTGGGGGAGGGAGACTTTCCAAAAATTCTCTAGGGTCCCTGAATTGGTATGACTGATCTTGTGAATTCAACATTTCAATTTCGGTTTCATATCTTTCAACTACCAATTCTAGAAAAAATTCCAGGGTCTCAGGGTTCCTCTTTTGTGTCCTTGAAATGTGGAGAACAACCTTTGGAAGGTCATCATATTCAAGCTTTTCCAGTTCACTTGATATTTCATAATGAAGCTCTGCTATGGAACTTGACTGCATTTTTGCAAATTGTTCAGAGTCTTCTATTATTGGAGTGATTTGGTCTTTGCTATGTTGGGATGTGGAGTGGCCACTATGTTGATTTTAGACCGACAGAAAGGAAAATTAGCCAGATATGACAATATTTAGAGACAAACTAGTCTTTAACAAGGAAAACTTAATCCTCAAAGTTTCCTAATCATGGGTGTGCACAGTGTTTTAATGGTAGTGTGGGCTGTCCTGGTGGAGTATTTATGAAACCAGGGGTAATCAGCAGGCCTATTGATCACCAGTGGAGTCTTTTGGTATTTTAGGAGTTGTGGAGTCACCAGGTGGATGATTTCAAATGTTTTAAGATGAGTTGTTGCCCACCATCAACAATTTAATACCAATCTAAGGAGGTTGTGGATCTTCTGAGCTCTTAAGGATGTCTAAGATGTAATTTACTCAGAATTCCCCAGTGGAGTCGCCATTATGTTGGGGTCCTGTGATTTGGCAGATTGGTATACCAAATGACAAGGCAACATCAGAACCACTTTGGAATCCTAGGATCTAGCCCTCCTAGATTTGGAGAGGGATCTCTCCATATGTGTGTTAGAATGATATGATTTTAAGGCTTATGATATGATATTAGGCTAGTTATGAAGTACAGGGGGTTTTTTTGTTTGTTTTTGGTTGGGTATCATTAACTGAGAAGGTCATATGAAGTGTGAAGGAGGGAATAAATTGAAGGATATTTCAGCATGGGAAGATAGGTTAAGAAAAAGTGTCAATCCATTTGGCTATGTAGTCATAAAAGGGTTTACTTGCAGAACAACTATTAAAGGGTTTTCATAGGGCAAGTCATCTATATCAGAAAATATTTTAAGTTGAGTTTGTGGTATGAAACATTAAGAAGTGTGGTGAAATAAGCAAACATATAAGAAAACAAAGGGCAGCCTAAGATCAGGTAAGGACTTTTAACCTATCCTGATTTCAGCATAATCTCAAGGGAAAAACATTTAAGATAAACATAAAAAGTAGCCTAAGATCAAGTAAGGACTTTTAACCTATCTTGCTTTTGGCATACTCTTAAGGGAAATCTTCACAACAGCTGTTTAAGACTAAACAAGGGACAAGGCTAACCATAAACGTCCTTGATTAGGACTCTACTTAGCATGTAGTGAAAATATCATTTAAGAACAACATCTCAAGTTCTACTCAGCAAGACATGGGCTCACCAACATTCCTTGACTGGTTATACTCTATTGATTCATTCTCAAACACACATTTAGAAGAAAACATAAAGGTAAAGCTTATCAGTCAGAATTAGGGTACTTTTAGAAGTAAATCCTAATCTATATTTTTTGTTCTTTATCAGATAATATGAACACAGTGGAAACATAAGGAGAATAACAATTACAGTAAGAATAACATCACTAATGATTTAGATCATGATCCAGTGAATCTCCTTGTCTATTTAATGTCCAAGACCAGTTACATACTTGAGTCCAATGGCTTTCTACAGTCCAATACTTCCCTTCCCAGCCTACTATATTACGACTACTCAACAACTCTTACTCAATAACAGTTCAACAATTAACCAATTTACAACCCTTTACAATGAGTTTTCTATGAATACATATAGGTGAGAGAGGAAGAGTGTTGAAGGAAAGATCATAAATATTAGTTAAGACAGAGGGGGAGAGGTATTCGAATGCCCATTCTACTTAGTGACCATTGCATTAACTGATTGTACCATTTAAGTAGTTTTTTCTATCTTTGAGGCATATCTGGTAGGCTAGTAATAACTCTGAAGTGTGTTCTTTGAAGATAACTGTGACCGAAGTACTCTGTTTGACCTCTGAGACAAGTAACTGTCATATTCAGTTCTGAGGCCTCCCATGACTGTGCAATAACTGTTCTGATAGTTTTAAAGAGGTTCTGTCATCAGGATGGTTGTCACGGTGTCTTTGAAAGGAAAAGTAGGCTACCGATGTCCTTACGGGTTGCTGAGAATGAAATAGCCTTGCTGATGTGTCCTTTGGAGGCTTTCTTTGGCTGATTTGTCTCTTTTAAACAGCCTTAATCACTAATTTAGGCTTTGATTTGTGCTTTAGGCTTCATTAGGACTTCTTGGATCATCTTCGGTCTTCGTCTGACTGTTGTGTATAGGTGGCTTGCGCTGGAGGGTTTAGTATAATGGTCAGTGGTCATGAATCACTGACCAAACTTTAATGATAAACCCTGAAATCTCCTGTTCCTTTGTTATTTCGGCCTTCAAGGATCATCATCCTCGGCCCTTTGTCACCTTTAGTGACTGTGGGACGGCTTATACGATTACCGCCACGAAATATTCAACAAACAACAAAAACATTATAAAACCCTGCGTAGGTGGTTTGACTACTTTAGAGGGCTCGGGTGTGGGCGGAGGAGCAGTGAGGAGAAGGGTGAATGCAGCGAAAATGGGCTAATGGCAGAACTGCAGATACTATGGCTTGAATTTTCTTTGGGCACAAAGAACAGGATTGGCAGTTTTGGGAATACCGGAGATGGTATTCTCGCGGGACTAAAGCTGTAAGCAGTATTATATGAAATGGACGCGATATGGTTGAGAGGTCGAGACGTGTCCCTCTAAAACTGCCCATTTTGCGTTGAATAACACATGATAGAGGGGTTGGGTGAAATGGGTGTGAGAATGAATGCGGGCCATTGGATCATGAGGATCAACGGTGGAGATTGAAAGAAAAAATAATGAAAAGCCTTTGCGCGGTCGGGTGGGACCGACAGGATGATATAGGAGATTGAGCGATGGCCGTCGGATCTGGATTAGATCGATGGTGGAGATAAACCACTGGGGGATGGAGGGTACATACAGGTTTGCGGGCGAGGTGCCTCCGTAGTGAATATGGATCGTTGGATGGAGATCTTCCACAGTCAAATGGGTCAACTGCGGGGGCACTTATAGTGTTAACTTGTGTGCTGAAAGTGCCCGCGGGTGGAAGAAAAGGGGAATCAATGCGAGCCGTTGGATCTGGGAAATCCATAGTGGGGATTAACTCGGAGGATCAGAGATTAAAAATGGTGGATGAGGGGTCAGTAATAATGAAATTGAGCGCCAACTATTAGATCAAGAGGATCAACGGTCGAGATTGATAGCAGGGAAACACAATATAAACATATGGACAGGGAGATGGAGAAATTGCAATGAAGCGAGGACCGTCAGATCGGAAGCGAGATCAACGACGGGGATTAAAGCGGGGTCGAAATGCACGTGGTAAAAGAAGAGGCGCGTTGGTCGTTGGATCAAGATGATCAACGGTAGAGATTGCATTACGGAATCGTGTAAGGGCATGAATGGTGCGAGGGGAGGGGTGAATCGTGATGCAGTGATGAAGCAATGACCGTACGATCAGGGGGATCGACAGTCTGGATTAAATAGGGACTTCGCAGAAGTAAATGAAAGAGGTGGAGGACTGCAGAACGACGAAACAGCGCCGACCGTTGGATCTGGGGGAGTCAGATCAACGATCCAGGATACATCGGTGAGGAGGCTTTGGTAAGCGATGGTTGGAAGGAATGTTGGCGGTGCGACGGAGTGAGGACCGTTAGATCTGCGAGATCAACGGCTCAGATCCCATCGGCAAGGGAAACATAAAGAAGTGGAAGGAAAGGGCGGAGCGAAGTGCGATGCGATGAAATGATGTGGCGGAGTGATGCGATGTGCTGATGGGCTTAGCACTCGATTACAGGGCCAGGTCATACGGCGGAAATGGGGCCAAGGGCTTAAGCGAAAGGCGCTTAAGGCCTAAATTCAAAAGGTCGGGAAATAGGCCGAAATGGGGCTTTTTAGCCTTTATGAGGGGTTTTGATAGGTATAAGAAAGGGGTTTTAAACCTTATAAGAGGGATTTTACAAGGTTTAAATGGATTTTTGAGGAAATGAAGTATAATGAAAAAGGAAAAAAGGGATTAAAAAGGAGGAAAGTGGCCTTTTTAGGTAAAATGATAAAATGGGTGGAATGAAGAAAAAGGAGGTTTTGAAACATTTCTTTATATACCAGCAGGCTCTCTTTGAAATTTTTTTTGTGGAAATAGCAGTGAAGATGATTTTTAAGATAAAAGACACCGAGAAGGCTTCAAGAACTAGTAGTTTTCCATGAAGATTTCTTCTTGAAGGCTTAAGAACATATTTAGCCATCATTTGTTGTGACAAAATTTACTGATGGCTAACAGCTCCATCCAAGAGAGCAAGTGTTCACGTGGATTTCCTGGGCCTTGGAATCTATTGACAAACCTCCGCTCTACTTCTGAGTAGGATACGAATTGATCAACTGCAAATTTAGTCACAAATCCTCCTATCACACTGTCCACCCAGTGATCTACCATGCGAGTAATGGTGTTTCTGGTCTCTTCTAACTGCAGGATCCCTTCTGGGGTCAATTGTGTGACCCGCTCATCTTTCCAACACTTCTAAAATTTTACCAGCCTTGCGAGCCACTCCTGGAGCTTGATCGAAATTTTTACAAAGAAAATATCGTAGATATATGTGAAAATATACTTATTCTTCCCCTCTTCGGTGGTCAACTTCTTACCGCGGTTTTCTTTTATTGTGAATTCCTGAACTTGGTTTTCAAACCATTCGTCGATTTATTTTCTTTCAGGTTTCCAATACGGCCTTGGCATTACCCTATCTCTCTCAAAATGCTCCCGATCTCGGCAACCGAACCATTTTTTGGCTCAAGGGGTCCTGACCCAAGTTCATAATTTAAGATTTTCCAACAAACCCCTATACTATTGGCCCTTTCGATAGTGACCTACTTGTGCAGGCCAAAGTCTCACCTGAAGCAGTATGGGAGGGTGCTGGAACCAAGTTTCTGCACCCTAGGAGAGAGCAGGTAATTCAAGCTGGTCCGCAACTATTATATCTATACAGCCAGAGGTTCTTAGTAGGAGTTTCAATAAATAACCAGAATACAATTTATCAGATCTAAACAACAGGCTCGCATCCACGTGTGTACTGTCAACTATAATCACAAAACAGTATATTTGCAGCAGATTAACAAATCACAGATACATTTACCATAACATATATAGTTTGCATCTTACTAACAGATACATCATCATATAACTCAATTCTACAACAACCATAATAGGACAGATTCAGATAACATCAAATATCCACAGTACTTCCGCACATCTATATCATTACCCAAAAATCCTGTTACATTCCCCAAATTACCACCTGCTCACATAGCCAACAGGGTCTGCACACAACAGGACAGAGGATCTTCGTGCACACAGCGAGCAGGAGTCCTAACCCAAGCAAACCTACCACGGATCTAGCAATTCGTACTTCGCATCAATCTCTATTCATTCATACCTATTATTGAGCCCCAAAGATGTCCTTCTTTTCCACCACATTTCACTTCATTTCCTTTGTCCCTCATCAACTTCAGGCTTAAATGATCAATAGGATTGATTAGGATTACTTTAAGAATGTATATAATGACTAACTTGCTATGTTTTCATGATTTTGTTATTGTAGCAATTTTTGACTAAGACTCGGCTACAGAACGCAGTCATTCTATAGCCAGTCGCCTATTCCGCAGCTATCTTCATGTTTACGCAGGTTCCAGGTGTCACCTCAAGGAAAAATGCATATGGTCGTATTCCACATCACTCCCCCATCATTTCTTGCTCTCCACAAAGTCTTAGATCGAGTATACAGGTGGTTATGCACGTGGGAAACCAAAACTAGGAGATAGACTTCTAATAGGACAAGGACTGTACAAATGTCCTTAATAATAGTACGAGGCCACCACCAGAGTCCTAGTTTGATTTTAGTTGGGAAAGAAAATTATTCCTGTTTTATCTCAAAGACAGTTATGTAATTTTGTTATAAGTATGACTCGGGAGACCGAGAAACAGTTAGCTAGATTTATGTTTTATTGCTAGATCTCAGAAGACCGTAATACTCTGTTTTGAAGAATTTCTCCTTTAATGAAAGAAGCATCACTTTATTGCAAGAGCTGAGTCAATATTGAGTAGATTTTCGTGCTAATTCGGTGGTAGAGGGCCCCTGCTACCTGAGAAGCTTTGTTCATATGGTTTAGATAAGTAACTTAGCCTTGTTTCATTCCTAGTTTAATCAATTTTATGAACTTTGTGTTTTTATACTTACTCGAATGCCACAGTTAGTCTTATCCTTACAAACACTTCCAAAATAACACTAACATTGGATGGGATATAACTGTAGTATTTTAGGAGTTAGTTGCATTTCTCTAAACTTTATGATTTTGTGCTCAATTACATTAGTTGTTACAGCTAGTCTTGTTCTTATAAACTCTTCCAAAATATCACTAACCCTGGGTGAGACATAGCTGTGGTGTTTTAGAGATTTGTTGTGTTTTTTTGAATTTTATGCTTTTATGCTCATTTACATAACATGTTGCAGCTAGTTCTGTTCTATAAATTATTCCAAAAAACCACTAACTCCGAATGAGACAGAGCTGAAACATTTCATAGAATTAGTTGCATTTTAGTTCAGTTGAAATACTCCGGAGGTAGATGTCACTCTAGTTTAATTCTGTCACTGTGTTTCAAGTTTGATAATGGCACTCTAGTTTAACTCTGTTCACTGTACTTTAAGTTAGATTAGTGACATTCTATTTCAGTTCCAGTTCATTGTATTTCAAAGTTAGGCTAAAAGCATTCTAGTTTAGTTGTGATCACTGTGTTTCAAGCTTGATCAATTGCATTCTAGTTCAGTGTTATCCATTGTTATTTAAGTTGTATTAACTGTCAAAATTAGACTTCACGGCCTTCATTGTTTACAAACTAATCTTGTTCTGAATTTCTATTAATTTTCTATTAATGCATCGTTATATGGACAAGAATGAGTTAGTGATATCAGTTTAAGGCCTTGATTGTTCTGCAATCTTTTGCAATTTCACAAATAAGCCTTTTACCAAAAACTATTTTAGAAAATATCTAACTTTCGAATGAGGCTTAGTAGTGACAAGTTGATCTGTAGAATGGATTGTTCTTAGCATTACAAGTTAATTCAGAGTAGAAATCTTATTGTGCTACAAATAGTCTTTTTCCAATTGTGTTCTAATAAAATTTTAGCCATGGATGAGATTATTTGTAATATTGTAAGATGGTTGTTTACTTAGAACCTAATTTGCACTAAACTTGTCCTTTTCTCAAACTATTCCAACATATTTCTAATGAATGAATTGGATGATTTTATGTTATGAATTATTGAGTTCATGTTGTGATTTATTTTCTTGCTATGAGTCATTATCAAACTTTGCATTTTCTGTTCTTTAGTATAGGTTTTGCTCTGTTTTTAGTGTGACCAACAACTGTTCTTTTTCAACATTTAGTTCTTTTCCTTCTTAACATAAAACCACAAACCAAAAACATCATAAAAACATTAAACACAACGTAGTGAGAAACAGATACCTAGGCACATATAGTGCACCTCACTTTAGCAGTTTACTAACCCTGGTTGATAATTTATGACCTCAATTTAGGAACACTAATTTGAGCACTAAATTTTGGCGCCGTTGTCGGGGAAGTGTAACTAGGTAGCCTTGTTTCTTACCTCCCAAAAACAATGACATGCGTAGAGAAAGAGACTCAACGGGTAGATTCATAAGAAGCAGAAGCTTGATTCCTAGAACACCACTTGTTTCACCAAGACCAAGAGCCAGCACATCTTCAACTCAAACCCACATTCCATCCTTTACTAATCCTAGACTCTCAGAGGACTTAAGATCAGATATTCCATTATAAATACCTTCCACTTCATCCACTGAACCTGTCTTAGAAGAAGATTCAAGGATCCCTGCAAGAGGCACAAACTCTTCCACTTCCACAAAAGAATCAACTATGGCAGAAGAAGGGGGAGGAGGAGTATTTAATGGAGAACACACACTATTTGGAGGGGGTAGAGGTAGAGGTAGAGGAGAAGGAGGTAGAGGTGCAGAAGGAGAAGGAGGCAGAGGAAGAGGTAGAAGAGAAATGGGAAGCTCTTTTGGGTTTCCTATAGTAGATGAAGAAACCAATACAACTATGAAAAAAATTTCACCCTCTGTCCTTCCAAACTTTTATGGACTTAAAACTGAAGATCCTGAAACCTTCCTATTTGAATTTGAAGTCCTATGTAGAACCTATGACTACTTACAAGCTGCTCAAAAACTTAAACTATTTCCTTCAACATTGAAAGGAGCAGCATTGAAGTGGTTTATGAGTTTGATCAATAGTTCTATTAGGACATGGGAAGACATGAAAAAAGCATTTCTAGAGAGGTATTTGGATTACTGTATGCCAGTCAACCATAAGGAGGAAGTGTTTAAAATGCTACAAAAAGAAGATGAAAATCTGGAAGATTTGTTGGAGAGATTTAACTACAACATCAAAAGAGAAAAAATGGAAAACTTAGACCAAGACACCTTGAAAGCTCTTTTTTTGAAGACAATTAGGGATGAATGGTTAGATATCCTTAACATGATGGGAAAAGGGGATATATCTCAGCTCACATTACCTGAAATAGTTGAATTATGTATCAACCTTTCAAGAGGGAAATCTAAAACTGTAAAAGGACCAAGAGACCCTACTCTTGCAAGGGCAAGTAAGTCTGCTTCTGGGATAGTAAGTAGGGAAGAAATAGGACATATGCTTGATGATTTCAAATCTGATATCTTGGGGAGTCTTAGTGAACATATAGACACCATTAAGTTACAAAACAAGCAAAAAGTTGAATCTGATGCCTTAGCAATCTTCTGTCCCAAATGTAGAAAGAAGCATGCCTTGAGAGAGTGCCCTTTGGATGCAAAAGTAGTAGAGACTTGTGTAATTTGTTCAGAAAAACATGAGACCAAGATTTGTCCTTCACTTCCTGGTATTAAAGCTGTCTTTCAAGAAGAAACTCCTACAAGTTCCACAGAATCTCTCAATTTTGTCTCCAGGAGGCCTTGGCAAGGACCTCAAACACAAGGATTTCATGATCAGTTGTATAATCAACCCCCACCAAATTGGAATTCTTGGCAGCAACCTTGGCCCCAATTTAAAAATCAATCACAAACTTGGGTGCAAGGAGCACAAAATCCCTATGGAAGATACCCTCAATATTATCAATATCCACCATATCCACATTTCCCTCCTCAACAAAATTTTCAACAAAATCCTCAAAAAAATTCTCAAAATCCACAACATCAAAATCAACCACTTCCATTACCATTTCCTCAAAAAACGAATCATTTGCCTGCCCAACCCATACCAAACCCCAACAATAAAAATCCTCAGAACACATACATGATAGAAGGCCAACAGTTTCCAACTTATTTGATCACTCCTTTAGACCTTAGTGATGTTCAACTTAGGTCTGGAAGAATACTTGAAAAGAGGAAACCTTCTGTAATCATACAAGAGCAAGAAAATTCTAAGGAAGATTCTCTACGGGTAAATAAAAGTCTTGAAGAAAACACAACCTTCCAAGACTCAAACATTGAAAAATAAAAACAAAAAGAACCAATAATTTCAACTCCTATATTAGAGCAGCCATCAACATCCACTTCTACACTTCCCTTTCCAGAAAGATTACAAAATGATAAGGGTGTAGAAAAACAAATTATGGTGCCTAATTATGATTTCTTAGATGAGTTAAGAAATGTTTGTATTAAGATCCCATTATTACAAGCCATCAAGGAAATTCCAATCTTAGCAAATACAATAAAGGAGTTGAGCATGAACAAAACAGAAAAAAGAATAAGAGAGATAAAGAAAATTCAACTGGCAGGAAAAATAGTAGATGTCATGATGGGTAAGAAGGATATTCCAAAGTATCTAGACCCAGGAAATCTAGTTGTTAAAATTCACATCAATGGAATTGAGATCCAAAACACACTTATTGATTTAGGAGCAGCAATCAATATCATGAGTAGACAAATCATGGATAAATTGAAACTTCCTAATCTTCTTTTTACACCCACATTATTACAATTAGCAGACAGATCTGTGATCAAACTTGATGGGGTAATAGAAGACATTCCAGTGTCCTAGATTCTTGGGAATATCCTGTGGATTTTATGATCCTAACTCCTAAGAATAATCTAGGGGGGCATCCTATTATATTAGGAAGACCTTGGTTAGCTACAGCTGATGCTTTCATTAGTTGTAGATCTGGTGATATGTACATCTCTGATGGTAGTTCAACCAAGAAATTTACCTTGTATCCTCCAGCAAGAACAATTACAGAATTAGATGATACTCAATGGATAGAGGATGAAGAAGACTTACAATCTCTCTTCACAATTTCAGAAATTAGTGAAGATAGCCAGATTTTGAATACCTTAGAAAAATTTGAATCCTCTTCGGAATATAAACATGAAAAATTTCAAGAAGAATACAACATTGAGTTTTTGTCATCAAGGTAGATGTCTCTCTATTCCATGAATAAATTTGGTAGCTCTACAACTGAGATATTTCCAGGAAAAACTTTAAACATAAACAAGAACCTAGAGAAATCTCAAGAAGAAGAGCTAGTCAAGATATTACATAGACATTCTTCTGCATATGCATGGGAGTACATTGATATGAAAGGGATAAGCCCCAAGACTTGCACTCATCACATCTACATAGATGAAAATTCTAAACGAATCATACAACCTCAGAGAAGGATGAATCCAAATCTTAAGGAGATTGTTAAAGAAGAATTGCAAAAATTATTGAATGTCAATTTCATCTATCCCATTTCAGATAGTCAATGGGTTTCTCCTTTGGTGATTGTGCCAAAGAAAAATGGTAAATGGAGGGTATGTATTGACTACCGAGAATTAAACAAAGCTACTCTTAAAGATCATTTTCATTTACCTTTCCTAGATCATGCATAGATACATTACTGGCAAAAGCATTTCATTTTTAGATGGGTTTAGTGGTTATAATCAAATACAAGTAGCACTGGAAGATCAAGACAAAACCACATTTACCTGTCCTTGGGGTACCTATGCTTACCGGGTATTGCCATTTGGACTATGCAATGAACCCGCAACATTTCAAAGGGCAGTACTAGGAATTTTTTCAGATCTAATACATGATTGTGTAGAGGTATATATGGATGATTTCATATTTTATGGAAACACATTTGAAGAAGCTTTAGAAAACTTGGAAAAAGTCTTAAAGAGATGTAAAGAAGCAAATCTTTCACTAAGTCATGAGAAGTGTTTTATGATGTTTACTGAAGGAATTGTTTTAGGACATCACATTTCAGGGGATGGGATTAGAGTTGATGAGTCAAAATTTGAAGTCATCTCTAACTTATCTATTCCAAGTTGTCAAAAATATTTTAGGAGTTTTCTAGGATTTACAGGATATTATCGAAGGTTTATAGAAAACTTCACAAAGATAGCATCTCCACTTTTCAAATTACTTACCAAAGACTGTGAATTCAAGTGGAATCCTGATTTCCAGTTAGCCTTTGAGACCCTGAAAACAAAAATCTCTGAAGCACCTATTTTAAGGGGACCTAACTGGAAGTTACCTTTTCATATTTCAACAGATGCCTCAGATACAGCCTTAGGAGCAGTATTGGGACAAAAAACCTGATTCCTTATGCCATCTACTATACCAGTCAAAATTTGACTCCTTCAGAGTTAAACTATACTGTAACTGAAAAAGAGTTTTTAGCTGTTGTTCATGCCATAAACAAATTCATACACTATATAACAGGCTATGAAACTTTTGTTCACACAAATCACTCTGCAATTAGATATTTAATGAACAAATCAATTACTAATGGCAGAGTCATAAGATGGTTATTGCTTTTACAAGAATTTAACATTACCATTCTAGATAGGCCTGGAAAACAAAACACAGTAGTTGATTTCCTATATAGACTCCAAAACATTAAAGACAATACTCCAGTTGAAGATCAATTCCCTGATGAATATCATTTTGCAATTTCTACTCAAACTCCTTGGTTTCCTGACATTGCTAATTATTTAGTTTCAGGGAAATTTGCTTCAATAATGAATGCAAGAGACAAAAGAAAGATAATTTATGACAGTGCAAAATATTCATGGGTTTCTAATGAGTTATACAAAATAGGTCCAAATTTTATCATTAGGAGATGTGTTCGGGAAGATGAGATGCCTAAGATCCTCAAGGCATGTCATGATGAACCTTGTGGTGGACACTTTCCTGATAAAAGAACAGCTTATAAGATCCTTCATTTAGGATATTATTGGCCATCCCTTTTTAAATATGCTAAAGAGTATGTCAAAAGGTGTGACAGTTGCCAAAGGGTAGGGAAACCTTCTCCTTCAGGTGAGATGTCACTACAGCCTCAGGTACATATTGAACCTTTTGAAAAATGGGCTTTAGATTTTGTAGGACCTATTAGTCCTCCATCAAGACAAAAGAAATATATATTAGTTTGCACTGATTATGTTACCAAATGGGTAGAGGCCAAGCCATTAATTTATGCTATTGAAGCATCTGTAGTTAATTTTCTTTTTGAGGATATTTTTACTCGTTTTGGTGTCCCAAGGGAAATTATTACAGATCAAGGAGCTCAATTTACATCAAAGCTAGTGGAACAAATGATGGAGAGGTACAAAACTAGACACATAAAATCTACTCCCTATCATCCACAAGAAAATGGTCAAGTGGAATCTACTAATAAGGTCATTGAAGGGATCCTAATGAATACTGTTCATTTGCATAGAAGAGATTGGGCAGATAGGCTTCCTGAAGCCTTGTGGGCCTATAGAACTACATGGAGGAGCACAACAGGCCATACTCCTTATGAACTTGTTTATGGAAAGAAAGTTTTGTTTCCCATAGAGTTCCAGATTCAAACTTTCAAAATGGCAATTCAGCTAGGACTTGGTCTAACAGAGGCACAAAAGCACAGATTGGAGCAGATTAATGAATTGGATGAGATCAGACAAGATGCAGTTCAGAAAACAAGTATAGTCCAACAGCAAAGGACTAGATGGCATGACAAGTACATCAAGGAAAAGAAGTTCAAAGAAGATGATTGGGCTCTCTTGTTTGATTCAAAGTTCAAGGATTTTGAAGGTAAATTCCAAACACATTGGCTTGGGCCTTATGAAATTATAAGAATTTTTTACAATGGAGCAATAAAAATCAGGACAATAGATGAAGAGAATGTCACTTTTCTTGTAAATGGTCATAGATTGAAGTTGTATCACAAGCCACTTTCAAGAGAAGAATTTGTCAAGATATTTCAAGAAAACATTGATGCGGAGTTAATGAAGAAGAATTTTTCTTCTTCATCAACTTAGTTGAATTTTCTGAATTCAAAAGCATAAAAAATAAAAAATAAATAAATAATAATAATAATAATAAATAAATAAATAAAGTATAAACATGAAAACTAATCACTGATTAGCATGTTTATACAGAAAAGATAGAGTGAAAATCAGAATCTTTCTGACACTTTAGCTTTTCAAGTTTTTTCTTTTTCTGCAAGCAGCTATCATAAAATCATAAGTGATTCACATTCTACTTATGATCCATTTCACTCCATTCATCCATACTCCATTTCATTTCATTCATCCATACTTCATATATTTCATTCCATGGTCCACCTCATTTCCATCTCAGAGTTTTAAGATTGATTTCTTTCTGCAATTGAATAATACAGATCATAAGTTAGAAGTCATTTTCCATACTTCACTCCACTTCATAATTGTGATTCATTTCATTCCATTATTCACTTCACTCATACTCCATTACACCATACTTCATTATCCATTTTTAACTCATTTCATACAACATTCCATTCATGCTTCAAAACATTCCATTCCATGTTTCAAGACTTCTACAGGTACATTCTGCAATCAGTCAAACATTTTGCAGCCAGTCAGACATTCTGCAGCCAGAGATCCTGAAGGCACTATCCAGTAATCACTTGATTTAGCAGCAAATTGATCCTGCATATCCAAGACAACAAGCAAAATCAAAGAAGTTATGAGGACTGAAGATCAATGATTTTCAAAGGAGGACAAGGCATATCAAAACCACAAAAAAACAAAATCAAAGGAAAGGAAAAGGTAAAAGTTATGAAATTATTATGGTGACAGATCATGAAAATTTTAGCATAGTTAAGTCATGTATGATTCAAAAAGGTTATTTTAATTAGTCGTGTTGATCATGCCTGTCAACCATATCATAAAAACTTTGGACAAAATCCCTTCCATCTTTCCATATCCGATCATCATTTAAAACTTAACGGTTAAGTACTCAAGTGATTTAATCAGTCACGTCACTAGGCCAAAGTATTTAATGATGATTTTGAATTTCTCACAAAATATCTCTGCGGTCTTTTCTTCCGTGATAAATCTCAACTCATTAATCCGTGTGAATCACCCTCACCACATTATACTCATTTCATAACTACTCCATATCATTTCTTTCCGTAGCCAATTCTTAGCCAATCTGGTCTATAAAACAGAGGAAAAATATGTGGAGTAAAAACATCTCTTTAACAGCCAATTTCACAGCGGATAGAAGAGCAGTAAATTTAAGGTTGGAAAGAGAAGCTATGGGTCTTATAGTGAGGACCAAACCAGTTGGAACTAAGTACTTGGAGGGTTATCCACAAATCAGAGAAATGCTACAGCAGGCTGGGTGGTGCGATTTTTGGAAAAATTCAATGGTTTTCACAAAGAGGTGACTAAAACATTTGCACGGTCCTTCAATGGAGCGGAGGTCGAAATAGGAGATGTTAAATTCACCATTACAGAGGCTTTCATTGCAGAAGCAACGGAATTACCCAAGCAAGGAGAAAAGTGGTTCAAAAATAGGGAATTTCATAGCGAGGCATGGAGGAAAATACTCAAAACACCAGGTATGGATGTTTCCATTTTTAAGAAAGGTATTCCTAGCTCGACACTGAAGAATAAATGGAGGAACATGTTGCTCATTTTGCAAAAAATTATAAATTGTGAAGGAAGATTTGGTACCCTCTATGTTTATCATATTCGGTTAATGATGCATTTCTTAGAAGAAGAAATCAATTTTCCCTTTTTCTTACTTCATAGCTTAAAGAGAATGGCCTCAAATGTACAAAAGAGGGTTCAATTTCTGGAAACAACCTTGTATCACCATGGTTTAGTCAAAATCTTAATTGAACATCATTTGGGAAAAATGGGAGATAATTGGGATGAGTTTCTTGTAAGGAATCACTTTGAAGAACCCAAGGAATCTCCACCTGAAGGAAAACCTACAAGAAGAAGCAGGAGAAAGGAAATTTCCAAAGTTGTTGAAGTTGAAACTGGTAAATCAATACAAGAGGACAGTGAAGAGATGATTTCTGAGAAATTGGCTCAAATTAAGAAGCATCTTAAGAAGGAGAGGATAATAAGAAAATATGCCAAAGACAGAGGAGAAGGGCCATCTCAACCGAGACGGAGCCACAGGCTTAGAGGTATACTAAAGAAAACATAGGTTAGACAAACTGGAATCATAAACATTGAGGATGAAGAAACACCTACTACTAGATCACCTGAGTATCAGTATGAGGAGGATTTTGATGAAGGAGCTCCTGAAATAGACCCAGCACAACAAGAAATTTACAATTATGTTGAGACACTAGAGAAGAGAGCTTCAGAAAGTAGAAACAGAACTCCTAGTCCACCAAAATCTACAATTGATATGCTAAGAAGAGATAAATATGAGTTAGAAGTACTCAATAGGCATATCAAGAATGAGAATGAAATTTTAAGGGAGCAGGTTAAGCTGAAAGGTGATATGAATACAACTCTGTCTCTACAAATGAAAAAGTTGCACAAGGCCAGTGAAAGATTGAAGAAGAAAAACAAAAAGTTAAGCAGGGCACTTACAAATTTGAGATTCAAGTTAGTCATAAGGAAGCCCAGAAGGCCATTGACTGTCAGGAAAAGCAGAAGAAGAGGCTTAGATGTCCTAGCAGAGGTCTCAAAGTACATGGAATAGTTGCATGAGGACATGCAAAAGCCTTGCAGTGGGGGTATGTTGAGCCCCAAAGATGTCCTTCTTTTCCACCACATTTCACTTCATTTCCTTTGTCCCTCATCAATTGCAGGCTTAAATGATCAATAGGATTGATCAGGATTACTTTAAGAATATATATAATGACTAAATTTCTATGTTTTCATGATTTTGTTATTGTAGCAATTTTTGACTAAGACTCGGCTACAGAACGCAGTCATTCTGTAGCCAATCGCCTATTCCGCAGCTATCTTCATGTTTACGTAGGTTCCAGGTGTCACCTCAAGGAAAAATGCATATGGTCGTATTCCACATCACTCCCCCATCATTTCTTGCTCTCCACGAAGTCTGAGCTCGAGTCTACAGGTGGTTATACACGTGGGAAACCAAAACTAGGAGATAGACTTCTAATAGGACAAGGACTATACAGATGTCCTTAATCATAATACGAGGCCACCACCAGAGTCCTAGTTTGATTTTAGTTGGGAAATACAATCATTCCTGTTTTATCTCAAAGACAGTTATGTAATTTTGTTATAAGTATGGTTCGGGAGACCGAGAAACAATTAGCTAGATTTATGTTTTATTGCTAGATCTCAGAAGACCGTAATACTCTGTTTTGAAGAATTTCTCCTTTAATGAAAGAAGCATCACTTTATTGCAAGAGCTGAGTCAATATTGAGTAGATTTCCGTGCTAATCCGGTGGTAGAGGGCCCCTGCTACCTGAGAAGCTTTGTTCATATGGTTTAGATAAGTAACTTAGCCTTGTTTCATTCCTAGTTTAATCAATTTTCTAAACTTTGTGTTTTTATACTTACTCGGATGCCACAGTTAGTCTTATCCTTACAAACTCTTCCAAAATACCACTAAAATTGGATGGGATATAACTGTAGTATTTTAGGAGTTAGTTGCATTTCTTTGAACTTTATGATTTTGTGCTCAATTACATCAGTTGTTACAGCTAGTCTTGTTCTTATAAACTCTTCCAAAATATCACTAACCCTGGGTGAAACATAGCTGTGGCGTTTTAGAGATTTGTTGTGTTTTGTTGAATTTTATGCTTTTATGCTCATTTACATAACATGTTGCATCCAGTTCTGTTCTATAAATTATTCCAAAAAACCACTAACTCTGAATGAGATAGAGCTGAAACATTTCATAGAATTAGTTGCATTTTAGTTCAGTTGAAATACTTCGGAGGTAGATGTCACTCTAGTTTAATTCTGTCACTGTGTTTCAAGTTTGATAATGGCACTCTAGTTTAACTCTATTCACTGTAATTTAAGTTAGATTAGTGACATTCTAGTTCAGTTCCAGTTCACTGTATTTCAAAGTTAGGCTAAAAGCATTCTAGTTTAGTTGTGATCACTGTGTTTCAAGTTTGATCAATTGCATTCTAGTTCAGTGTTATCCATTGTTCTTTAAGTTGTATTAACTGTCAAAATTAGAATTCATGGCCTTCATTGTTTACAAACTAATCTTGTTCTGACTTTCTATTAATTCATCATCATATGGACAGGAATGAGTTAGTGATATCAGTTTAAGGCCTTGATTGTTCTGCAATCTTTTGCAATTTCACAAATAAGCCTTTTCCCAAAAACTATTTCAGAAAATCTCTAACTTTCGAATGAGGCTTAGTAGTGACAATTTGAGCTGCAGAATGGATTGATCTTAGCATTACAAGTTAATTTAGAGTAGAAATCTTATTGTGCTACAAATAGTCTTTTTCCAATTGTGTTCCAATAAAATTTTAGCCATGGATGAGATTCTTTGTAATATTGTAAGATGGTTGTTTACTTAGGAGAACCTAATTTGCACTAAAATTGTGCTTTTCTCAAACTATTCCAACATATTTCTAATGAATGAATTGGATGAGTTTATGTTATGAGTTATTGATTTCATGTTGTGATTTATTTTCTTGCTATGAGTCATTATCAAACTTTGCATTTTCTATTCTTTAGTATAGGTTTTTCTCTGTTTTTAGTGTGACCAACAACTGTTCTTTTTCAACATTTAGTTCTTTTCCTTCTTAACATAAAACCACAAAACCAAAAACATCATAAAAACATTAAACACAACATAGTGAGAAACAGATACCTAGGCACATATAGTGCACCTCACTTCAGCAGTTTACTAACCCTGGTTGATAATTTATGACCTCAATTTAGGAACACTAAGTTGAGCACTACACCTATGACTCAAAAAAGGTTCATCTATTTATAGCGATTTAGCCTACGCATCTAATGGTCCACAAACCACGATCTACCCTTGACCCATTTACAATGTGTTAGGGGCTTTGACCCACCCCAAAGCCCCTACGTTATACTAAACAATACAAAATTATACAAAAATCGACAAAATTCATAGCCTTTGGGAGACCCTGCTCCAACAGTTGAGCATCATCAAATCAATGATTAAGGGTGCACCAGCAGAGTGACTAGGGATGTGTCACATTTTTGTGTTGGGGACCTGTTGGACAGGGTACCCCTAGGTTGAATATTGTGATAAAGAATCTGATTTTGAGGAGCGAAGCGCACAGCGTGAATATGTAATAGAGTCTTAGGGGATTTTGGGAAGGTCAAAGATCCTTATTTTGTAAACGTATGGGAATTTTTTGAATACTTAGAGCTCCACCCATGGTTTTCGGACCATGGTATTGTAAAAGAGAAAACTATATAAGGAGCTATCTAAGTGAGTCTAAGGATATTTTGTATCTTGTCATAGGATGAATTTGGATGTAAGGCTATATTGAGTTTGTATTTTGTGTTTTGTGCGAAAGGGAAGGATCCTGTAGCTGACTGCATGGAGACCTTAGAAAGTCTGCAATTGAGTGTGCAGACCCCTACAGTTGAGTGCGTATGGTGGAAAGTGATTTATTGAGAATATATGAAGTAATAAAAGAAGACTTGAAGAAAAATATGTGTCCTTTAATTATGTCTTTGATTTATCTTCTCTTTTGTTTTTATTTGTGCCAAGTTATGGGTTTTATCTGTATTTGTATCGTGAAGTCCTATCTAAGATTTCTTATGTTGGTTAGTGCATGTTAAAGAAGAATCGCGCAGTCTGCAAGTTGGTTCAACAGAATTTTTGAACAATGACTATGTATTCAATATATTTGATCTGTGAAGCTCTGATAAGTGTTAAAGAGAACATAAGCCCTAAAGACACACTCCATAGTCCCTCTGGATGAAAAATGTTGGTTCTAGCATCCCCTAATATCTCCTCTGGTGAGACGTTGGTCTGCGCAATAGATCATTGTTGAAAGGGCTAGTAATAGTGGGTTTTGTTGATTCGCGTAGCCATATCTGAACCTGGGTCTAGGCCCCATCAAGCCAACATGAACCATGTATTCTTGGGATAGTATCACAATTATATGTTGTGGCTCATGAAATAGAGAGCATGTTTTAGGTAAAATACATGTTTTATAGGCCAAAAGACACGTGGTGTGAATTTTTGGTAGAATACATGTAGTATAGGCTGAAAAACATGTCATGTGATTTTTTCATAAAATTCTCTCTCTCCAAATTCTAACCTAACATTCACTTATGCTGATATCATTCCTTTTCCTATTTATATCAATTCCTCTTTTTAAGAGATATGTAGATATTCCTTATTTCTCTTATTATCTTTCACGTACCATTGAAATTGGCGTCAAATCTTGATCTAGCTTCCTAAATCCTCTTCTATGATCTTTGTTTTCTTGTTATACCATCTCTAAAAACTCTTTAGCGATCTATATATATATATATATATATATATTAATTTGGCTCCAACCTTGAAGGCATGTTGTTTATTCCTATGTTGTCCCTATTGGATTAGTTCTATTATGAAACCAACTCACAAAATAGAATAAAATATATATCAACACCTTAGAAATCAACATTTTCAAAGGGGAAACCTCCTTTACATCACATAAATGAACAATTCTTGGATGATACAAATTAAAAAACCTCCTTTCTATATATAGGAGTCCATTGGGTCACAATATAATCCTAGCCAACATAACAATAACAATGTAAGGGCACAACAATAATAATAGTGGGCTTCTATGGGGCACAATAATAATAATATGGGGACTACATGGGCACAACAATAAGAATAAGGGGGCTATACTAATTATTATATGGACCGAACATGCCCCTATCCTTAAAAAAAGTGTTGTCCTCAACGCTTGAGTAGTTATGGATGCTTCTGTATAAAATTATCATCCTCCCATGTCGAATCTTCAGTAGGTAAGTTCTTCCACTTGATGAGATACTCTAAAATTTATCGATTTCATAGCTGTCGAGTTCATGTTTCTATGATTTCTTCAGGTTCCAATATGATTTTTCCTTCTTCATCAAGTTTTGGCAATATTGTTTAAATTGGGAGATTACCACCTATAACCTTCTTTAAACATGAAACATGGAAAAATGGGTGCACTAGAGAAGATGCAGGAAGCTCCAATTTGTATGCCATAGTACCAATCTTTTGCAACACCTTGTAAGGACCATAATACTTTGGTGATAATTTATTATCCTTCTTAGCTTGCTTGAGGGACATTTGTTTGTATGGCTGCAACTGTAAAAATACCCATTCGCCTACATCAAAACTTCTTTTGCTGCAATGTTGATATGCCTATTGTTTCATTCAATTCTGCACCAAAGTGAGGTTATCCTTTAAGAGTTGGATAACTTGTTTTTGATGCTCGATGTGATCTTCCACTGCTTGGACCTTATAATTTTCTCTTAAAGATGATGTGATGGACAGTGGATGATATCCATAAAGTGCCATAAATGGGGTCATTTTTGCTGCAGTATGGAAGGAAGTGTTATACCACCATTCAGCCAAAGGTAACCACTTGACCCATTGTTACATAGTATTTTTTCACTGTCCCTCTACTCCCTGTTCCCAAATCTTATAGGACCCTTGCAGTGATCCCTGTGTAATTTTTCCATTATGAATATATGCCTTTGAATCCCTCACAGTCTGAAGAATAGTCTACCTTTTGATCATTCCCAGAGTAGCTCTCCAAAAACCCACTTTTTTGGATCAGCGCAACCCTTTTTTGTCTCAATAGTGTTGATGGCTCATCCCTAGCCTGTGACCAAGGTTTTCCTTCATAGATTCCCAGTGTGTCTTACCCTTCTAGATTTCTTTCTCTGGTCAATTTTCTCTTGTTATCTTATGTTCAACGACTTAATTGTCTCAAATAGCTCATCTTCAAACTGTGCATCCTCTTCATTCTAGGGTTTCTAGGTGCTTCGAATCATTTGAATGGTTTCACGCTTCGTTGGGTTCCAAACCTGCTGTTGGGTTAGTTATGTCATCTATTTTGAACCTTTTGGTTTGGTTTTTTTTTTTGGGTTGATCTCTGTGATTAGGGATTTCAAGTGTCCATTCCATGTGCATTTGGTTCTCTCTTCCATCAACAAGCATAGATTACATTACTTTTCTTCAACTGAAACATCTTTCTTTGTGTGTTGATCAGTGTGAAAAGTAAAGAATGTATTTTTTTGAGGAAATTATTTGGGATTTCTCTTCAGTATGTTGGATATTACATCTTGTATCATTGTGAGGAATTTCATTAGATAAATACTCAAAGAAAGTAATTACATTCGAAGTGATTATTTCTCCCTATTACATTGTGTTTACATTGAAAAGAACAAAAAAAAATTGCATTCATTTTGCATCTCAAGGGAAAAACTTCATTTCTATTGCTTCTAGAGAATTTAGTGAAAACTAGAAAAGTGAAAGAGATTTTCATTTTTCTTTGGAATATGCACTTTAAGAAGTAGTGAAAATTGTCATCTAGTACATTTACATGACTGTTGCATTGATTGTGTGAACCTCTTCCTCTCAATTAGTGTATCTTTTCATCGAAATGAATAGTTATTTTTTTCTCATATAGTTGCATTTTAGGAATTCAGGTGGCACTGGTAAGGCCTTAAAACCGAAACCTAGTTTCCAGATAAACTTTAAAACGTATTCAATGAATCTAAGGAGCATTTGGGGCTTAACAAAAAACATTTAGTGTAATATTCCAAAACATCAAAAGCAGCAATATTGAACATAAAACTAGAAATAAAAGTGAATATCAATACATAAAACATGAGACAATAATAGAGCCATTCCATTATGTTTATTAGCAGAAAATAAGTACAAAGTTTAGAGGAAAAGGTCACTCAAGCTAGGCAAACAAGCCTCCCATGATCCCATACATCAAAATATGAAATGTTGCTAATACATAAAATGCTGGAATGCTATGATTGCACAGTCTATGAGGGAATAACTGCAGATAGAAAATATAAATATATAGAACTACTAATACAATGCTCCAAAAATTCCAGGAATAGAAATCAAAACTCCCAAGCACAATTCCAAGACAACCCAAAAAGGGTTTCCGGAAATACACACTATGAGAAATGTAGCCCTAAGGCTGAGATAATGCTCTGCAACTCCATGGTTGTAAGGAGGTGGCTAATATAACAAGAAAATAGTTGAAAATCACCCAATAGATCCTCCTAATGAAAGGTTTCTCCCTCCACTAGGAAACTAGCTCACAAAATGGGTCTCTAAACCCTCCACTACAATTTCCCTGCAAAATAATGTAGTTTCTGAAGGATAATATGTTGTGGTAGATGGATGAATCTTGGCCTGATGCTGGATGGTGGAATGAAGCTCAATATACCTCTCCTGAGTGGGCACTCGAAGTCCCCTGAGGATGAGAGTCAGATTTCAGCCCGGAAACACCCTTGTGCTAAACAACACCACAGACTTTGCTAAACAACTCAAGTGTGAAAGAAGTCATAAAATACCAAGACATAAAAAATATTCAAAATTCCTTCTATGGCTTCCATCCCCTTCCTTATATTCTTGGTGAGCTTCCTCACCCTTGGACCCACTCATTAAAGATGCTACTTCCATGCAAACACTCCTCCACTATAACTGTGTTGTCCTCCCATATCTCCACTCTCCCTATGTTAGCGTTGTTGATTTGGTCAACCTTGACCCCATCCATATGCATTAACCCCATTCACACTAAGGGTTGTTTTATTTCAGCTAGCTACACTGATCCACCTTAACATTGGAAGTGGTTTTATTCCTACTAAAGAGATTTAGGGGTCTCTCTACCCACTTATTCATCTAAGTTATGAATGAAAGAAAAAATTAATATTCCAACTAGCTAAAATCTATTTAGTAATATTAAAGTCCCCCCCTCCAAAATGTTGCTTGTCCTCAAGCAACTATAAAGACGGATGCTACAACATCTTCTCTCCTTCCCAAGTGGCATCCTCATATGGTAGATTCCTCCATGGAATCAGATATTATTTAATAACCTTGCTCCTTAGTTGCCTCTCCCGTGCGTCCAAGATAGCTTCGAGTTGTAAAACTAGATGGGACTCATTATCAATAGGTGGGAGATCCATGGTGGCAACCACATGTTTTCCAATGTCCTTCTTGAGGCATGAGAGATGAAAAATGTTATGGATCTTACTTCCAATGGGGAGCTCCAACTCATATGCTACCTCTCCAACACGACAAATCACACTATATGGCCCATAGAACCAAGGCTTAAGTTTTTCAGCCCCCTTTTCTTTCAGTCTAGACTGTCTGTAAGGCTGAAGACAAAGATACACTAAATCATCAACCTCAAACTACCTCTCTATCCGACCATGATACGCATACAACTTCTGTTGGTTCTGGGCTATAACAATGTTTTCCTTGAGAGAACAAAGTATATCCTGACTCTCCTTGATCCACTCCTTGGCCTTAGGAGCCTTGATTGGTCCAAACATCACATCAACAAGTGATAGAGCATCATATCCATAAAGAGCCTAAAATGGAGACATGTCGATGGATATGTGAAAAGTTGTGTTGTAGCAATACTCCCCCAAATGGAGCCAGCGTAGCCATGTTCTTTGCTACCCTAAAATATAGTTCACAAGTAGCCTTATAGCCACTTGTTTACTATATATGTCTATCCATTGGTCTGACAGTGATAACTGGTACTTTGTGTCAACTCGATACCCACTAACCGAAAAAGCTCTTGCCAAAAGCCACCCATGAAGCGACTATCCCGATTACCGACTATGGTATTTGGAATACCATGGAGTCTAAAGACATCTCTAAAGAAGAGCTCGACCACCTATGAAGCATTATATCATGTATAAATAGCAAATAAATGTGAATACTTTGTTATTTGATCAACAACTACAAAGATACAATCCTTACCCTGTACTGTAGGTAGACCAGTGATGAAATCCATGGAAATACTCTCCCATTTTCCTTCCGAATAGGGAGTGGCTAAAACAATCCTGTAGGATGGTTTTTCTCTCCTTTGTTCTATTGGAAAAATACACACTCCTTGATGTGTTGGAGAACATCCTCTTTGATACCCTTCCATGAGAATCTCTCCCAAATGGCCCGATATGTCTTGGTGAATCCCTGATGACCGGAAAGTGGTGAATCATATGTTGCCTGAAAAATATTCTCCTTGAGTCTAGAATATCTAGTCAAGAAGATATGGTCTCAATAATAGATGACCTAATCCATCACTCTAAAGCTCTCATCAGTCACCTGTCCATCTAGGATCTCACATGCAAAGCGGTCTTTGGAATACTCCACCAACAGCTGGGCCTTCCAATCTGTATCCACACTTATCAATGACAGCACTGCTGGTCTCTGTGACAAGGCATTTGCTACTACATTTCTCTTCCCTTTGACATATTCAATGTAAAATTCATATTCTTGGATCTTTCTCACCCATTTATGTTGCCTCTCCTGCAGCTGCTTCTACTCAAGGAAGAACCGAAGACTATTGTGATCAGTCTTCACTCGGAATTTTTTGCCCACCAAATATTTATGGAATTTGGCTAATGCATGCATGATAGCCAACATTTACTTATCATAAATAGAGTACAACCTCTCATGAGGCAACAAATTTTGACTCTCAAAAGTTATGGGGTGACCCCCTTGCATCAAGACTGCTCCAATTCCCTCCCCTGAAGCATCACATTCCGGCACAAAGGGCTGGGTAAAATATAGTAAAACCAACACCAGGTAGCTGCTCATCACTTCCTTGAGCCTATAAAATTCCTTTTTCATTGTGGCTATCCAACTAAAGGCTCCCTTCTTGGTCAAATCTGTAAGTGGTGCTTCTAGTTGAGAGAACCCTTTGAAAAAATTTCAATAGTAGGTACAAATGTCTACAAACCCTCGAAGTTCTGTGACATTCTTTGGCTCAAGCCAATCTCTAATAGCAAGAATCTTCTCCTCATGAACCCTCACTCCATCTACTCTAATGATGTGGCCCAAATAGAGCATCTTTCTGAGTCCAAAC
The DNA here is from genome assembly GCA_034641835.2 of Pinus albicaulis. NCBI lineage: Eukaryota > Viridiplantae > Streptophyta > Pinopsida > Pinales > Pinaceae > Pinus > Pinus albicaulis. The sequence continues at coordinate 82,732 of JAXQQM020058455.1, forward strand.
TCACACTTGGAGAGCTTAGCATATAATTTCTTCTCTTCAAGAATGCGCAATACTGTCTCAATATGTTGCAAATGCTCTTCCCATGTGCGGTTGTAAATAATAATTTCATAAAATAAGACCAACACAAACTTCCTCAATTGAACACAAAAAATGTGGGTCATGCAAGACTGAAAAGTTGTCGGAGCATTGGTTTACCCAAAGGGCATCACCAAAAACTCAAAATGCCCATAGTGGCATCTAAATGCGGTCCTGAGGATATCTTAATCCCTCACTCTAATTTGATGGTACCTCGACCTCAAATCAATATTTGAAAAGTACTTGGATCCCCTTAGCTCATCCATAAGCTCATCAATCCCAGGGATTGGGTACCTTTTCTTCATTTTTTTCTTTGTTTAAAGCTCTATAGTCAATGCACATCCGTGTTGAGATTTTTCTTTTAATTATTTTTGGAGAAAATCTCATGTAGGTGACAACAATAGGATTTGTTGCTGAATTGACTCCATCTATTTCTGATGAGGAGTTAATGCATCCTATATTTGTTTTGAGTGAATTTATGATTATGTTTCCATTCACAGCTATAGAATGTAAGCCTGTAGAGGAAAATATGCATGATGAGCAGATGAGAAACTCTGCTATTGTATTTCTCCAGTTGTTGAATGAAATTTCCGATGCCCTGTTAGGTGGACGTAGCCCAGATTGGTTGGGTGAACCACGTTAAAATATCTGTCTTTTATGGTTTTCTACTGTGATTGTCTATTTAATTTTTTTGCTGTGCATTGATCTACAATTGGTATCAGAGCGTGTGAGAGAAAGCATCGGCCGACAAGTGAAGTGAGAGACAGCGGCACAGAACGGAGGTGAAATGTTGTGCTCGATTCTGCATTGGTAAGGGCTGAATAAGGCTGCAAACGATGGTGTTGTCCGCCAACATGAAATTCTAACTATCAGAAAGATTGCGGCAGCATGAGAACTAAAAAATGCTATGAGCAGAACTTCGTTGATCAACGTGCTAGACTGTGGACGTGTGAGCACAGATCTAAGTGCAGTTATTTTTCTTGGTAATACGTATTGTTATATTGGGTAATGTAATGCATATTGGCATCCAAGGTGCAGTTTAGTGGTTTATTTGATTGATATCCAAGCTGGGTGGACCGTGGATGAAGTGAACCAGCGAGAGTTCACAGAGGAGCCGTGTTGCTAAGTTGCAGAGCGCGTGAGATGTTTGAAGTTGTCGTGCTCTGCCGTGGACAATCGAGCCGTCAACAGTGTCGTGGTTTTGCTGTGATGTTTCTGTGTTAACATTTAAACTGTGACAAACACAATAATTCGTTGATCATATAACTGAGAGCTGATATATGGAAATCGATGAATGAGGAGTCGTTGCTCCGTGAGCTAGAGACAGGTATCGGAATGCCATTATATATATATTGAATGTTGTTATAAGTTAAAAATCCATTTTAAAATCGGTTTATGAATTCCATTTAAAGTCAATTGATATTGAGTGCCATTAAATGGTGAAATTGAATTTGAAATCAATTTATGATATACCAATCGATTTATTAATATGTCATCGATTTGAAGTTTTTTAATCGATTCGTTTTTGCCTTTTAAAAATCGATATGCAAAATCGATTTGTATTGTATTTAAAATCGATATTTTTTAAATAATAGATTTAAATGGGGTTTATTTGAATTTTAATATTCATTTGGGTAGATCCTAGGGCCTACTTTTTCCAAAAAAGGGAATTTCTTAACAAATTTTTAATTTGATTAAAAACGGAAATTAAGGATCCATAGAAGATAAAAATGGCAGAAACTCAAAGTGCTCGGTTTGAGATCGAGAAGTTTAATGGAAAAAACAACTTTGAGATCTGGAAAGTGAAGATGTATGATCTACTCGTACAAAAAGGCGTGGCAAAGGCGCTGTTGGGAAAAGCCAAACAACCTTACACCATGACAGATGATGAATGGAGTGATTTGGATGAAAGAGCACTGAGCGGCATTCGACTGTGTTTGGCAGATGATGTTTTTTTTAACATCGTGTCAGATAAAACTGCTTTGGTTTGTGGAAAAAGCTTGAAAATTTGTACATGACAAAATCCTTAACCAATAGGATTCTTCTGAAGTGACATTTGTACAACCTGCGCATGAAGGAAGGTATGGCGATAACTGATCATATGAATACCTTTAATACTCTCTTGGTGCAGTTAGAAAGTATAGAAGTAAAATTTGAATCAGAAGATAAAGCTTTAACTTTATTATGCTCATTGCTCGAGTCATGGGATTATTTTGTTACTTCTATAAGTCTTAGTTCATCAGAAACCCTTGAATTTGATGATGTTGTTGGAGCTTTGTTGTCCGAAGAAACAAGGAAGAGGTCAATTTCAGAAACCTCTACATCAGAAGCAATGATGGTCAGAGGTCGTTCTAAAGAAAGACGCTTCAGTAAGCACAACAACTCGCGTTCAAAATCGAAAGGGAAGAAGAGTAAGGTAAAGTGCTAGTTTTGTGGCAAATCAGGACATTTGAAGAAGGACTATTGGAAGAGATAGCAAACATCCAAAGGAGACTCTTAGACAGAGAAGAAAGAAGCAAACACGACAGATACAGGTTCGGCATCCATTTCAGGTATGAGTGATGAAGTGTTATCAGTTGGTTTGTCTAATCATGATCAACATTGGTTATTATATTTTGGTGCGTCAAATCACATGTGCATTCATAGAGAGTGGTTTAAAACTTATAAATCAATCAATGATGGAGTTTTTTAGATGGGAAATGATGTTTCATGTAATATTGTGGGAATTGGAAGCATCCATATTAAAATGTTTGATGGGACAAATAAAATTCTAACTGATGTAAGACACATACCTGAACTAAGAAAAAAACTCATTTCACTAGGAGTACTAGACACTAATGGATATAAAACCTTTAGTCAAGGTGGAGTAATGAAAGTTTATAAAGGAATTTTACTAGTAATGAAAGCAAACAAGGTTGGAAATATTTTTCAGTTAGAAGGAAGAACAGAGTCAGATCATGCTTCTACAGTATCTGAAAACGACAGTAATTCTATTCGTTTATGGCATCAAAGGTTGGGCCATATGAGTGAAAGAGGATTAAAAATTTTATCTGATCGTAAGTTACTTCCTAGTTTAAAATCTTCTAAGTTAGATTTCTGCAAACATTGTCTGTTTGGGAAACAAAGCAAGCAGAAGTTTAAAACTGGAAAACATACTAGTAAGGGAATCCTTTATTATATCCAGTCTGATGTTTGGGTTCTATCTCCTATAACCTCATATGGAGGATCGTCATTTTTTTTATCTTTTATTGATGATTTCTCTAGAAAAGTGTGGGTCTACATGTTAAAGAAGAAGTCTGATGTATTCATAGTTTTCAAACAATTTAGAGCATTAGTTGAAAACATCACTGGAAGAACCATTAAATGTTTAAGATTTGACAATGGTGGTGAGTTCACTTCAAAGGAATTTGATAATTATTGCAAGGACAATGGGATCGAAAGACATAAAACCACTGTATATACTCCTCAGCAAAACGGAGTTGTTGAACGCATGAACAAGACTCTTTTAGAGAGAGCAAGAAGTATGCTTAGTAACACCAATTTGCAGAAGGAATTGTGGACAGAAGCGGTTTCTACAGCTTGTTACTTGGTAAATCGATCACCATCAACTGCGATAGGATGCAAAATTCCTCAAGAGGTATGGAAAGGTTATCCATGTGATTATTCTAAACTGAAAGTTTTTGGTTGTGATGCATATGCTCTAGTTTTGAAACATCAGCGTTCTAAATTATATCTTAAATCAAAAAGATATATCTTTGTTGGATATGGTGATGGGACTAAGGGATACAGGTTGTGGGATCCTACTACTCACAAGATCATCATTAACAGAGATGTTAAATTCAATGAATCTTCACTTGAAAATCCAGATGTAGATGATAAATTGAAACAGGATAATGTATCTAAGCTTCAACACATTCAGTTTGAAACCAGTTCAAATATTGATGATAGTCCAGATGAACAAGTTTCAGATTCAGATCATGAACAAGTTTAAGATGCAGATCATGAACGTGTTTTAGATGCTGATCATGAAGAAGTTTCTACAGATAATAATCAGCAAATTGTGGAAGTACCAGAAACATCTTTAAGGAGGGCTACGAGAATCAGACATCCTCCTAAAAGGTATGATGATTATGTTACTTCAGTTGCTTTAACCGCTAACGATGATGAACCTTTGTGCTATCAGGAAGCTGCAGAAGATTCTAACAGTGGTAAGTGGAAAGAGGCTATGAAGGACGAGATGAAGGCATTAGCCAAGAATGCCACATGGGATCTGGTGGAACTTCCTAAAGACAGGAAAATTGTGGGATGTAAATGGGTTTACAAATTGAAGAAGGGTGTTGATGATACAGAGGACAGGTACAAAGCGAGGCTGGTCGTGAAAGGTTTTTCTCAGAAAGCAGGAATTGACTTTCATGAGATATCTTCACCAGTTGTAAAAATTGTTTCAATTTGGATTGTGTTAGCATTAGTTGCTTTACTTGATTTAGAATTACAACAACTAGATGTTAAAACTGCATTTTTACATGGAGATTTATATGAGGAGATTTACATGGAACAACCGGAAGGGTTTGTTCAAAATCGCAACAATAAATTTGTCTACAGGCTCAAGAAATCATTGTATGGTCTGAAGCAGTCGCCTCGACAATGGTACAAGAAATTTGATTCTTTCATGATGAGTCAAAATTATATAAGAAGTGAATATGATCATTGTGTTTACTTTAAGAAATTAAGTAATGGCATGTTCATTATCCTAGTGTTATATGTTGACGATATGCTTTTAGCAAGAAAAAGAATAATAGAGATCAACAGGTTAAAGGCTCAGATGGCTAGGACGTTTGATATGAAAGATCTAGGAGCAGCAAGACATATTTTGGGCACGGATATTTTCAGAGATAGGAGCAATGGTAAGCTGTGGCTATCACAAAAGAAGTATATTGAGAAAATAATCTTGAGGTTTGGTATGAACAATGTGAAGCATGTTTCAGTCCCTTTTGCTTCCCATTTTAAGCTTTCTTCAAGTTTATGTCCTAACACTAATGAAGAAAAGGAATATATGTCTCAAATTCCATATGCCAACGTAGTAGGTTGTTTGATGCATGTGATGGTTTGTACTCGACCAGATATTTCACATGCAGTTGGGGTTGTCAGCAGGTATATGGAAAATCCAGGAAAAGAACACTGGTTAGCAGTGAAATGGGTGCTTCTTTATCTGAGAGGCACAAGTGATTATTGTATCACTTATAACAGGAGTAGTGAATTTGTTTGCAGATATGTTGATTCCGATTTTGCAGGTGATTTGGATAAGAGAAGGTCAACTTCAGGGTATGTCTTTACTCTTGCAGGTGGAGCTATTAGCTGGATGTCAAAGCTACAGAACATTGTTGCTTTATCCACTACAGAAGTAGAATACATAGCTACTTCACATGCTTGCAAAGAAGCAGTTTGGTTGAAACGTTTTTTTGGTGAGTTTGGTAGGTTGCAGGACAACATCGAGTTATTTTGTGATAGTCAAAGTGAAATTCACTTCGCTAAAAATCCCGCCTATCATAGTAAATCAAAGCATATACCTATCAAGTACCATTTTGTAAGACAAGTTATCACTGAAAGGGGAGTCTCTCTTGAAAAGGTGCATACAAAGGAAAACTGTGCATACATGTTCACGAAACTAGTTTTGTTAGAGAAGCTACGATGGTGTCTGGCTTCTCTTGGCTTGCAAAAAAGATAAAAATACAGGGTATCATTCTAATTGTTGTCAAGGTGGAGATTGTTGAGATTTTTCTTTTAATTATTTTTGGATAAAATCTCATGTAGGTGACAACAATAGGATTTGTTGCTGAATTGACTCCATCTATTTCTGATGAGGAGTTAATGCATCCTATATTTGTTGTGAGTGAATTTATGATTCTGTTTCCATTCACAGCTATAAAATTTAAGCCCGTAGAGGCAAATATGCATGATGACGAATGTGTAGTGAGTGGAAGAGATGAGCAGATGAGAAACTCTGCTATTGTATTTCTCCAGTTGTTGAATGAAATTGCCGATGCCCTGTTAGGTGGGCGTAGCCCAAATTGGTTGGGTGAACCATGTTAAAATATCTGTCTTTTATGGTTTTCTGTTGTGTGTTTGATTGTCTATTTAATTTTTTTGCTGTGCATTTCTCTACAATCCTGAATTTTCCATCATTCTTCTTTACCAGGACCAGACAAGAATAAAAAGGACTGGTATTTGGTCGGATATGTCCTAAAGACAATAGCTCTTGAATGGATTTTTCATTATCATCCCTGTAGGCTTTAGGATTCCTATAGGGTCTGGTGATCACTGCTTGGATCCCATAATACAACTGAATATTGTGATCAAAACCTCGTTCAGGTGGCCTCCCTGGTGGTATATCCCCAAATACGGTAGAATAATGGTCTATAATAGATTGCAAATCTGGGTGTACTGGTGCACCCTTGCCTCCTGCATCCGACATATGCAGTTCCACTAACCACTCTATGTATCCTCTACACAAATTAGCCTCCATCCTGTGTGCTAGGACAATCTAGGGTGGATATGTGTGCATGCCCCTGATCTTCTGGTGCTCATCACTCCCCATATCTATCCATTCCATCTCCAACGTCTCCCAATCCGTCGTGACCTTCCCTAAAGTGGTCAACCACTGGACACCCAATATCACATTGGTGTCTGGAATATCAGCCACAAAGAATTGGTCTATCAATGTATAAGTCCCCAAGGTGATAGTTAGTACTGGAACATACTTGGCACACTGCATGATTCTAGCTCCTGGAACCAAGACTGAGAAGCCCTCCATGGGAATGTCTCTCCTCTCCATTAGATGAGTATCAATAAATTTGTGGGTAGCCCCATTGTCTATCAACACCGACACTCTCTGCCCCTGAATAGTGCCTCTAATCTTCAATGTTAGATACTTGGGAACTCCCCGCAAAGTTGCAAGAGTCCCTCCAGTTGGAGAAAATGATCCCTTCACACTTCCTGATGGTGGTGAAACCCCTCCTGATGCTACAATGCGGGTATCCCCCTCCAAGTCTTCTGCATCCTCCTCATCATCAACATAGAACACCTCAATATAATGTGCCTTCCCAGCAGCACACCGGTGTCCTGGTGTCCATGGATCTTGGAAAGTGAAGCAAAGTTTTCTCCTCCATAGATATTCCCAGACATCATCATCAAGAGATCCCCTCTCATGGTTCTCTTTTGAGGGAGGAAACTTCCCATATTTTCCCTTTGCTTGAGAAGAGAACTTCTGTTGGAATGGGGCTTTTTCCTTTGGCAAGGCATGCTGCAAATCTCTAACCCTTTCAATAGCCTCTGGGAGCGTAGTTGGTCTACTGGATTTCACCAACCCATGCAAAGGTTCTGCTAGCCCATCAATAAATGTATATGCTCTGCTATTTGTAGATAGATTGGACACCATAACTGAGAGTTTTAGAAATTCAGAGATATAAGTCTCTGGATCTCTTATTTTCTTAAGCTTGGATAGATCAACAATGTAAAATTCCCAATTAGCCCCAGCTAATGGGAATATACAATTTTGTTTCATTTTCCTATTTCATGAATAATGTATAAAGGAGGACAATAAAAACTCCTAAGATAGTGAATAAATCAATGCCACATGTGAACAAAGATAAATCTAGGCTATTTTAATAAAACACCCTTATGTGTGAAAGGGATTGAAACATTTGACTGGGTCAACCATGACCAGATCAATAGCGCTGTCTAGAAGGGATGAACCTCATTGATGCACAGCACAATCTTAGTTGGAGGTGTCACATGTGAAAGAAGCTAAATCATTGAGATGGTTTAGGGTTTTTCAATATTTCTATCTTATAAAAGGAAGAGGAGGACAACAGGAGAAGGTTATTAATGGGATTATATTTCTGAATATATTGTCTTTTTAGACATATATCATTCTCTTGGTTTTTTAGCAGAGAATAGTGTTGTTTAGCATTGGGTGTTCCTGATCAGAAATCCCACCTCTTTCCTTGAGAGGCCTCTTGGAAGAGTCTTGCATATCTTGTCCACTATCAGGCATTTGACCAAGCTTCATCTTCCAACTACAACGCAGATCCTATTGAGGGTTTGGTTTTCCTTGTAAGCTGCAGCAAGTGGAGGCTATATCTACTCAGATCTAGGCCATTATAGTGCCTCTTTTCAGTGGGAAAGCTTTCTATCCCATTGGAAAGAGTGTATTGGATAATTGGAGCTTCAAATCCACATCTTGGCATCAAGCCAAACTGACCTTGAACCCTACAGCACAGTCTATCTTCCAGATCTGTGTTTTTCTGTAGGTGTTGTTGTAAGGGATTTTGGCATAACTTGGAGGAGAGATCTCTAGTGTTGGGAATCTTCCCTTAACTGTGGTGATCCATGGATTTTAGATCTAATCCATTTTATATTCAAATCTCATCTTGATTCTCCAGTATTTACTACAAAATTTCTGAAGATTTCTGCAGATCTGCAGCATTAGATCTCATATCTACTCCATGTGCTTCATGTATTGCTAAAAACCCCAAGAGATATGTAAATTAGAGACTCTATAGTGTATGGATCTATCATAGATCTGACTGTTGATGCATTATTTTGCTCTAGATCTAAGTTGTAATCAACAACTGTTGCAGCATAATAAAAATAACGAAGTCAAGCCTTTTTCAGTGAATACATGTGATTGCAACACCTCTTTTTGAGGGATTTATTCTATTTAAGTCTTCTATGCCCTGTTATACATTGTATGGGCCTCATTGTAAATCTTATTTGCTGATATAAATGTTATTTTTGAGCCTTCATATTTGCCTCTTGCTCTTACTTTGCTGAACTGCGTTATTTCTGAGCAGTATTGTTTAATATTGTTGTTTTTCCCATTTTGGGGATATTACAGTGGTATCGGAGCAATCATCTTGGCACAGCCTGTGCTTTCTTAAGAAGCCAATATGTCTTCAGAATAACATGAGCATCTCACTGATAGAGAGAAGAGGTATCTAAAAAGAAGATAGAAGAAATTTGATTACACAAATGATGATAAAGACAAGGGTAAAGCCCCTGAATCTGGAAGTGATGAAGATGGGAAGGAGTTTGCAAAAACCCTTTTGAAAGCCATGCAAGATCTTTTTAGGGTCCCATGATTTGGCAGATTGGTAGACCAAATGACAGGGTAACATGGAACCAAGCTTTAGATTCCGAGTACCTAGCCTTCATGGACTCGGAGAGGGATCTCTCTATTGGGTGCAAAGGTTGTGTTCTTTTTTCTCTAGGGTTTTGATTTTAGGCTAGTTATTAGGTGTAGGGTTTGTTGATTGTTTTGGTTGGGTAAGATGGTCAAATGGAATAGGTGGAGTGAGACTATGTCAAAGCCATTGGGCTATGGAGTCAAATGAAGTCAAGGATGTCTAAATGATGAAATAGAGTGTGTTGCAGGGCTGATTTAGCAAGGTTAATGGATCCTTAAGGTGGTGTATGAGGTGTAGTGAACATTAAGTTTGGGAAAGACTAAGAGGTCTTAAACATATATAGTTTAAAATTTACAATTCATGAGGTAGGGCAAACCATTAAGCTCAATAAACAATACTCTAAACTAATAAACATCCAAGAGAAACATTCCAGTGAAACATAGAAAGCATAAGAGCTTCTAACTTTATAAATTCACCTTCAAATTTTGGGAAAACACATAAGACAATACAAATAACTCAATTTATGGAGAGGTAAATCCTAAACAGCATATATCAAGTTATTGGGAACTCTGAAATTTTTTTGTAAGCATGGACAAAGGGCAAGATCGAACGAGACCTCTTTGACTTAACCTAACAATCAATATTTCACAGAAAGGCTTCAAGATAGGGTTTTGAAAACTTCAAATAAGCAGGGCATACCATGAATAATACTTGTAAGCTAACATACTAACCATACATGAAACAAAAAAAAGTTTCGGTGGACCTAAGGAGCAGTCAATAATTCCTTAAGATGGCCAAAAGAGAAAACATCAAAGCTATAACAAACAGGAGGACTGAGGTGCCTCAAAGAACATGTCTCAACCTATACTTTTCTATTTAATAGCAACCAAGAAACATGAAACATAATGATAACAAAGGAAAAAATAGACAATTAGGAAGACATCACCATTCACCAAGCTATGGAATCCTGCAAACAAGCTTCTCCATCATCAAGCCAAACAAGCCATTCATCCACTTCACAAAACCAATTTCTTCTCCAAGCTCATGAAACCATGTATATTGCTCTTCAAGCTCATCAAATGCCAAAAAATTACATAGGGGCCTCATGCTCTATTTATGGAGAAAATGAGGACTAAAACCCTAAATGTGGTAGGAAAATGTCAAATATAGTCATAAATATCATTTATGGCCAAGATACCATGAAAGGTCCAAGGCACATAATATCCCAAGCAAGAAATGCTAAAATAACTATTTGAACTTAATTCTAGATTAATTTGCCTCAAAAAACTCAAAAATATCTATTTGCAATAAATGAGTGTGTTTTGTTGACTTTTGGTCCAAAAAACACTAGGCAGCCTCTGTGTGTAGCGCCACTTCAGCAGAAAATAGAGTCTCTTGCAGCTGAGTTGTGGACCCCTTCCCGACACCAGATTTGGCTCCGTGATGGCTCATTGAAAATCCTGATGAGTCTACTTTTGATCTGGATTTATACAGGAACGCAAAAAAATAAGAATATAACCATAAATACAGAGATGCAATGGAAATAACACTTCATTTCATTAATATCAAAGAACTAAAATTTGCTTACAGACAGAATGGAAATAAAACTAGCTAGGGCGCTGGTAGCTATCTCTGAGAAGAGATGTGGTGGCTACAGTCCTCTGAAATGAGTTACAATGAGGCTCGAGGGCCTATTTATTATTGAGAAACAATGGAGAACCCTAAACATCCAAAAACCTAACCCTAGGATATGAAGCTCCAAAACTATGGGCCCCATTTGGGTAAATTAGTGTTTCAACTTCCCAGGGACGTAACTTTGGCATACTATCTCCGTTTGACGCACATGATACATCATTAGAAATCTCTATCCGAGGACTAAAAATTTCACCAAAAATATCATTTTGGAATGGAATGATATTCACTGCAGGCACGATGCCCAAAAAACATCGTTTAGGGCCTCAAAACGGCTCCGAAAGTTCAGGACCCGAAAAACTGCTAAAAATAGTAAGTTATGCCGAAACTAAAAAACTGAAAGAGACAATGGTGGGGGCCCAAGTGGAATATGTGGGTGGCCACCAATATCCACCTGGATCATTCCTCCCCCCTTAGGAAGCAATGTTCCCCATTGCGTTAAGTTCCTCCATGAGATGAGGAAATTTCTGCTGAACTTGGTCCCTGGTGAACCACTTTCCTTGGTGCAGGAGTTGGCCAGCTTTGACAACCTGATACAGTTGGATCTTCTGTTCGCGAGTGTTCTTGAGTTGCATGTCCATGATACAATCTGTGGTGGCTTGTTCCATGCAGTCTGGGTTTAACTCTGTTGGTGTGAGTTGTTCTGCAATGTCCGAGGTGTCTAGTAGAGGTGGGAAGTAAGGACGAAGGCATTGTTCCCTACAGCCTTGGTGACGGTGTACGACCCGTATCAGAGCGGGCGAAGCTTGCGGTGGGGTCCAGTGAGGCGCTCCTTCTGCAAATGTAGACATACTTTTTCGCCCACCTGGAAGTTGTGTGGCACCCGGTGTTGATCATGGCGCTGCTTGTACTTCGCATTGGCTCTGTCCAATATATCATGAACCTGTTGGCGGATGTGTTGAATGCGCTCGATGAAGCTAATTGATTTGTCAAATTCAAACTGGACATGAGCTGAATCGGCCTGAGCAGCTACAAATGGCATGGCTACATCAATGGGACATAGTGGTTGGAATCCCAAGCCCACCTGAAAGGGGCTATGGCCAATTGAACTGTGGAGAGCCCGGTTATAACTATGTTGTACATAGGGGAGGCTCTCGTCCCATGTGCGTGGATGCTTTGAGTTGTACATGCGCAGAATGTGTACAATCATTCTGTTGACGACCTCTGTCTGGCCATCTGTTTGGGGATGGAAAGCTGTGGACTTGGTGAGCTTTGTGTCCAACATTGACCAGAGGCTGGACCAAAATGTGCTGAGGAACCTGCTATCTCGATCTGATATGATAGGCTGTGGGATCCCAAAGTGCACCCACACTCGTTCAAAGAAGAGTTTAGCAGTGGCTTCTGCTGTGATATTCTTCTTACAGGCCGCTATAATGGCCATCTTCGAGAATCTGTCAACGACCACGAAAACACAGTCATTTCCATTCTTAGTAGAAGGCAGGCCCGACATGTAATCCATGGAGATGGATTCCCACGGTCGACTAGGGGTAGGTAGTGGAGTATATAAGCCTTGCTTCTTGATGGTCGGTTTGGCAATGGCACAAGCAGTGCAGGATCTGATGTGCTTCTCGACATCCTTTCGAAGGTTCGGCCAATAGAAATACTTCTGTAGTATTGCTACTGTTTTCTCGACCCCGAAATGCCCAGCGACTCGACTGTAGTGTGCTTACCATATCATCTTGGCACGCTCGCTTGAAGGAACACAAAGGTGTCCCAGGTGACATAAAAGTGAATCTTGGAGGTGAAAATTTGGAACTTGCATACCCCCCAAGAGTGCCTTGTAAGTGTGGCCGAATTCTGGGTCACTCTCATAGAGAAGCGGCCAATCAAAAGTCTCGTGCCCACAAGAGTTGAGCACGGTGGTGAGCGCCACGATCGGTGGTCGGCTGAGGCAGTCTGCAACATTATTGGTGCTACCCTTCTTGTCCTTGATGTTCAAATGAAACTGTTGCAGATATGTGGACCACTTCTGATGGCGATCATTCTGCAACTTCCCTTGTGTCTGTATGAACTGCAGGGGCCGGTGGTCTGTGTGGATGATTGTTTCCTTCCCCAAAATGTAATGCTTCATTGTCGACAGGCTTGCACAATGGAATACATTTCTTTGTCATAGGTGGGATACTTGCGAACTGTCTCAGACAATGTCTCACTGTGATATGCCACTGGATGTCCCTGTTGAGTAAGAACTGCCCCAATAGCATAGTCAGAGGCATCTGTCTCGATTTCAAATGGCTGCTGCAAGTCTGGTAAGGTGAGCACTGGGGCAGAACAGAGGCGATTTTTCAATTCTTTGAATGCCTTCTGTTGAGGTTCCGACCAAAATAATTTTTCTCTCGCTCCTCCTTTGGTGACTTGACTCAAGGGCCAAGTGATATGAGAGAATCCCAACACGAATCTACGGTAGAAATTAGCAAGACCCAAAAAGCTGCGAAGCTCTGTTATAGTGGTTGGGGCTAGCCAATCCCGAATGACTTGGATCTTGGCTGGATCCACATGCACCCCCCTTTCATCAATAATGTATCCCAGATATTGAACGTGGGTCATGCCAAATGTGTACTTCTCCAAATTGGCACACAACTTGTGTTGCCGCAGTGTTTGGAGGACTTGTCGGATGTGGTGAAGGTGCTATTCCCAAGTCTTGCTGAAGATCAGAATGTCATCCAAGTACACCACTAAAAATGAGTTGGTGAATGGCCACAAGATGTCTTCCATCATCCTCATGAAGGTTGCGGGAGCATTCATCAACCCGAAAGGCATGACCAGCCATTCAAAAAGGCCTTCCTTGGCTTTGAAAGCAGTCTTCCACACTTCAGAGGGTTCAATTGGTACCTGGTGATACCCAGACTTCAGGTCGATCTTGCTGAAATATTTTTCACCTTTGAGTTGGTCCAGAAGGTCATCAATCCGTGGGATTGGGTACCTATTCCAGACAGTGATCTTGTTCAGCACCCGATAGTCAATACAGAGTCTCCACGTCCCATCCTTCTTCTGTACCAACACGATCGGGCTCCCACAGGGCGATGAACTTGGTCTGATGTGACCTTTCTGCAACAGCTCCTGAATCTGCCTCTTGATTTCATCATTTTCCAGAACAGAGCGTCGATAGATCGGTCCATTGGGTAGTGGCGCACCTGGGGTCAGATCAATCGGGTGCTTGACCTGGCAGTGCAGAGGAACCCCTGTGGGTGAGGTGAAGATGTCCCCGTACTCCTCCACGACCTTATCCATTTTTTGTTGTCGTGCAGAGGGGCCCTTTCTGGAGGTCGTGGCCACAGTCTTCTTCTTGCCTTGGGGGCGGATCATCAGAAAAACGAATTTCCTGGTTTGGGAAATGAGCTTACTACATTGTTTTGCAGTAACCAAAGAGATAGTCGTAGGAGGTGGTACCTCTGGTATCCTGTACAACTTATTTCCAAAAGTAATAATAACAGCACGAGGTCGAGACTCATACACAGCATGACGCTTCCACAAGTATGGTTGTCCTAATAATACATCAGAAACATCAATAGGAGCAACGTCACATAATACCTCATCCGTGAAGGGCTTGATGCTATAGGGAAGGCGGCATTGTTGGTTGACATGGAGATCTCGTCCTTGGTGAAGCCACCCGATGGTGTATGGATGTGGGTGAGCTGTGGTTGGCAAGCCCAAATGCTTCACAGCTTTTTCTGAAATGAGGTTCTTTTGGCTCCCATTGTCAACAATGAACTGTACAGGGGAGCCCTTTACCCACATCTGGGAGTGGAAGAGACGTTCCTCCTCCTCTGGATCTCCTGGTTCCTCCTTCTGGATCTTTGTAGTGGCAACAGTGGCGTTGGGCTCCACATAAATAATATGTTTCCCTTTTTCATTCCCCTTTTCAGGTTCTGATTCGAAGTCGAAACATGCATCTGACTTAGAAGCCCTCATCTCGGCCACTAGCGACTGCTTGGCTCGACACTCACTTGTGTTGTGAGTGGAGCTCTTATGGAACTCACACGACTTTCCCATGTCCTTCTTTGGCTTTGCGGTGCTGTTCTTTTCTTGTGGCTTTGACGGGTTGTCTTTAGCCGCCATGCCTTGGCTCTGTCCTTTGTTCTGTGGTTTGGAAGCACCTTTCCCTTGCTTTTGATTCACATATCCAAATTCTCGCTTCTTCTGTTTGAATTTCTGCTCAATCTTGGCAGCATACCAGTATGCCGTACCAAGCGAAGAGATGTCGAGAAACTCCATTTCCTCCTGAATGTATCTGTGCAGATAGCTGCGATACTTTAGCACCAAATTTTTCTCTAAATCTTTGATACCCAACTTTTTGCGCAGGGCATGGAACAGATTCGTCAGCTCATGCACATCTTGATCCCTTTGTTGTCGCAGCGTGGTCCATTGTATGTACTTGTCCTCATAGCTCCCCACGGGATAGTACTGTTCCTTGATGGCATCTCGAAAAGAATTTCAAGTTGGTATGACTGAGAAAAGAGAGGGTTCTGTCTGGTCCTTGTTCTCACAGTAGGTTTCCCACCAGTCCTTAACATGGGGGGTAGCTTTGAGGAGTGCAAAAATAATCTTCTCCCGGTCTGAAAAGTCATGAACAGAGAAATATCCTTCTAATAGATTCAACCATCTATCTACGGCATCTGCGTCTATTTGACCCTCAAATATGGAAATGTCAAAATTTACTTGTACCTTAAAGGGAGTCGCAACTCCAGAGTGGCTACTGGATGCAGATGCGCCGCCGGTGGGCAGCCGTTGAAGGATCTGAGCAAAGCTATCCATCATCGCGTTCCTTTGTTTTTTCGAGGGCCTCCTCGAGCAATATTTTGATAGGATCTCCTGCTCCCTCATCTTTCTTTTCGTCCCCCATGGGCGTCCGTCGAGGTTTACGAGGCTGATCTTGCAAAGGTTCCACCAGATCAAGCCCTAGCTCCTTATACCCCGACCTCGTTGGAGACATGCAAAGAAGGATCGAGAAAAAGCAGACCGCTCTGATACCACTGATCCGGATTTATGCAGGAACGCAACAGAATAAACACATAACCATAAATACAGAGATGCAGCGGAAATAACACTTCATTTCATTAATATCAAAGAACCGAAATTTGCTTACAGACAATGGAAATAAAACTAGCTAGGGTACTGGTTGCTATCTCTGAGAAGAGATGTGGTGGCTACAGACCTCTGAACTGCTTTACAATGAGGCGCGAGGGCCTATTTATTATTGAGAAACAATGGAGAACCCTAAACATCCAAAAAACCTAACCCTAGGAGATGAAGCGCCAAAACTATGGGCCCCGTTTGGGTAAATTGGTGTTTCAACTTCCCAGGGACGTAACTTTGGCATACTATCTCCATTTGATGCACATGATACATCATTAGAAAGCTCTATCCAAGGACTACAACTTTCGCCACAAATATAATTCTAGAAAGGAATGATAATTTTTGGAGGCACGATGCCCAAAAAACGTCGTTTAGGGCCTCAAAATGGCTCCGGAAGTTCAGGACCCGAAAAACTGCTAAAAATAGTAAGTTATGCCGAAACTGAAAAATTGAAAGAGAAAATTGTGGGGGCCCAAGTGGAATAGGCGGGTGGCCACAAATATCCACCTGGATCAACTTTCCAGAAAGGCTTGAGTTGTGCTAAGAGGATGCCATTTACCTATCCAAAAATCAAATCTCCCAACACTACACTGTGCGCAGCGCCTGGTCTGAAAATGAGGCAGAAAGGTCAAATTTTTGATGTTTTTTGACCGTTTGAGGGAGGTCAAAATGCCCCAAATGATCTGAAAATTGGTGAGTATACTACTGGTGATGTGAGAAATAAAAAAATTCAAACTTTCAGAGCTGAGGATGCACCAATGTTGTGCGTAGCACCTAGGGTGTTGCGCACAGAGGGGTCAAAATTTGGAAAAAACAAAAATTTGTCCAATTTGCCTCAAAATTTGTGGAGAGGTCCCTCAAGAGGTCTTGGACACCTATTGAGAAGCCTCAACCAAAATTCCAAGGCTGTCATGCACCTTTTCTCTTTTTAGGTCTTCTATCTCCATGAGGGCCTTCTTCAATTTGTCACAAGCAAGCATGCTTTTCCTTGCATAATGCTTGGTCAATTTCTTTTGTAGGGCAAGGCATCTCTTTACCTCCTTGAAATGCTTATGCTCCTCTTTTTAATAGTGGATGACACATTGTGCCATCTCAAACTCTCTTTCCCACACCCTAAGCTGTGCATCTTGTTCCATGAGAAGCAATCTAGTGGTCATCTCCTTGTCCTCATTGTCATCGTCTAGAACAATGAATTGAGGCCCTTGAGAAGTCTTCTTGATCCTTTTGCTTCTTCTTACCTTTACCTGTTGCTCACCTTTGTCCATGTTTTCCTTACCTTTGTCTTTGTGATTGATAGGTGGAGGAGAGATGGCCCTCTGCCTTTTTGAGGCAGCAAACACATCTCTTTTGCCTCTGTGGTAGGTGCATGTGAGAGGAGTGATGAGGGTACCTTGATCTTTGGTGAAGTCACAAGCCTTTTCATATTTTTCATGGCTTTCATGAGTCACTTCATGCTCCATTGGGTCACTGATTTCTTGACCTTGAGCTTCATTATCATCTTCATTTCCCTCACTATTTTCCATGCTGTCTTTTTGGCTTTCAAACTGATCACTACCCTCCTCGCTTGCCTCATTTTGGCTCTGTCCTTCACTAAGGTCTTCTTCTTGATCACTTTCTACATTGTCACTTTGAGTTCCTTGGCCATTCAGAGGCTGATTTGTGTCATGAATGTCATGACTATTCCCTTGATCATCAATGACTGTCTCATTTGTGCCGTTGCCTTGGTCATTGTCCGCCTTTTCAAACTGTGTCGCAGTTTTATCATTTGTCTATTCTTGGTCTTCAATTTCTTCATCCTCTCCCTCTATTTCTTCATTTTCATTGTCTTCATTCATTTCAACACTTTTTTCACTATCATTGTGATCACTGTCATGCTCAAACACATCATCCTCTTGGTTGTCCTGTGCACTCTCTTGCTAACTATCCTCTTCATTGTTTTCTTCATAATCCTCTTGGTTTTCATCTTGTTCATCATCAACACCCCTTTCTGCACTTGAGTTTGATTTATTGGTGTCGTCATTATCAATTTTTTGCTCAGATTCATCACTATCTTTCCCTTCATGGCTGCCATGTTCATCTTCCTCCTCCATGTCACCGTCATCTTCTTGTTCATTGCTGCTATCATCATCTTCCTGCTCACTAAGCTCTGTATTTACTTTACTTTCTTTATCATTTTCATCACACTCATCTCTCTCCTCATTTCTGCTGTCATCATATTTTTCTTCACCTAACTCTGATTCTGCCTTACTATCCTTTTCCTCTCCACTATCATTTGTTTGTTCATCGGTGCTACTACCATTGTTATCACCTTCATTTGATGCATCAGGAGGAGAAACAGGAGGTAAGCTTCCTTGTGGAGAAGGCATAGATGGAGATGATGGAGTGGAGGTAGGTGAGTGTGAAGTGGAAGGCAAATTTTGCTGAATGAAGGCTTGGGGATTTGCAAATACATCATGTGAGATAAAAACTTCCCAAGGGATTCCTTGCTCCTCCAACTGGTGTAAAACAATCATCTTAACCAAGGAGTGGTGAAAAAGGCTCTGCATGTGGTGGGCATAACTCCTCTTCTTGACTACTGAAGCCATTTTTCAATGCTCCGGTAGAGATAGTATGGTAGGTTTAGCAATTTAACCCTGGTGAAGTGCATTAGAAGCCTTGTTGACAACTAGGTTTGAGGTAGGGCTCATAATAGCTCAAGTCCAATTTCTTTTGTTTAAACCACCTCTCACCAATATCTAGTATTCATGTGGCTTTAGCAATGGTTTTAGATGAGATTTCAAAATTCACTCCTGCAAGGTTGACTTGGTGGTTTTGTAGGTTGATGATGAACAACCTAGTCAAGTCTGAGTGGCTTTGGACTTGTTTAATCCTCTCACAAAACTGATAACATCCAACATCCTGAAAACATGCAAGAATCATGGGAGAAGAAGTGATTTGAATGGTGTCTAAGGGCTCAAACCTATTAACCCTTCCTCCCTTGTGTTTTGGCTTAATAGGCCTTTGGCCTTCATTAGGGGAATTTTGAGGTCTAAAATGGGCCTCGTAACAAAAATGTACAACCAAAATAAAATTTATAAGAACTAATAGGATTCAAGATGATGATGTCAACCATGGGGGATGATTCACCAATTTTTAAGTAAAAGGGTAAAAAGATTAAAAAATAATAAAATAATAAAGTACTTTTTCAACTCGTATTTTCAACTTATCTCCCAAATTTTTTACTCAAATTTAGAGCGGGAGTACTCATTGGATGAAAAATTTAATTACTCATTCAATGAGTAGCCATGTTGCATACTTTCGATGGACCCTGCTATGAGAAAAATGAGAAATACATGAAAAAACGTGATTGCAATCATTTTTTTTCATGTATTTCTCATTTTTTGCATAGCAGGGTCCATTGAAAGTATGCAACATGGGTACTCCTTGTATGAGGAATTAAATTTTGCATCCAATGAGAACTCCTGCTCGAAATTTGAGTAAAAAATTTGGGAGATAAGTTGAAAATACGAGTTGAAAAAATAGTTTTTTTCTTTTTTCCCTCTAAAATTTGATGATGTCATCAAATCTTATTTTATGATTTCCACTATTATTTTATAATTTCCTTAGGAGGCCCATTTTATACCTCAAAATTCCCCTAATGCATCATTGCGTGTACTGATCTCTTCCTCAGACATGGTGGCTGGTTATAACTTTGAACAAAGTGGATTGTTGCTTGATGAGGGCTTTTGGGTGTAGGGAGGACAAATTAATGATGTGAGGGCAAGTATTAGCAAATGAGGGCTAGGATGAAGCATTCAAGTAGTGTTTTCAGTTTTTAGAGGTAGGTCTGCTGTCACTGAGTGTCTTTACACATATAACAACCTTTCTCTTGGTAATTTCTTTCCCTATAGGGTCAAAATTTGATTTCCATCCAGCTTAGGGTTTGGTCTAGTTTTTTAGGTTTTGAACCTCTCCCTTGATTATGTATGCAAAGAAAAACTTGGAGGGAAAAAAAATAAATGCCACCAACCTTGTCTAACCCTTTGCAGGAGCTTGGAGGAAAAAAAAATTCTTTTCGGCACCTTTGGGAAATTTGACAAAACATTTGCAGGAGCGTAGCGCAACTCGATTTCACGTTCAGGTCGGGTCGGGCTGGCAGGTCTGTGTGCAGCGCCTGATGTCTTCTGCGGGCGAGTCGGGCTTGTCGGAGCGCAGTGCCGGGTGAAATGTGGGAAGGTCAGACCATTTTGAGCCTGTGCGTAGCACACGCACAGGTGCGTAGCGCCACCCTCCCGGTGCGCACGCAGTGTTAATTTACATTTCCGCTACCTTGTCTGTGCGCAGCACCGATGGCTAGGTGCATAGCGCCAGCCTCGGTTCGCAGCGCCTACAATTTTTTACCAAATTCGCACAAAACCCTTAAAAATGGCTTTCAAAAGCTCTCTCTCTCTCTTTTGCAATGACAAGTGAGGTTGAGGGAAAAGGAAATGATGCTTTATATTCTTTTGAAAAATAAATTTGTGAGCCCAAACCCTCTTTCTAATGTTTATTTCCCTTTACTTTTTCTCACTGTGCTTTTTGGCATTTTTGGTCTTGTAGGTGGCATTTTTGACAAAAAATATGGTTTTTCTTTGCTGGAAACCTCTTAATGTTCTTCTTTTGCTCACAAAATTTCATCAAATTTAAAAATGTGCCCTCAACCCACACTTGAAACCAAGAGCCCTTTTAAAGAAGTTTATTTTGACCAAGTTTGGTGAAAAAATACAGATAGTGAAATCAGTGCTTCTGTTTTTGAAGGTTTTTCTTCACTTTATCTTCCTTATGAACTTCAACACTTGTAAACAGTAATCTTGTGAACATGGTTGCACTTTTTCTGGGAGTCTTCAGTGTTGGAGGTTCATGCCTTTAATTTCTTGGTTGAGAGACTGAAAATGAGAGTTTTAACCTTACTTCAACTGACCTTATATCATGTATTTCTTTGAGACAGTGAAACAAATCTTTTGTTGTGAAACAACCTTATCAGTTTGGCACCAATCACCTTTTTAGTCTTTATGTGTGCCATTTTGGTGAGAAACATTTGGTTGTTTGTCCCTATCAATCTTCCTATAGGTAACCCTTTGTGACAGTCCTGCAGAAGTGTTACTCAGGGTTAATCTATCTCTTGCAGAATATGCTCTCGATAAAGAAACCATCTTGGAGGCTTTATTTCTCTTAGACTAGCTACATGTTTGTTCTTCAAACCATTTTGACAATGATGTATCTCTGGTTGGGAAGGTCGGAAAATTAAACTATTTTTGTGTCTTTTCATGGCCACTTATGTTCTTGCAGGTGCCCACACAACTTCTACCTCTAATCACTATTCTTTTGGAGTTCAACACGTCATTTTATCAATAATGAACCTATGCTTGTCATAACTACCTCCTTGGGAAATTTCTTCCCTCATGCTTATCTCCTTTGATCCTTTATTAAGATCTCTGGTTGTACTTTTTAATCTTCTGGCCTTTGCATTGATATTTCTGGTCCTTTTGCTGATATCCTTTATCATCTTTCTTCCTTTGGTGTAATGGAGTATTGGTTTTTTATGTTTGCCTCCTTTGATCCCTTTTAGTTCTCTGATTTTACCTTTTGAAACCTCATACTTTTTGTAACAATACTCTTTTCCCCTTTGTACCCTTGGTGATGTGGAGTCCATGCCTCTTTTCCAAACCCTAGAGGGTAGCTTGAAACCTTTTGAAACCCTCTGCTTTTATGAAGGAGGTTTTTTTATCACCTTTTGACTAGTTTGTCAACTTTCCCAAACTCCTAGGCTTTAGGGCTGCTTAGAAAAAGTAAATAGTGTTGTCTTCTAAGTTCTCTGAAACTTCTCAAACTCATTCATCATTTCTAAAACTCTTCAATGAGCATTTGAAGGAGTTGAGGTGGCATTTGCTTCTATAGATTTTGGATTGATTTTACTTGTTTGGCCCAAAAAAGTCACAAACCCTGATTCTTTTCAAATATGTACCCTGTTGCCTTCTCTTTGCTGTTGATGGTCCATTTGTGATGATTCTCCCATTACCTTACTTCTTTTAAGGTTGATGACCATTTAATCCCTTTGAAAAAATGTGAGTAAGGGGCAGTTTTACCCTGCAAGGTTTGTGCTTTAAACTAAAAGGCCTCCTTGAGTGACCTTTTTTATCAGTTTGGACAAGATCATCTGTCCTTTTCTTCTTTAAATGCATCTTCTTCATACAGGAAAAACAGAGTTTGTAGGGCACCAAATCCACCCTATGACTTTGTGAAACCCTAGGTGACCTAGTGGAGGCTTTCTTGGACTTGGATTTTGGACTAAGACCTAGAATTTGGGATCATCAAGTGTAAGATAGAGTTTATGATAAACCAATGAGTTGAAGATCCAAAATCAAATGTACTTGATTTATCTTAAAGAACCTACAGAGATAGTTTGAGACCATCATTTTTTGGGAGTATTTTGGGAGATGCAACAAAGTTGTTTGATTGATAGGCTTAGGTAGCAGTGGGGAATTTTTAGGCAACACAAAGCAGAGGATTTGGGTCAGAGATTACTGGATATAGACAAAATGAGTGACATAAGCCTCTAATGGGTTTTCTGGGATTGGTAAGCAGAGCTAGACAAGATGGAAAGATGAAATAGTGAAAAATTATCTTTAAGGATGATGAAGGCAGTGAGATTTCTAGAACTCACAATGTCTATAAACTTTGTTTCTAGAAATATATGGAAATCATTAAGTCATTTGTGAAGGAAAAAATTACTGATGACTAACAGTGGCTCCACTTAGGGAGGGCAACTCCTTTTCAGGAGGTGTCCAGAACTTCAGATTTCTGGCTTTATGGAGACCATTGCCTCATCCAGTGGGCCAAGTTTTACCTCTTTCTCTTGTTGATGCTTGCTTGAAGCTATGATATCAATAATCTAAAAGACATGATTAGCTCAAATCCATCTCTACCTACCCAACCTAATTGCCTAACATTTTTTCTTCTTTAGGTGCATTTGGACTAGCAACCTTGACATCTTTTTGTTTTTTGAAAGAAAAATAAACTATCTACTTCTACTTTATTTCTTCCTGGAGCTCAAATTAGGCTAATGAACTCCTTTGATTCTCTACCTATACTATTCAACTGTCAAAGTTAAACTGTTTGACAGGACTTATTCACTAAGCTAAAAACATGAAATTCAAAACATGGCTAAATCAGGATTAAACAATATGATTTACCATGGGTTTGTGGAATAAAAACAAGCTGCACACAAATGTTATTTTTGTACAAAATTAGACTAGAAAAGTCAGGGCTAGGATACATTATTTGCTACTCATCCCTATTTTTCTCTTTCGTTCTGTTTTAGATATGTGGAACCAGTATATTTCTACCTAATCTATCTTTTGACCAGTCAAGCTTGAATAATTTGACCCACCATTTTTCACTAACTTATCAACAATAAATTTAAAACATGCTTCAGCCATGATTAGGCTAGATGACTGAAACAAGACTTCTTTATGCACTAGTAGTGGTATTTAGGCTTAACCACTTTCAGTAGTTCTCTTTTTTGGGGTATGGGGCTTTACCTCTTTTCAAATATGCCCTCTTTTCTATTTTTTAGTTTTTTGTGTTTTTCACTTAATATATTTTCATCAAATAGTGATATGTACAATGGATGAGAAATTCTAACTAAGACTCTAAATGGCCATGGTATTTAATTACCCTGTCTTCCACACGATCATCTACCAACCCTTTTTCATTCAGTTCTTGTAGATAAGGAACATGACTATCTATTTTTGAGGGCATGGTGCAAGATTTCTGCCAAGAATTTTCAAACATGCCAAGTTCTCCTTTACATTCCTTCTTTGAGTTTTGTTTCCAAACATTGTTTCTGTGAAAGAAACTGTATAGGTGAAGAAGGAAATATTCATTAGCTCCCAAACTAATGACAAATTCATTAATGTACATCATAGTGAAAAAGTTGTTAATAGAAGCCATGGCCTCTTGGAAGGTGTCTTTAGCTTTCCTTATTCCAGGAAAAATTTGGTCAAGCATGTAGTCATCCCAAGGAACTTTGAAAATGTCTTTGTGTTGATTGATTTGAAGTGGTATCATCTCATGAAAACTTGAAACACTACCAATCCAAGTCACCTTGTTAGAAATTCCTATTTTTGGCATGGGATGATTTATCTTGGGAAAAAGGTGTTTGGACTCCATGGAGGTTCTGCCTAAGTGTCTAAAGTCCATACATAGTCTACATTCTTTGTTTTCTTTGTTAGTGATAGGATTTGTCCAAAGGTTTCATAGTTATTCTTAGAAAAAGGTCTCGTTTGAACAATGTCTATGTCATCAGGCTTTGAGCTTTTACTTCTATAAACAAGGGCATCTTGAAATTTCTTGCATAACCTCAAGTATTTGAGTTTTGCGTGTAATGGCAAGGCTTTGGATAAGTCAATCACCTTGGGTCTTTTTAGGCTGCCTATACTGTATCCTTCTATATCAGTTTCAAGAGACATCCCTTTAGGATTAATGGCAACATTAGTGAGAGTCAACAGTTTTTTTGGGGGAACAAGACTCTTTGATAATGAGGTGTCTAGATAAGGTAAGAACATAAGACTCCTTTGATTTAGACCACCAAAGATATTTGTTCTGTGAGGGCATGTTAGCATTTTCAGATAGGTAAAAGGGAAGGGTTGTGTTTCTGATGTTTGTCCTCCCTTTGAGCAACCTGATTCATATGTCAAACTGACCATTGGTTTTGAGGTTTCATTGTTAGTTTGTAGAGATTCAAGTTTGATTTTTTCATAATGTGTTTTTTCAAGATTGCTAAAGTTTTGAATATTGAGTTCTTCATTCAAAGACTGGTTTGACTATTGCAATGTGTCTTGATGTGTTTCAACTTCATATACCTGATCATCATTATCTACTTCATCATATAATATGAAAGAATCAAGATCTGAGTGAATAGAATAAAGAGGAGTGTTGTCTGGTCTGTCCTGACTGTAAACCATATACTTCATATGCGACTCTCGGTATAATCTCCTTGTCTGATTAAAAACAAGGATGGTTGCATAGGACATATACTAGTTGAAGGTTCCCTTAAAGCTTGGCTCCCCAAGATCTGGATAAGAGCATGCCATACTTGGGAGGAATATATGCCACTACTATGTCTATGACTAGATTCTTGGTAGGCACTTGTGCCAGGTTAACACAAAGGTCCTTGATAAGGCCCAAACATTTGACCCTACTAGAATCGAAGGAATATAGGTCTTTGTAAGGTTTAGTTATTTCTAGGCCTAATCTCTCCATCAAAACTTTGGGCATGAGATTGTGAGAGGCACCAGAATCTAGCATGGCATTATGTAATATTTTGCCATGTGTGTTTAGGCTGATATAGAAAGGGGGAATGGCTCCTTCCTGATATTTCCTTCTATTTTGGGTCCAAACAACAACTCAGGTGTGTCATCAGCCAAGTGCAAAGTGTCAGCATCATTTCCTATGTTTAGTACCTTCAACATCTGAGACCTATATATGGGTTGAGTAACTAGTTTAGTGAGGGGCATATTTATCTTGATTTTGGCAATCTCTCCCTCAAAACTATAAGGCACTAGTGTTTTGGACATATGAAAATCAGCTTTATCAACCATTATCTTTTCTACATTCTTAATTTGTTGATATTGATTTGGAGTTTTGGTCAAAATGGTTTTCTTAGGGTCACTGGTGGAGGTACTAGGACAGCTAAGGTCTTTGCTTGGTAGGCTGATTTTTCCTTTGGTTGCTTCAGCTTTATTAGCCATAGTGCTGACATTTTCTGCTATTTTCTCAGAGGTGTTTTCAGGTACTTTCTGAACAGAAACATATATTTGGTCTTTCTTGGCTGAATCTAGGTATTTTTTTCTCCTAAGATCATACTGCATATGGATTTCCATGATGGTATTTTCAAATCCCAAGTGGTAGTCTTTAGAATCCTCATAGTTTGTGTCAGTTTTATCTGAGGAAAATAAGCCTTATTATTCTTCGGTGAGAAAAACATCTTCTTTATTATCAGAACCTATTAGATTTATATGGTTTTCCTCAGGTTCTATAATTTCTCCTTCTTCCTCATCTACACAGTTTTATTGAAAGGGAGGTCTGATTTGTTGGTCATTTTCCCTTTGTTTAATTTGAGGGGTATCTCTTCTGAAGTTTTGAGTTCTGTTTCGGTTTTGGGAATTTTTTTGATTGTCCCTAGGAGGTGCCCTTTCATTTAGATTTATCTTTTCTATGATTCTCTCCACAGTCCTAATTAGTTTGTCTATTTTGGTATCAGAAGAGGAGGTTGAGGGCATGATTTCATCCTTGTAGGTTACTCTCCTTTCTAATTTCAGCCTTGCTCTTTTTCCAATCAAGTTTACTTCCGCACTAATAACTGCTTTTTGCATTTCTTCTAAGGTTTCAGGGTCTCTTTCTCTCAATTGGAAAGTCATGTCTGGTTCAAAACCTTCAGGGAATTTCACCAATGTTAGGCTTTGTAGTGGTTTCATGTGAGGCAGGAGGGCATTATACACACTGTTAAACCTGGTGCAATAGTCTTGCACACTTTCCACTACATTCCTTTTAAGGCTGTTATATTCAGACAATATTTGGAGGGGGTTTTTCTTGATTTCCCATTTGTTTATAAAAGTTTGGTAGAGGGAAGGGAGGTCATGTATTGAATTAGGGTTTAATTCTTTAAACCACTTTTTGGCCTCTCCTCCTAAGCTTTGTGCAAATATTCTCATCTTAATGGTTTCCTCCTCTATCTCCATGTCATCATAAGCATCATTGATTCTATCTACATGCTGTTGGGCAGTGATGGATTCAACCCCTATGAAATGAGGAATCTTAGACTGATAGTCATTTGGCAAAGGTATTAGAGGTTGAGGTAAGGCCAAAGGTGCAAACCAAGATTCCATGATGGGAGCCAATGGAGGATTTACAAGAGGTGGGTTTGTGATAGGGAGTGTATGATGAAGTGGAGTGGTTTTCACAGTGGTGGTATGGATGGGTGTGGTGGAAGTACTTGGACCAACAAACTGATTTTGAGTAGACTTGGTATGGAAAGAGTTGAAGTGATGGAGAAGCCGAAATTCAGGTGGTGTGGAAGGAGAGGCTTCTCTACTCAAACTCTGGTGCAAATCTAAGGGTTCAAGGTCAGTTGGTCAATATCAGTTTGAGATCTATTTCTGAAGAGATTCCTAGTATGGTGTAAGTCAAACTAGGGATCTTGCAAAGCTATAAGGTGTTCTATGGATGGTCCTAACAGTGGTTAATTTTCCAGATCTAGAAGATTGCCACAAAATATTCGTTGGGTCATCAACTATGTTGGGAGGGTTTGGGTCCGGATGAGATCTGGTACTAATCCTATGTGAAGCCAGATTTCAAATTTTCAAAATTCAGAGAGGCTGAAAGTGTTTAGGACTATTTATGAAGGCTGACCTCTTTTAATTCTTGGTACTTATTACAGTATATGAATGGGTTCATAAGCTTCTTAGGGTTGGTGTGAAACAAATCTAGGAAGTCAAATGAGTGCTAATGAAGTAATAGGCCTACTAGAGGCTAGTGGAGTCACCAGGTGGATATTTTTTGTTATTTTAAGAGTGTATATTTATGGTCCACCACCAATAATTGACAAGAAACCAATCTAAGGGATTTTTGGGGTTTTTTGAGTCTCTTAAAATTTTTGAGAATGTCCTATAACTAAGTCATCATTTTTCTAGGATGATAAAACAAATAGAGTCTACTCTTTGGTTGATAGTTTGAGTTGCCTATGATCTGATAAGTGTATCTGAGTTCCTAAGGGGTACTTAGTTTGTCACTAACTCAGAATTTCCATCATGATCACCATTGTTTTAGTGTGGTGATGGGGTAGTAGACAAGCCACTAGATACTATCAATCAATTTTCTAAGCTCAACCAAAGGTTTAAATGAGTCTATAGGAGTTTTATAGGCAACTATATACTTAGAAGGTCCCACCGTGATCGCCAGAATGTTAAGGTCCAGTGATTTGGAAAATTGGTAGACCAAATGATAGGGTAACATGGAACCAAGCTTTGGAGTCCAAGGACCTAGCCTTCCTAGACTCAAAGAGGGATATCTCTATTGGGTGCAAAGGATGTGTTCTTTTTGCTCTAGGGTTTATATTTTAGGCTAGTTATTAGGTGTAGGGTTTGTTGATTGTTTTGGTTGGGTAAGATGGTCAAATGGAATAGGTGGAGTGAGAGTATGTCAAAGCCATTGGGATATGGAGTCAAATGAAGTCAAGGATGTTTAAATGATGAAATAGAGTGTGTTGTAGTGTCGATTTAGCAAGGTTAATGGATCCTTAAGGTGATGTATGAGGTGTAGTGAACATTAAGTTTGGGAAAGAATAATAGGTCTTAAACATATATAGTTTAAAAGTTACAATTCATGAGGTAGGGAAAACCATTAAGCTCAATAAACAATACTCTAAACTAATAAACATCCAAGAGAAACATTCCAGTGAAACATAGAAATCATAAGAGCTTCTAACTTTAGAAATTCACCTTCAGATTTTGGGAAAACACATAAGACAATACAAATAACTCAATTTATGGAGAGGGAACTCCTAAAAAGCATATATCAATTTATTGGGAACTCTAAAACAAGTTTTTAAGCATGGAAAAAGGGCAAGATCGAACAAGACCTCTTTGACTTAACCTAACAATCAATATTTCACAGAAAGGCTTCAAGATAGGGTTTTGAAAACTTCAAATAATCAGGGCATACCATGAATCATACTTTGCAAGCTAGCATAATAACCATACATGAAACAAAAATAAGTTTCGGTGGACCTAAGTAGCAGTCAAGAATTCCTTAAGATGGCCAAAAGAGAAAACATCAAAGCTATAACAAACAGGAGGACTAAGGTGCCTCAAAGAACATGTCTCAACCTGTACTTTTCTGTTTAATAGCAGCCAATAAACATGAAACATAATGATAACAAAGGAAACAATAGACAAATTAGGAAGACATCACCATTCACCAAGCTATGGAATCCTACAAACAAGATTCTCCATCATCAAGCCAAACAAGCCATTCATCCACTTCACAAAACCAATTTCTTCTCCAAGCTCATGAAACCATGTATATTTCTCTTCAAGCTCATCAAATGCCAACAAAATACATAGGGGCCTCATGCTCTATTTATGGAGAAATTGAGGACTAAAACCCTAAATGTGGTAAGAAAATGTCAAATATAGTCATAAATATCATTTATGGCCAACAGACCATGCAAGGCCCAAGGCACATAATATCCCAAGAAATAAATGCTAAAATAAATATTTGCACTTAATTCTAGCTTAATTTGCCTCAAAAAACTAAAAAATATCTATTTTCAATAAATGAGTGTGTTTTGTTGACTTTTGGTCCAAAACACACTATGCAGCCTCTGTGCGTAGCGCCACTTCAGAAAATAGGGTCTCTTGCAGCTGAGTTTTGGACCCCTTCCCGACACTGGATTTGGCTCGGTGATGGCTCGTTGGAAATCCTGATGAGTATAATTTCTAGAAATGCTTGAGTTGTGCTGAGTGGATGAAATTTACCTGTCCAAAAATAAAATCTCCCAACACTGCTCTGTGTGCAGCGCCTAGTCTAAAAATGAGGCAGAAAGGTCAAATGTTTGATGTTTTTGACCTTGTGAGGGGGTAAAAATGCCCCAAATGATCTGAAAATTGTTGAGTAGACTGCTAGTGATGTGAGAAATCCAAAAATGCAAACTTTGATAGCTTAGGATGCACCAATTTTGTGCGTAGCGCCTAGGGTGTTGCGCATAGAGGGGTCAAAATTTGGAAAAAACAAAAATTTGTCCAATTTGCCTCGAAATTTGTGGAGAGGTCCATCAACAGGTCTTGGACACTTGTTGAGAAGAATCAGCCAAAATTCTGAGGCTTTCATTCACCTTTGCTCTTTTTAGGTCTTCTAGCTCCATGAGGGCCTTCTTCAGTTTGGCACAAGCAAGCATGCTTTTCCTTGCATAATGCTTGGTCATTTTCTTTTGTAGGGCAAGGCCTCTCTTTACTTCCTTGAAATGATTATGATCCTCTTTGTAATAGTGGATGACACGTTGTACCATCTCAAACTCTCTTTCCCACTCCCTAAGCTATGCATCTTTGTCCATGAGAAACAATCTAGTGGTCATCTCCTTGTCCTCATTGTCACTGTCTAGGTAAATGAATTGAGGCCCTTGAGAAGTCTTCTTGATCCTTTTGCTTCTCCTTACCTTTACCTATTGCTCACCTTTGTCCATCGTTTCCTTTCCTTTGTCTTTGTGATTGATAGTTGGAGGAGAGATGGCCCTTTACCTTTTTGAGGCAGAAAACACATCTCTTTTGCCTCCGTGGTAGGTGCATGTGAGAGGAGTGATGAGGGTGCCTTGATCTTTGGTGAAGTCACAAGCCTTTTCATCTTTTTCATGGCTTTCATGAGTCACTTCATGCTCCATTGGGTCACTGATTTCTTGACCTTGAGCTTCATTATCATCTTCATTTCCCTCACTGTTTTCCATGCTGTCTTTTTGGCTTTCAAACTTATCACTACCCTCCTCACTTGCCTCATTTTGTTTCTATCCTTCACTAAGGTCTTCTTCTTGGTCACTTCCTGCATTGTCACTTTGAGTTCCTTGGCCATTCAGAGGCTGATTTGTGTCATGACAGTGATGACAGATGTCATGAATATCATGACTATTCCCTTGCTCATCAATGACTATCTCATTTGTGCCATTTCCTTGGTCAATATCTGCCATTTCAAACTCTGTCTCAGTTTCATCATTTGTCTGTTCTTGGTCTTCAATTTCTTCATCCTCTCCCTCTGTTTCTTCATTTTCATTATCTTCATTCACTTCAGCACTTTTTTCACTATCATTGTGCTCACTGTCATGCTCAAACACATCTTCCTCTTCGTTGTCCTGTGCACTCTCTTGATAACTGTCCTCTTCATTCTTTTCTTCATAATCCACCTATTTTTTATCTTGTTCATCATCAGCACCCCTTTCTGCACTTGAGGTTGATTTATTGGTGTCATCATTATCACTTTTTTGCTCAGATTCATCATTGTCTTTCCCTTCATGGCTGCCATGTTCATCTTCCTCCTCCTTGTCACCATCATCTTCTTGTTCATTGCTGCTATCATCATCTTCCTGCTCACTGTTGGCTCCCCGTGATTTATAATAATGGCTAGAATAAACACTGAATGGGCCACATCAGGACCACTTTGGAATCCTAGGACCTAGCCTTCCTGGATTCAGAGAGGGATCTCTCTATATAAGTGCTTTAAAGGATATATCTTTATGCTTTGTTTATGATATTAAGCTAGTTATGAAGCTTTGAGAACTTTGTTTTGGTTTTGGTTGATTGTAAAGGTACTTGAAGGATTTAAAGGTTGGAAGAGATTGAGAGAGTGTTTCAACTGGATGGATAGACTATGAGACAACATTGATCCATTGGGATATGGAGTCATAAAAGGATTTAATTGTTCAACAACTATCCAAGGGTTTTCATAGGGCAAGTCATCTAGATTAAATGGATCTTTAGATTAAATTGTGATATGAAAAATTAAGGTGTTGTGAAGGCAGTAAATCAATAGTCATTCAAGAGTCTTCTAGCTCTACTTAAGCAAGAAAATCCTTTCAAAGTAACTATTTGAAGTAAGCCAAAGGACAGGGGAAACCATAGACTTCTTTGGACAAACTTTTATTAAAGCTGAATTTTAAGACAACAATCCAATAATCCTAAGACTAATTTCAGATAAAGAAAACAAACAAGATAACCATAAGAGCAGCCTAAGATCAAATAGAAATAATCTAATATGATTTTGAAAAACTCTCTAAGGATCTTTCAAAGCAACTTTTAAATACTAGCCAGAGGACAGGGCATACCATAGACTTCCCTGGTTTAACTCTACTTAGCATACATTTGAAGAGATATTTTTAAGAGAGATATCTCACGTTGTACTCAAAAGGACATGGGCTTACCAACACTTCCCTGGTTATACTCTATTGAATCATTCTTAAAACAACAAGCCTAAATAAAACTCAAGGGCAATGAAGAATCCTTCAATTAGATCTTGCAGAAGAAAACATAAAGACAAAGCTTTGCAGAGAGAAATAGGGTACCTTTGACAGTAAATCATAACCTAAATTTTCTGTTCTCTATCAGATAAAATGGACAGAATGAAAACATAAGGGGAAAATAGAAATAGAGAGGAAAAGCATCACCATTTAACATAGACCAGGATCCTGTAAATTAGCTTGTTTTATTGATGATCAAACCAGATACATATTCCAACACAATGGGTCTTTACAGCTCAAAGATTCTCTACCCAGCTTAGTACTCCTCAACTCGCTCAGCAACACTCTAAATCACTAATAGTAATAGCCTTATACAACCAACCGAGAACCCCTTCTAATGAAGTCCTCATGCTATATTTATAGGCAAATGAGGAGGTGAAATGCAAACTAGGGTTAATATGTTCCTTTATGACTGAGTTAATGATTTTTGACCTTTGAGACCATGCAAGGCCCAAGGAAAAAATATTTGGAAAGAGTTACTCTTTATAATGAATGATGTTTAATTTTTGAACTACTTAGTTGCAATATTTGACTTTTAGGCTTCTTAATAACTTTTGAAATAAATATTGAGCTGCTTCTTTGAAAATGTCTTCTGATTGTAATAAATTTGTATGTTTTTTAGGAAAATATGTGCTTTTAGGTAGTATCTTTAGTCTTTGATGAAGTAACTTCTTCATGGATTTATCATTCGAAGCGAGCTTTAGGCTAATCTTCCTTGATTTGTTCTTTAAACTTTTTTTTTGGCATTGATTTTGCATTTAGGCCATCTTTAATCATATTGTTGTCTTTTTCACTTTTGCTAACTATCTCAACTCTTAATCCTTTGTATTTAACTGTGCTCTTTATCCTTGATCTTTGTTTATGCCTTTATTCTCTCTGTTTCTTCATTCTTCATTGATCTTTTCTGTCTGTCTGTATGCATATTTTCTTATGTATCGGAGGTTTATTTGACTGAATCAATGGTCCGGAATCACTGATTTGAACCTCAGAATCAAACCCTGGATCCCTTTTTCCTGCTTATCTGGCCTCTAGGATCGTCATTCAGAGACCTTGCCACTTTTTTTACGGTGGGATGGTCTTTTAGCTTCGGCCGCCATTAAACCTGCAACAACAAACAAACATTAATAAAACCTGCATTGTGGATAAACTGCATTTCAGAGGCATGGGAGAAGGCAATGGAGCGATTGTAGAGGAGGAAAAAGCACAGAAGGGTTTCAATGGATGAAACCATGAAGAAACAGGGGAAATTTTTGAATTAGGGCGCGAAATGGCGAAAAGGGTGGTTTTGCAGGAAACCGGCGGTTTTCACGTGGATTTGGGTGATTAGCAGTTTAAGATCATATGCATGTGATACCATTCAGAGGATGACACCTTTCCAGGGTAAAACCACTTATTTCTCGTATAAATCAAGTGTTAAACCCTGTCGACGAAATGGCCGCGATATGGAACATGAACCATTGGATCTGGGGGAGCCAGATCAATGGTGCGGGTTGATCCTGATCGGAGAAGATGGTCGGTCAGAGAAAAGGTGGAAGACAGGTGTCAAGTGAAGGTTAGATTTTGATGGTTAAGTGGGTGGTGGAACCAAAGGTGTCGTCAGAAAATGTGTCGGGTAGCGGGAATGGTTAGAAGTGGGGTGTGGAACTTCAGGGATCGCGAGGGCCATCGGATCTGGAAGATCTATCGTCAGGATTATTTCAAGAAATTAGCGGGAAAAGGATGGTTGGGAGATTTGAGAATGAGAGGGAGAAGTTATCACTGTTATATCGGAGAGATCAATGGTTAAGATCATTTCGGGAGAAAGTCATGGCGGGGGTAGAAATATAAGGGAAGAGAGACTTAAGCGAAGCGGAGATGCGGTCCGGTGGGGAGTAAAGGGGATCGGGGTTAGGATGAAAGGAGTTGAGGGTTTAGTGAATGGTCGCGGCACTGGGTCACATGCCGAAAAGAGCGGAGGGCTTAAGCCCAAAGGGGCTTAAGGCCTTATGTTACAAATAATCGAGTTTAGGCATAAAATAGGGGTTTTTAAGCTCTTTTGAGGATTCCGATAGGGTGAAAGAGGGTATTTTAAACCAAATAAGGAGGTTTAATATGGTTTAAAAGGTCTTTTTAAGAGAAATGAAGGATAAATGGAGGAAAAATGAGTTTTTGGAAGGGCAAATGACTGATAGAAATGGAGAGAGAAAATCAGTAAAATGGGGGGAAGAGTCATGAAGGTGAAATGATGGAAATAGACTAAAACAGTTCCCTTTAAAATAACAGGATAACTTGGAGGATTGAGTGAATATTTTAGTGAATGGATAGCTTAAAGATAATGAACTTAGTGAGATTTCAAAAACTCACAATATTTTCATAAAAGCTTGTTTTTTAGAAATCTAAGGAACTATTTAGCCATCATTGGATATAACAAATTTTATAGATTGCTAACAATGGCTCCACTTGGGGAAGGCAACTCCTTGGAGGTGTCAAGAACCTTAGAGAATAAATCTCTGGAAAGTAGACCAGTGCCTTGTTTTGCACCTTGACAATCCTCTTTTGACTTGATGATTTTTTTGTTCTATGGAGATGATCTGCAGTATCATAGCAAGACTAATTTTTTACCCAGACTTCTACCTACACAACCTACTTTCCTAAAAAAAATTCTTCTGTGGGTGCATTTAGACTTGCAAACCCTTGTAACATCAATTTTTTCTTTTGTTTCAACAGGAAACATCTACTTTTGTCCTTATATCATCCATGAGTTTAGATTAAACTGATGAACTCAATGCTTCTCTACCTATTCTAGTTATCTATCAACATTGAACTATTTGATAGATTTTCATTCTCTAGCCTAAAACAGAAAATTTAAAACATAGACAAAACCAAGATTAGATAGTTTGATTTTCTATGAGGCTATGGAATTTTGTACAAGTTGCACATAGACTTTATTTGCAGAAATTTAAAACAAAAACTGTGAAGGCTTAAGATCTGAAATTGTTAGACATCCTTCTTTGTTTCTTTGCTTCAGATTTTGAGCTTTTAAGAACCATTTCTGTCTTCTCCTAATCTCTTCTACTGATAAGCCAGTTTTAAATTGTTTGGCAGATCTTCATTCACTAACCTATCAGCAATAAATTTAAATTTATTCAATCATGACTAGGCTCTATGACTGAATAACATTTCTTCTTTCAAAGTAGTATCATTTGGACTTGCACACTTTCAGATTTTTTCTCTTTTTTGGTATGGGGTTGTAACTATTCTTTTATGTGCCCTCTTTTCTATTTTCTTTTCTTTTGTGTTTATTTTTTAAATATTTTTTTTTTGAGCAATGTTATTTACAATGGTCAAAGCTTTGAACTAAAAATCAACAAAAATAATGCTTGAGCATCCTGCCATTGATAGGACCTCCAAAAAGTTCTGTTCCATCCATCTCTTGAAGGAAAAATGCATTGTTACCTATAGTAAAGTGAATGAGATAAGGGCCTTTCCATAAATTTTCAAACTTTCCATGTTTTCCCTTATCTTCCCTCCTAGAATCCCATTTCAGCACTTTGTCACCAATGTTGAAATCACTTACCTTTGTTCTTTTATCAAACAACTTCTTGATGTTTTCTGGTATTTGTTGTGCTCTATTGTAAACTTCCTCTCTGGTTTGATGCAACTGGACAATATGATTAATTCTTCTTATCATATCATCTTCTTCAGACTGTACTTCTTGGTTCAACTTCATGACTGGCACACCTAAAATGGTTGGAAATATTGCATCTGCTCCATAAACTAGCTGATAAGGGGACATTCCAATTGACTTTTTAGTGGTCAATCTGTCTGCCCAAAGTGCATGTACTAGCTTTTTGTGCCATGATTTATTATTTTCTTCCAAAAACTTCTTGATGATGTTCACCAAAATCTTGTTTGAGGATTCTGCCAACCCATTACCTTGAGGGTAATAAGCTATGGAATGACCCAATGTAATCTGATATTTGTGGCAAAAATCAACCATCTTTTTGGACCCAAAGGCAACAACTTATTTAGTGATGATCTTCCTAGGGTAGCCAAATCTTGACAAGATATGATTTTCAAGGAATGAAATGATGACTGAGTCTGTGGCATTCCTAGAAGGGATGACCTCTATCCATTTGGTTAAGTAATCAGTTACTGTGAGGATCCATTTGTGTTGGGCAGATGAAGCAGGATGGATTTCCCTAATGAATTCTAGATCCCACTGTTGAAAAGGAGCTTCAACAATGATAGGATGCAGAGGTAAGGGTAGCAATTTTATTTTGCCTTCAAAGATTTAACACTTATGGCAGGAAATTATCATTTTATGGACATCTTGAAAGAGGGTGGGCTAGTAATAACCAGCTCTAAGGATTTTTTTAACAATAGTTTTCCAATAGAGGTGGCCTCCACATTCTCCTTCATGAAACTCATGCTTGATCTTATCTGCATCATTCTCAGGCAAACATTTAAGCAATAATCCACTAGAATTTTTCCAATATAAACATTTATCTAAAATGCAGTAGTTTACAACTTTCAACTTTAAGAAGCTTGCCTTTGTTTTAGACAAACCAGGAGGTACATTAAGATTGAGAAGCACATACAAAATATCAGCATACCAAGATGAATTCAGAAAATAATATTCAATGAGTGGAGTTGCCAACTCCTCCTGTCCATCTAATGCATTAAACATGTTATATCAAGTGCTTGTAAGTTTGATTCAGCCATTATTTTTTCTAGTCCTTGACCTTTGATGAGCTTAGTGGGTTTAGTTTCTAAATCATATTCTAATATTACAACAATCCACTTTCCTCTTTTTCCATCAAGATCTTGTGTCAAGATGTCTTTACCACTGAGTGAGGCACAAATGCAATGACGTGTGAGTGTAAACTCTGAAATTTTTTAAGGCTTTGATTAAGGCAAAAGCCTATTTTTCCATTATGTTGTATTTCAGAGGTGCATCTCTTAATGCCTTGCTAAAAAATGCAATGGGCTACTCTTGTCCCTTTATTTTTTTCTACAGTAGGACAGCAGCTACTGTATGTTCTGATGCAAAGGAGAAAATGAAGAAGTCTTTAGTAAAATCAGGGCTGATAAGAACTGGTGTTTGGGTAAGTGCTTGTTTTATTAGTTCAAAGGATTTCTTTGCTTCTAAGGTCCATTTAACTCCTGTCTCTCTTTTAATCATATTTGTAATGTTTCTAAGGAGTTCAGCTAGGTTAGGTATCAACCTTCTTAAGAAATTAAACTTTCCAATGAAAGATTGAAGTTATTTGATATTTCTAGGATGATTGATTTGCAATATACCCTCAATCCTCTTTAGGTATATCTTTATTCCCTCTTCAGATATGATATGACCAAGAAGTTTACCTTCTTGGAGACCAAACAGTTTTTTCTTTGGGTTTAAGGATAGACCATATTTTCTGCATTTCTCAAAGACTTTTCTTAGGTGTATTAGGTGTTCTTCATCTGTTTTGGAATAGACTGTGACGTCATCTAAGTAAATCACAATGAAGTAACCTATTTCTTCTGAGAAAGAAATATCCATGGCTCTTTGAAATGTGGCACCGGCATTCATTAAACAAAAATTCATTTTTACATACATGAAAGTGCCCAAGGCGTGGTAAGGGCTATTTTAAGTTGATCATTAGGGTGTACCAATATTTGGTTGTATCCTGAGAAGCCATCTAGCAAAGAAATTCTCTTAGAACCTACTACCCTTTGTAAGATGTGATCCATTTTAGGCAAGGGATAGTTGTCCTTTAATGAGGCCTTGTTTAAGTTTCTAAATTCTATACAAAGCCTTATTTCTCCTGTTTTCTTCCTTACAGATACAAGATTTGATACCCATTCTGAGTATCTCACAGGGACTATAATTCCAGCATCATACATTTTTTTAATTTCTTTCTCAACCAGAGGTAATTAAACAGGGTTTATTCTACGTAGCTTTTGTCTATAAGGCTTCTGGTTTTCTTTGAGGGGTATCTTATGCTGAATTATTTTTTTATGATATGATTTTAAATCTTCATAACTCCAAGCAAACACATCAGAAAATTCTCTAAACAGCTCCAGATATTTCAGTTTGATGTGATCTGGCAGTGTTTTGGATAGTTTGATCATTTTAGGATTTTCTTCACTACCTATATTACATTTTTCAACATCAGTTTCAGTGGGTTGTATTTTTGGCTTTTTGGCAACATCACTAAGTCAAACAATTCTTCCAGAGGCACTAGTCCCTTTGGCAAGTTTTCAGTGTTAGACTACAACACTTCTAGATCTTCTTTTTCTAAATCAGTGCATATCTCTATTTAATTTTTAAATCCTTTTGTTAACATATTTATATCAACAGTATTGGGAGGTTTTTCTTTGTAAGATTTTTCCTCAGTGGGGTAGTCTTCTTCATATTCTGAATTTGAATTTGGCACTTCAAACTCATTTCTGGACTGCAGGAAGTCTTCTATTTGTTTATCTCCTTCAAAAAAATTCCAGTATCTTTCATTATCTAGGACTGCTGGTCTATATTTGACTTGTATTTTGTATTGTTTTCTTTCATAAGGTTTTAGACATGTACTATCAGCAAAGGCTAAACCATTGGCAAGAATGTTTTGGTTTCTCAGGACAAAAGTGAGTTCAAATTCTGCAAGTGATTTCAAGAGATCCATGGCATCATCTCTATAGGCTCTTAGTGTTGGATGTTTAGCAATGTATTCTCCATTTACTTGCCTAATTATCAGCTCTGAATCTCCATGGACAGTTATCCTCTTGGCTCCTAATTTTTTCAATAAACGTAGTCCTAAGAGGAGTTCTTCATACTCTGCTATATTGTTTGTGCACTGGAAATTTAATCTATATGAATGGCCTTCAGCATGGTTATTCTCTGTGTTATGCAACCATATGCCTACTCCTGCACCAGTTCTACTACAAGACCCATCAAAACTCATACTCCAAAAAGGTTCATGTTTAGATTTGTCATTAATTTCATCTCTGTCCTCTTTGGTCTTTTTGTCATAGCTGCCATTGTGTTTTTCTTTAGGGTCTGCACTATGTTTAGTTTTGTCTTGTTCCTCATGGTTTTCATTGCATTGAGGATTTTCTATTTGTTTCTCATGGAAATCACTATGTTGGTGATTGATTTGCTACCTAGGATTTTCCTCATGTTTGCTGTAATTTTCTGAATTATCCAACTGTTTTGGCCTTTCCTCCTTCTCTCCCTCTTTTCCTATTGTTACTTTGTCATCTGCCTCCTCTTACTCATTAAAATTTTCATCATTGTAAAGAATGAATGAGTCAAGTTCTGTATGAATTGAATAAAGAGGGGAGTTATCTGTTCTTTCTTGACTAATCACCATTTATTTCATGTGTGTTTCCCTATATAGTCTTATAGGTTGACTGAAGACAGAGATGGTGGAATAAGTCATATCCATTTGCATAGTGCCTTGAAGTTTAGCACCCCAAGATCTTGAAAGGAGCATGCCATACTTGGGAGGTATATCAGCCACTATAATGTCCATCACTAAGCTTTTGGTTGGGATTTGTGCTAAGTTTACACATAGATCTTTGATAAGGCCTAGACATTTAACTCTACTGGAATCAAAAGAGTATAAATATTTGTAAGGTCTAGTTATTTCAGCCTAATCTTTCCATTATTAATTTGGGCATGAGGTTGTGTGATGCTCCTGAATCAAGCATGGCATTGTGCAAAATGTTATCATGGATGTTTAGACTGACATAAAATGGAGGAACACCTCCTTCTTGAAATTTCCCTTCCACTTCTGGTCCAAACATAAGCTCAGGTTTGTCATCATTTAAATTAACAGAATCATTGTTGTCTCCTATGTTCAAAGCTCTTAACACTTTGGATTTATATATATCTTGTGTGACTAATTCAATGAGAGGGATGGAGATTTTAATTTTGGCAATTTCACTCTCTATGCTAAAAGGAGTCTGATTTTTGGAAGTTTTTAATTCAACCTTTTTAGTCACTATTTTATCAGCAAAATTAGCTTGCCGATTTTTATTATGGACAACAGTTAGGATGGTTTTATCAGGAGCATTAGCTGATGTGCTAGTGCTTCTAGGGCCACCACTATGTTTTCTAGAATTTTGAGTGTTTTTTCCTTTGTTTTTATCAAAATTTTCAGCCACTATTTTATGGTTTTCTATTGTATTTTTGGGAGTGTTTACAAGGCTCTTTTTAGCAGATATTTCAAAGGTATTTTTATTGGGGACTTCTTGATTCTTTTTACTT
This sequence comes from Pinus albicaulis, assembly GCA_034641835.2. Classification (NCBI taxonomy): domain Eukaryota; kingdom Viridiplantae; phylum Streptophyta; class Pinopsida; order Pinales; family Pinaceae; genus Pinus; species Pinus albicaulis. The sequence goes on from JAXQQM020058455.1 coordinate 123,059, forward strand.
CTTAATTCATATTGTTTATGTACTTCTATTATGGCATTTTCAAGGCCTTGTTGGTAGTCTGCATACTCTAAGCTATCTTCTTCATAAGGTGTATATATGACTTGTTCATTCCCAGTGAGGAAAATAGTATCCTCATCATTTGTTCACAACATGTTCATGTGATTTTCTTCTGCTTCCTCTACTATCCCTTCCTCCTCATCAGCATAGTTTTCTTGAAAGGGAGGTATGATCTACTGATCAGGACCTCTTTGTCTTATTTGAGGGGGGTTTCTCCTAAAGTTATGATTTTGAATTTGACTTTGATTTCTGTTTTGAGGAGCTGTTTGATGGTCTCCAGGATAAGCTCTCTCATTTACATTCATTCTCTCCATCATCCTTTCCATGGTTTTGACTAAGTTATCAAGTTTTGTGTCAGATGTGGAAGGTACAACTTCGTCCCTATAGGTCGCCCTTTTTTCACCTTTCATTCTAGCTCTTTTGGCAATTAGATTTTCCTCAACACTTACTGCCCCTCTCTACATATCTTCTAAGGTGAGGGGTTCTTTTCTCTCAATTGGTTGGCCATTTCAGGGTCAAACCCATCAGGAAGTTTCATTAAAGCTAGGCCTTGTGGTGGTTTCATATGAATAGGTAGGGAATTGCACACATTATTAAATCTAGTGCAGTACTCTTGTACTCCTTCTCCAGCATTCCTTTTAATTTTCTCATATTCGGATAAAATTTGGAGAGGGTTCTTCTTGAATTCCCATTTGTTTAAGAATAACTGATGAAAAGTAGGGAGGTCATTTATACTATTAGGGGTTAAGCCTTTAAACCATTTTCTTGCTTCTCCCCCTAAGATTTGAGCAAACATTCTAAGTTTAATGGTTTCATCATCTATTTCTTGTCTGTCAAAGTAGTCATTCATTTTTTCCACATGTTGTTGAGCAGTAGTAGAACTACTAGCATCATATAAAGGAATTTTGGACTGATAATCTTGTGGTAGAATGGCTAAAGGTAAAGGAAGGACTAAGGGAGCATACCATGTTGCCATGATGTGGAGTTGTGGAAACAATGGGGGGTTTACAAGTGGAGGATTTGTGACAAGAAGTTGATGATGAACTGAAGTGGCTTGAACTATGGATGTGTGGGTGAGTGTAACAGAAATACTAGGACCAGCTAATTATTGTTGAACAGATTTAGGATGAGGGAAGCAAAAATTGTGAATGAAATGGATATCAGGAGGAGTGGATGGGGAGGCTTCTCTACTGCTAGTGTGCTCTGAATTTTCAGGCTCAAAGTCTATTTGATCTATACCACTTAATGAATTGGTTCTAGATAAGTTTTTGTTATAGTATAAGTCAACTTAGGTATCTTGCAGAGCTGTAAGGTTTTCAGGGACAGAGTTTTCTCTGTGGATTTGTCTGATAATAGTTGGATTTTTGGGTGTAGCAGACTTCCTAACGATTCTTTCAGGATTGTCAACTATTTCAGGAGGATTTGGGTCAGGATAGGATCTAGTATGGATTCTTTTGGAAGCCAGGATTTAGACCCAAATATAAGAAAATTTAGCCAGGTATGATAGTCTTTGGAAGGAAAACTAATCTGTGTAGGAAAACTTTAATCCACAAATTTTTCTTAACTGGATTTTTGATGTTCTACAGATAAGATAAGGTATCCCAGTGGATTCTTTGGACCACCAATGGGGTCAGCAAGCCTACTGAAAACCAATGGAGTCACCGGATGGAAGATTTTTACTTTTTTTCTAGGACTGGTTGTTTTCCACCATCAACAATCAGGAACCACTCTTAGCAAACACTTGATTCATTTTAAGAAAGAGGTTTTCTGAGTTGTGAAGTTATCTATTACTTAGTATATCTCCAGTATGGTTTCCACTATGTTGGCTCCCCGTGATTTATAAGAATGGCAAGAATAAACACTGCAAGGGCCACATCAGAACCACTTTGGAATCCTAGGACCTAGCCTTCCTAGATTCAAAGAGGGATCTCTCTATATAAGTGCTTTAAAGGATATATATTTATGTTTTGTTTATGATATTAGGCTAGTTATGGAGCTCTGAGAACTTTGTTTTGGTTTTGGTTGATTCTAAAGGTACTTGAAGGATTTAAAGGTTGGAAGAGATTGAGAGAGTGTTTCAGCTAGATGGATAGACTATGAGACAGCATTAATCCATTGGGCTATGGAGTCATAAAAGGATTTAATTGTTCAAAAAATATCCAAGGGTTTTCATAGGGCAAGTCATATAGATTAAATGGATCTTTAGATTAAATTGTGATATGAAAAATTAAGGTGTTGTGAAGGTAGTAAAGCTATAGTCTGTCAAGAATCTTCTAGCTCTACTTAAACAATAAAATCCTTTCAAAGTAACTGTTTGAAGTAAGCCAAAGGACAGGGCAAACCATAGACTTCTTTGGACAAACTTTTATTAAAGCTAACTTTTAAGACAACAATCCAGTAATCCTAAGACTAATTTCAGATAAAGAAAACAAACAAGATAACAATAAGAGCAGCCTAAGATCAAACAGAAATAATCTAATCTGCTTTTGACGAACTCCCTAGGGATCTTTCAAAGCAACTTTTAAAGACTAGCCAGAGGACAGGGCATACCATAGACTTCCCTAGTTTAACTCTACTTAGAATACATTTGAAGAGATATTTTTAAGAAAAATATCTCAATTTGTACTCAAAAGGACATGGGCTTACCAACACTTCCCTGGTTATACTCTATTGAATCATTCTTACAAGCCTGAATAAAACTGAAGGGCAATGAAGAATCCTTCAATCAGATCTTGCAGAAGAAAACATAAAGATAAAGCTTTGCAGAGAGAAATAGGGTACCTTTGACAGTAAATCCTAATCTAAATCTTTTCTTTATCAGATAAAATGGACAGAATGAAAACATAGGGGGAAAACAGAAATGAAGAGGAAAAACATCAACATTTAACATAGACCGGGATCCTGTGAATCAACTTGTTTTATTGATGATCAAACCAGTTACATATTCCAGCACAGTGGGTCTTTACAGCTCAAATCTTCTCTATCCAACTTAGTACTCCTCAACTCACTCAGAAACACTCTAAATGACTAATAGTAATAGCCTTCTACAACCAACCAAGAACCCCTTCTAATGAAGTCCTCATGCTATATTTATAGGCAAATGAGGAGGTGAAATGAAAACGAGGGTTAATATGTTCCTTTATGACTGAGTTAATGATTTTTGACCTTTGAGACCATGCAAGGCCCAAGGAAAAAATATCTGGAAAGAGTTACTCTTTATAATGAATGTTGTTTAATTTATGAGCTACTTAGTTGCAATATTTGACTTTTAGGCTTCTTAATAAATTTTGAAATAACTATTGAGCTGCTTCTTTGAAAATATCTTCTAACTGTAATAACTTTGTATGTTTTTGAGGGAAATATGTGGTTGTAGGTGGTAACTTTAGTCTTTGATGAAGTAACTGCTTCATGGATTTATCATTCGAAACAAGCTTTAGGCTAATCTGCCTTGATTTGTTCTTTAAACTCCGTTTTAGGCCTTGATTTTTCATTTAGGCCATCTTTAATCATCTTGCTATCTTTTTCACTTTTGTTGACTGTCTCAACTTTTAATCCTTTGTATTTAACTGTGCTGTTTATCCTTGATCTTTGTTTAGGCATTTATTCTCTCTGTTTCTTCATTCTTCACTGATCTTTTCTGTCTATCTGTATGCAGAGTTTCTTATGTATCGAAGGGTTTCTTTGACTGAATCAATGGTCCAGAAGCACTGATTTAAACCTCGGATCAAACCTTGGATCCATTTTTTCTGCTTATCTGGCCTCGTGGATCGTTATCTAGAGACCTTGCCACTTTTTTGACTATGGGATGGTCTTTTAGCTTTGGCCGCCATTAAACCTGCAACAACAAACAAACATTAATAAAACTTGCGTTGTGGATAAATTGCGTTTCAGAGGCATGGAAGAAGGTGATGGAGCAATTATAGAGGATGAAAAAGCACAAAATGGGTTCAATGGATAGAACCATGAAGAAATAGGGAAAATTTTTGAATTAGGGCGCGAAATGGCGAAAAGGCTGGTTTTGCAGGGAACCTGCGGTTTTCGCACGGATTTTGGGTGGTTAGCGGTTTAAGATCATATGGACGCGATACCATTCAGAGGATGACACCTGTCCAGGGTAAAACCACTTATTTCACGTATAAATCAAGTGTTAAACCCTGTCGACGAAATGGACACGATATGGAACATGAACCATTGGATCTAGGGGAGCCAGATCAACGGTGCAGGTTGATCCCGACCGGTGAAGATGATCGGTTAGAGAAAAGGTGGAAGACATGTGTCAAGTGGAGGTTAGATCGTGATGGTTAAGTGGGCGATGGGACAAAAGGTGTCGTTAGAAAATGTTTCAGGTAGTGGGAATGGTTAGAAGTGGGGTGTGGAACTTCGGGGATCGGGAGGGTCGTTAGATCTGGAAGATCTATGGTCAGGATTGTTTCAAGAAATGAGCGGGAAAAGGATGGTTGGGATATTTGAGAATGAGAGGGAGAAACGATCATCGTTATATCAGATATATCAATGGTTAAGATCATTTCGAGAGAAATTCACGGCAGGGGTAGAAATATAAGGGAAGAGGGACTTAAGCGAAGCGGAGATGCGGTCTGGTGGGGAGTAAAGGGGACCGGGGTTAGGATGAAAGGGGATGAGGGTTTAGCGAATGGTCATGACACTGGGTCACATCCGGAAAGGAGCGGAGAGCTTAAGCCCAAAGGGGCTTAAGGCCATATGTTACAAATAATCGGGTTTAGGCATAAAATAGGGGTTTTTAAGCCCTTTTGAGGATTCCAATAGGGTGAAAGAGGGTATTTTAAACCAAATAAGAAGGTTTTATATGGTTTAAAAGGTATTTTTGAGAGAAATGAAGGAAAAATGGAGGAAAAATGAGTTTTTGGAAGGGAAAATGACTGATAGAAATGGAGAGAGAAAATCAGTAAAATGAGGGGAAGAGTCATGAAGGTGAAATGATGGAAATAGCCTAAAATAGTTCCCTTCAAAATAGCAGGATAACTTGGAGGATTGAGTGAAGATTTTAGTGAATGGATAGCTTAAAGATAATGAACTTAGTGAGATTTCAAAAACTCACAATATTTTCATAAAAGCTTGTTTTTTAGACATCTAAGGAACTATTTAGCATCATTGGATATAATAAATTTTAAAGATGGCTAACACTCACTAATATCTTTATTTGCCTCACTGTCTTTATCATTTTCATCACTCTCATCTCTCTTCTCATTACTGCTATCATCATCTTTTTCTTCACCTAACTCTGATTCTGCCTTACTGTCCTTTTCCTCTCCACTGTCATCTGTTTGTTCATCAGTGCTATTGCCATTGTTATCACCTTCATTTTATGCATCAGGAGGAGAAACAGGAGGTAAGTTTCCTTGTGGAGAAGGCATAGGTGGAGATGATGGAGGAGTGGAGGTAGGTGGGTGTGAAGTGGAAGGAAATTTGTTCTAAATGAAGGCTTGGGGATTTGCAAATACATCATCTGAGATAAAAACTTCCCAAGGGATTCCTTGCTCCTCCAACTGGTGTAAAAAAATCATGTTAACCAAGGAGTGGTGAAAAAGGCTCTGCATTTTGTGGGCATAGCTCCTCTTCTTGACTACTGAAGCCATTTTGTCAATGCTCCGGTAGAGCTAGTATGGTAGGTTTAGCAATTTAACCCTCGTGAAGTGCATTAGATGCATTATGTGATAAGAATAAACCCTAGAGTAATTCCCCTCATAGGTGAAGTACTTGATGATCTGCCTCATCAGTAGGGCATACCTCTCTAGCAGGTGGGAGAAGGGGAAAACAACCTTGTAGCCTTTTTGACAACTAGGTTTGAGGTAGGGCTCATAATAGCTCAAGTCCAATTTCTTCTATTTAAACCACCTCTCACCAATATCTAGTATTATTATGGCTTTAGCAATGGATTCAGATGAGAGTTCAAAATTCACTCCTGCAAGGTTGACTTGGTGGTTTTGTAGGCTGAGGATAAACAACCTAGTCAAGTCTGAGTGGCTTTGGACTTGTTTAATCCTCCCACAAAATTGATAACATCCAACATCCTAAAAACATGCAAGAATCATGGGAGAAGAAGTGATTTTAATGGTGTCTAAGGGCTCAAACCTATTAACCCTTCCTCCCTTGTGTTTTGGCTTAATAGGCCTTTGGCCTTCATCATTGCTTTTACTGATCTCTTCCTCAGACATGGTGGCAGATTAAAACTTTGAAAAAAGTGGTTTGTTGCTTGATGAGGGATTTTGGGTGTAGGGAGGGAAAATGAATGATGTGAGGGCAAGTATTAGCAAATGAGGGCTAGGATGAAGTATCCAAGGAGTGTTTTCAGTTTTTAGAGGTAGTTCTATTGTCACTAAGTTTCTTTACACATATAACAACCTTTCTCTTGGTAGTTTTTTGCCCTAGAGGGTCAAAATTTTATTTCCATCCAGCTTAGTTTTTGGTCTAGTTTTTTAGGTTTTGAACATCTCCCTTGATTATGTATGCAAAGAAAAACTTGGAGGGAAAACAAATAAATGCCACCAACCTTGTCTAACCCTTTCCAGGAGATTGGAGGCAAAAATTTCGCTTTTGGGAAAATTTGACAAAAAATTTGTAGGAGAGTAGTGCCACCCGACTGCACGTTCAGGTTAGGTCGGGCTGGCAGGTCTATTCCCAGTGCCAGGTGAAATGTGGTCAGGTCGGACTGTTTTGATCCTGTGAGTAGCACCCACACAAGTGCGTAACGCCACCCTCTTGGTGCGCAGTGCAGTGTTTATTTACACTATCGCTGCCTTATCTGTGTGCAGTGCCGACGGCCAGGTGCGTAGTGCCAGCCTCGGTGCGTGTGCAATTTTTTACCAAATTCACACAAAACTCTAAAAAATGGCTTTCAATAGCTCTCTCCCTCTTTTGCAATGACAAATGAGGTTGAGGGAAAAGGAAATGAGGCTTTATAGTCTTTTGAAAAATAAATTTTTGAGCCCAAACCCTCTTTCTAAAGTTTATTTCCCTTTACTTTTTCTCACTGTGCTTTTTGGCCTTTTTGGTCTTGTAGGTGGCATTTTTGACAAAAAATATGGTTTTTCTTTGCTGGAAACCTCTTAATGTTCTTCTTTTGCTCACAAAATTTCATCAAATTTAAACATGTGCCCTCAACCCACACTTGAAACCAAGAGCCCTTTTAAAGAAGTTTATTTTGACCAAGTTTGGTGAAAACATACAGATAGTGAAATCAGTGCTTCTGTTTTTGAAGGTTTTTCTTCACTTTATCTTCCTTATGAACTTCAACACTTGTAAATAGTAATCTTGTGAACATGGTTGCACTTTTTCTGGGAGTCTTCAGCGTTGGAGGTTCATGCCTTTAATTTCTTGGTTGAGAGACTGAAAATGAGAGTTTTAACCTTACTTCAACTGACCTTATATCATGTATTTCTTTGAGACAGTGAAACAAATCTTTTGTTGTGAAACAACCTTATCAGTTTGGCACCAATCACCTTTTTATTCTTTATGTGTGCCATTTTGGTGAGAAACATTTGGTTGTTTGTCCCTATCAATCTTCCTATAGGTAACCCTTTGTGATAGTCCTGCAGAAGTGTTACTCAGGGTTAATCTATCTCTTGCAGAATATGCTCTCGATAAAGAAACCATCTTGGAGGCTTTATTTCTCTTAGACCAGCTACATGTTTGTTCTTCAAACCATTTTGACAATGATATATCTCTGGTTGGGAAGGTCGGAAAATTAAACTATTTTTGTGTCTTTCCATGGCCACTTATGTTCTTGCAGGTGCCCACACAACTTCTACCTTTAATCAATGTTATTTTGGAGTTCAACACCTAATTTTATCAATAATGAACCTATGCTTGTCATAACTACCTCCTTGTGCAATTTCTTCCCTCATGCTTGTCTCCTTTGATCCTTTATTAATATCTCTGGTTGTACTTTTTAATCTTCTGGCCTTTGCATTGATATTTTTGGTCCTTTTGCTGATACCCTTTATCATCTTTCTTCCTTTGGTGTAATGGAGTATTGGTTTTTTATGTTTGCCTCCTTTGATCCCTTTTAGTTCTCTGATTTTACCTTTTGAAACCTCATACTTTTTGTACCAATACTCTTTGCTCCTTTGTACCCTTGGCGATGTGGAGTCAATTCCTCTTTTCCAAACCCTAGAGGGCAGCTTGAAACCTTCTGAAACCCTCTGTTGTTATGAAGGAGGTTCTGTTATCACCTTTTGACCAGTTTGTCAACTTTCCCAAACTCCTAGGCTTTAGGGCTGCTTAGAAAAATTAAATAGTGTTGTCTTCTAATTTCCCTAAAACTTCTCAAACTCATTCATCATTTCTAAAAGTATTCAATGAGCATTTGAAGGAGTTGACGTGGCCTTTGCTTCTATAGCTTTTGGACTGATTTTACTTGTTTGGCAAAAAAAAGTCACAAACCCCGATTCTTGTCAAATATGTACCCTGTTGCCTTCTCTTTGTTGTTGATGGTCCATTTGTGATGATTCTCCCATTACCTTACTTCTTTTAAGGTTGATGACCATTTGATCCCTTTGTAAAAATGTGAGCAAGGGGCAGCTGTCCCCTGCAATATTTGTGCTTTAAACTAAAAGGCCTCCTTGAGTGACCTTTTTGATCAGTTTGGACAAGATCACCTGTCCTTTTCTTCTTTGAATGCAGCTTCCTCATACAGGAAAAATAGATTTTGTAGGGCACGAAATCCACCCTATGAATTTTTTGAAACCCTAGGTGACCTAGTGGAGGCTTTCTTGGACTTGGCTTTTGGACTGAGACCTAGAATTTGGGATCATCAAGTGTAAGATAGAGTTTATGATAAACCAATGAATTGAAGATACAAAAAAAAATGTACTTGATTTATGTTAAAAAGCCTACAGAGATTGTTTGAGACCATCAATGTTTGGGAGTATTTTGGGAGACACAACAAATTTGTGTGATTGGTGGGCTTAGGTAGCAGTGGGGGGTTTTTAGGCAAAAAAAAATAGAGGATTTGAGTCAAAGATTACTGGATATAGAAAAAATGAGTGACATAAGCCTCTAATGGGTTTTCTGGGATTGGTAAGCAGATCTGGACAAGATGGAAAGATGAAATAGTGAAAAATTATCTTTAAGGATGATGAAGGCAGTGACATTTCTAGAACTCACAATGTCTATAAAATTTGTTTCTAGAAATCTAGGGAATCATTTAGTCATCTGTGAAGGAAAAAATTACTGATGAATAACAAGATCAAAGAGATGAGAATGGACAGAATCAAGGAATCACCTAAGAGATTTCATCTAGGAGAAAGCTCTGGCATGTCTCATCACTGGAATGATCAACCAGCGAACCAACCACAAGTTCCACAATGCTCTACCATGCCTACTTTTTTGGCTGTGGAAAATGAAGGGCCTCAAGAGAAAGCTTCCCTTGAAGAATATTTTGAAGAATATGAGTCTCGAAATCATAGATTCAAGGATCACTTGAGTTTTCAAGAGTTTTGTCACCTCAAGGACAAAAGAAGACCAAGGCATTAGCATAGAAAGGGTTGATTCACTTAGAATCATGATCGACATCACTCTATGGGTAGATTATTCTTAACCAAGTTTGATGGGTCATTCACTTGTTCTTCCAAGGAATGGGTAGAAAAACTGGACATCTACTTTCAGTTGAGCAAGGTCCGAGAGATGGAAGCTATCAATATTTCAGCACTGCACTTTGAAGGTGAAGCACACAACTGGTGGTTCCATGGATTTTCTACATTGGGCCATGCCAATGTGACTACTTATTCTGAGTTCACTAGAAGGCTGGTGGAAAGGTTTGATAGAAAAGATCCAGAGGCACCTTTCATGAGCCTTGCAAAGTTGAAGCAATCAGGTAATACAAAGTCTTATATTTCTGAATTTTTGAGATTATCTGTTATGGTTCCTGATTTTTCTGCAGCAAGAAGGGTGTACATGTTCATCGATGGTCTAAATGAACCTATTCATGGGTTGGTAAAGTCTACCAAGCCCACTACCTTGCATGATTCCATTTAGAGGGATAGAGACCTTCAAGATGCCTTGCTAAAAGCAAAGGCAAACTTTCAGCACAAGCCCTCTTTTCCTTCTAAAGGAAAGGAAGAGAAATTTTCTCCTTCCAAGGAGAGCTCATACAAGAGGCCTCTTGATGATGAAGTTTGGAGAGATCTAAGGAGGAAGAAGCTATGTTTCACTTGCCAAGAACCATGGGTACTTGGACATAGATGTGATGTTGGTAAAGCACATTACATAGAGGTCTTCTCAGATCTTGAAGAAGATGAAGAAGATGAACCAAGAAGGGGTCACAGTGCTAAAAATGTTGAAGGAGATCCAACACCATCAAGATATGGAAATGGATCATTTTCTCCTATTGGAGGAACTCTTGCATCTTTGAGAGGAGTACTTAAGTACTTGACCTTAAGAGTTCAAGGTTCAATCATAAATCAGAGGGTTTATGTATTGATTGACAGTGGGGCTACCCACAACTTCATTGATGTTCATCTTGTGCAGAGGAGGGCAATACCCACTGATACTTTTGAGGGATTCTCTGTTTTGGTCCCAGGAGATAGAACAATGCAATGCATGCATTATGTTCCATCACTTTTAGTCACCATAGCATCCTACAGCTTGGTGGATCACTTCTTTATAGTTTACATACCAGACACCAATGTTATCTTGGGTGTTCAATGGTTGATTACATTGGGGAAAGTCACCACTGAATGGGAGGCTTTGCAAATGGAATGGGTGGACAAGAAGAGTGGTGAACCTCACATGATCAAAGGCATGCATACTTACCCCTCACATAACACTTCCACATAGAAAACATATATGGATTTGTGCAGTGGAAGCAAGTACCTCACAGTCCCATCTATTATGTTCATGAGATATCTGCATGGGACACTCTTATGTAGTAGAAAACCACTTGGGAGGCTACCATATTCAGATTTTGTGGTGAATACCTCACAAATTGCTGCTCAAAACTTAGATCCAGGAGGGATTGTAGCACTTGAAGACAAAGCTACAGCGCTGGGAGACTTGGGTAAGCTCAAAAAGGATGGAAATATTTCTCCCTTATCATCATCACCCACTCTCAATTTTGGATCTGCGCTGTGGGAGGAGAAGAATGGAAGGAATAGCCTTCCAACACACACCTTTGGCATAGGAGATGTCAAGGAGGAGATCAGCAACATGATAGACATTTCTGTTAATGCATCATCAGCGATGTCATTGCTGAGCAGTGTAGATCTGTATTGGAAATCCCAACTACTAGTGGATTATTCCAAAGATCTTCACACTTGTATGATACTTTATGACTAGTTTCATGAAGAGGGATACTTAGTCCAAGGAGGGGTCATCTATCATCATGGTAGGATCTTCGTATCTAGAGCTTCTAAGCTCAAGCAGAAGTTACTACAAAGAGCATACAAAGAGTTTTGTTTCAACCATATGTACTCCATGGATATCTACAACATCATCATGAGAAGCTTTGATTGGGAAGGCTTGAAAGAAGAACTGCATCAGCATTTTCAAGAATGCATGAACTATGTGGAGTTGGGGTAGCCATATGACTCTATGCAAGAGCTATTTCAGCCATATCTTCCTTCTTTTTAAAGAGGAGAGAGATCCATGCACAACTCCATGTGTATGAGAGACATTGTTGGCGAAGAATCTGATCATGTAAAGAAAGTTTCATTTTTTTATTTTACATATTCTTTCACCATGTTTATGCAAGCCATGACTCCAAGGAGGAGTAATGTATCATGTAAATCTCATGGCAAACATTGGGCCACTAAAATTTCTGAATTTGGCCACTCCCTTGACGTGCAAAGGGAGATTTTCTTTCATGATGGGTGCTTCCCAAAGGCACCAAACATATCTCACACTTTCAGCCATGGAGAGATGACATGTGCAGCAAGTAAGTGGTGGCGAAAACACTTACCATACCTTGATCTGATGTAGGCAGGAGATGCAATGCACTGGTATCATATGTGGGTCTATGACCCACCTCCTCATGCTCAAATTTCTGTTTGTATATATGCATTTTTGCTTCCATACCTTGATGATATAGTTTTACTTCTTATGGGTATGTATGGAGGGAGGATGGGAAGCTTGTATGTACCACACGGGATGGAGACTCTCCGTGTACCTTATGATACATGTTTCAGGGAGAGTATTGGTTCAGCCATGTTTGTTTCATTTGAGTTCTTGACTCCTTGTGGGATGGACTATGCACATCTCATAATGACTTTGGAGGAACAATTCATGGAGGGTTGGATTGGTGAGCACTTAGAAATCCTAACTCATGATGGTGTCACCAATGGAGGAGGAGAAGTGTTGCAGCACTCACCTTATCAGTAGCTTGAGTACAAGAAAATTTTTGGAGAGGAGGACTGTAATATTCCCAATTAGCCCCAGCTAATGGGAATATACAATTTTGTTTCATTTTCCTGTTACATGAATAAATGTATAAAGGAGGACAATAAAAACTCCTAAGATAGTGAATAAATCACTGCCACATGTGAAAAAAGATAAATCTAGGATATTTTAATAAAACACCCTTATGTGTGAAAGGGATTGAGACATTTGACTAGGTCAACCATGACCAGATCAACAACGCTGTCTAGAAGGGATGAACCTCATTGATGCACAACGCAATCTTAGTTGGAGGTGGAACATGTGAAAGAAGCTAAATCATTGAGATGGTTTATAGTTTTGCAAGATTTCTATCTTATAAAAGGAAGAGGAGGACATCAGGAGAAGGTTGTTGATGGGATTATATTTCTGAATATATTGGTTGTTTAGACATATATCATTCTCTTGGTTGTTTAGCAGAGAATAGTGTTGTTTAGCACTGGGTGTTCCTGATCGGGAATCCATCTCTTTCCTTGAGAGGCCTCTTGGAAGATTCTTGCATATCTTGTCCACTATCAGGAATTTGGCCAAGCTTCATCTTCCAATTACAACGCAGATCCTGTTAAGGGTTTGGTTTTCCTTGTAAGCTGCATCAAGTGGAGGCTAGATCTACTCAGATCTAGGCCATTCGAGTGCCTCTTTTAAGTGGTAAAGCTTTCTATCCCATTTCCAAGAGTGTATTGGATCATTGGAGCTTCAGATCCACATCTTGGCATCAAGCCAGACTGATCTTGAACCCTACAGTGTAGTCTATCTTCCAAATCTGCGTTTTTCTGTAGGTGTTGTTGTAAGGGATTTTGACATAACTTGGAGGAGAGATCTCTAGTGTTGTGAATCTGCCCTTCACTATGGTGATCCATGGATTTCAAATCTAATCCATGTTATATTCAGATTTGATCTGGATTCTCCTATATTTACTGCAGAATTTCTGAAGATTTCTACAGATCTGCAGCATTAGATCTTAGATCTACTCCATGTGCTCCATGTATTGTTGAAAATCCCAAGGGGTATGTAAAGTAGAGACTCTATAGTGTATGGATCTATCATATATCTGACTGTTCATGCATTATTTTGCTCTAGATCTAATTTGTAATCAACAACTGTTGCAGCATAATAAAAATAACGTTGTCAATCCTTTTGCAGTGAATACATGTGATTGCAGCACCTCTTTTTGAGGGATTTCTTCTATTTAAGTCTTCTATGTCTTGTTATACATTGTATGGGCCTAATTGTAAATCTCATTTTCTGATCTAAATGTTATTTTTGAGCCTCTATATTTTCCTCCTTCTCTTACTTTGTTGAACTGCATTATTTCTGAGTAGTATTGTTTAATATTGTTGTTGTTCCCATTTTGGAGATACTACAAAAAAAATGTGCCTCTGGATTCTTGCGTTCAAATATCTCCACCAACCTTCGGGTAAATTCTACATAAGCAGTGACACTTGCATGCCCTAGTGTAGATAGACCATGAAACCACCACTCATGTGCTTCACCTTCAAGGTGCAGTGCTGCTATCATAATGGCCTCCATATCTGAAACTTGGTTCAACTGAAAATAAGTATCCAACTTCTCTACCCAAGCCTTTTCTATGCACTTGGGTGACCCATCAAAAAGAGGGAAAAAAGAATCTACCCACAGTGCACTGCACATCATTTTTCTGCATGTACCCTCCACCTCTATTATGATTATTGGTTGTTCTATTATCCTTGATCCGACATAACTCTTGGAAGTTCAGGTGCTCCTTGAACCTTTGATATTGAGATTTATACTCTAAGAAATAATCACCAAGATTTTCCTCTCTTTGTGACTCTCCCACCTCATTTCCTACTGCTAGGAATGTGGTCATGGTGGAGCACTGCGAAGAAGGTTGTAATGTTGGTTTCTCACTCCAAGTATGTGAGGTGCCGGAACTCTCTCCATGTTGAAACCCTATAGGGGATTCCTTCTATCTTTCTAATCTCATCTCCTTGATTTCTTTGGCAATATTATGAATGGCCTAGAGAAGAAATTTTGGAATTTCTCTTTCCTCCATTGCTATAGATGCAGTGCCCCACAGGCTGAGCCAAGATTATGCTCTAATACCTGTTAGTCATCAGTAATTTTTTTCCTTTATAGATGACTAAATGTCTATCTTAGATTTCTAGAAACAAAACTCATGAATCTTGTGAGTTCTAGAAATCTCACTACCTTCATTATCCTTAAGATAATTTTTTACTATTTCATCATTCCATCATGTCAAGCCCTGCTTACTAGTCCCATAAAACCCATTAGGGGCTCATGCCACTCATTTTTGTCTATATCTTATTACCTTTGACCCAAATCCTCTGTTTTTGTTTTGCCTAAACCCCCCACTGCTACCTAAAGCCACCAATCAAATAGCTCTTCTATGTCTCCCTAAAATACCTCAAGCATTGATGATCTCAAACTATCTTTGTAGGCTCTTTAGATGAATCAAGTACATTAGATTTTGGATCTTCAATACATCAGTTTATCATAAACTCTATATTACACTTGATGACCCCAAATTCTAAGTTTCGGTCCAAAAGCCAAGTCCAGGGAACCTTCCACTAGGTCACCTATGGTTTCACAAAGTCATAGGGTGGATTTGGTATCCTAAAAACTCTGTTTTTCCTGTATGAAGAAACTGCATTCAAAGAAGAAAGGGACAAGTGATTTTGTCCAAAACTCATCAAAAAGATCATTCAAGGAAATCTTTTTCGGCCTAAAGCACAAATCTTGCAGGGGGACATCTACCCCTTGCTCACATTTCTGCAAGAGGATCAAGATGGCCATCAACATAGCAAAAGGTAAGGTAATGGGAAGATCATCAATAGCAAAAAGAAAGCAGCAGGCATATGTTTGAAGAGAATCAGGGTTTGTGACTGCTTCGACCAAACAAGAAATAAGTACTAGGGTTACAAGGACAAAGGTCACCTCCACTCCATCAGTGTACAATTGAAGGTCTTTAGAAATAATAAATTGTAATATCCCAAAATAGGGAAAATATACAACAATAAGAATATCTTAAGATATTCTTAAGTTTGAGCTTCAGCAAAGCAAGCACATAGTGGTGTAAATCAGCTCACAAGATGTACAGGAACATCTTATCCAGCAAATGAATGATCAACAACAAGAATATGGCCTATACACTCCTTCCAAAGTGGGGAAATGCAACAATAAAGGGCATAAAATGCCTTTCTTAAGAAAATAACGCTATATATATATGATAAATGGGACTTGTATCCCTTATAATATACAATATTTATCTCACATACAGAATTGGAGCAAAAAAGAACGCTTCTAGCCAAGTGAAACAGATCTCCCCATGTCAATATGACTCAAATAAGCCCAAACCCCATGACTTTTCTTAACAGAAATTACTGAAGCCTGTAAAAACATTATTTTAATGGGGGTTTATGTAGAAAATAATGAGAAATAATAGATCTGGAGACTACAATCATCCAATGGCTAAGAAAATGGAGATTCCTTCCTTTTTATACAAAATAAGATCAACCCGGCAAGGGTTTCATGAGAGTACAATGTGTAAAAGTGAAGTTATGCAGATATAGATCTAAAAAACACAGTTATACTACAACACTGTATAAATATAGCTGAAAAATTACAGAAGAAGAATGAAATACAGAGCTTTCCGGGAGAAGGGTTGGCCCTTCCTCCAAGGAACAAGCTCATAAGAAAGGGTTCAAACCCTGCTACTGCAACTCTGGGAAAAATGACGTAGTTCATTTAGAGAAATGAACTGTAATTTGTGGAAGCTACTTTTTCCACATGCCAAGATGTCCAATATGCTCAGAAATCTCCTGTACATATCTTTCAAAGAAAGGGGAGCTCCCTCCTCTGAAAGATAAGCCCAGAAGCTGGTGTTGTAAGTCTTCCACTACAACGCCCTACAACACAATGTTCCCTGATATAGGAATAACGTTGTAGCTGAAGGAGGCTACTTGGCCTCAAGCCTAGATGTGGAAAATTTCTGAAAAATGCTTCTCCATAGTCCTCTCAAGGAAGGAGAAGGAATCCCTAAGCAGGAATGCCTTGTGCTAAACAACACTGCAACTTCGATAAATAGCAAGAGAATTCTAAATAGTCTAAGCAGACCAAAATCAATAATCCATAAGTTAACCCCAAATGTCTGCTATCTTCCTCCTTATAAGGTTTGTGAGCCTCCTCACCTTGGGTCCCACCTATTAGGGTTTCCAACACCATGTGATCACTTTCCCTCCAAGACTGCATTGTAGCTCCATCAAGGCTACTCTTCCATACTGCGTTGTTGACTTAGTCAACTTGACTGAATCAACATGATTCTTTTCCTGTTCATACATGGAAATTGAAAAATACAGCTACTAATATATCCCCTTTTTACACCAAGAGGGATTTTATGCTAATACAAGATAAGTATGGGTCTCTTTCCCCCATTTATTCACCTACTAAGTGCAAGAAAAAAAATTTAATATTCTCATTAGTTGCATGCTAATTTTAGGAATATTACAGTCCTCCCCTCCCAAATATTTCTTGTCCTCAAGCAACTGTAAGGATAGAACTGTAAAGTCTCCTTCCCTCTTCCTGTAGCATCCTCATATGATGAGCTCTCCAAAGAATAAGATGTTGTCTCAACCATGAAACTCCATAGTGTCTCTCCCAAGCATACAAGTTAGCATTTGGTATATATCCCAAATGGTTATCACCATGCAAAAGTAAAATACTCAAGGAGACAACTATGTGCTGTCTAGAGGTCCTCTCAAGGCATGGAGTTTGAAGTGCATGGGAAACTTCCATTCCCAAGTGAAACCTCCACCCCCAAGCTATCATCCATATAAAATGAGTCACCCTCCAACATGGAAACTCATGAAGAATCTCCCCCACCTTTGGCTCATGAAGTGTAGGTGGGCTGAATAGATGAAAATGATAGGCAAGAAGGCCTATCCCATGTTGTCCACCTCTCCACTTATGATAATTTTAGAGGGCATGATGATCTTGGGCTGCAACATGGTTTCCCTCAAGTGGAAAAAGGAAGATTGCATCTCTAAGGATCCTCTCTCCAATTTCATAAGCCATGCCAACCCAAACCATTCCATACAAGATGAATGGCACACCATCACCACATGGCATCCAAATTAGAAAAATGTTGAAGGTTGTGTGCAAGTTTGGATGGTACAAATGGTTTTCCAAGTGGATACTATGCATTTTCCCCAACTCTTGTTTGAGAATATCATATGGCAAGTGGTTCTCCAATGAGTTACAAGTTGTGCATGTTTTCTCCTCCACCATGGGGTAGTAAGCAGCAATGGATATCAGTTGTACATGATCAAAATAACAATACACTTGCCCAAATTCATGTATATATGGGCTACTAACCTTACAAAGATTGGCCCTAAAGTGACCATGAGACCCAAAAATACACTTGCTCTCTTGTGGAGCAATGCACTGTTCATATATGGTGAGAAGATACAAATACTCAATGTAGTAATCAACAAGTGCAGGAATGTATTTCTTACCATGCATGGCGAGTAGGTTGAAAGTGAGGCCCATGAATGAGTCCTCCCATGAGAATCTCCTCATAAAAATATGCAAAAATAAGGGATACATACTCTTCTTGGAACACTCCATCATTAAGAACATACTCCCAAGTGAAAACATTGTAGGCCTTAGTGATAAGGCTCCATGACTCCTCCCTTTGACATTCCATATGCCAAATCCATCCACCATCATGATGCTATGTGAGAAGATCTTCTTCCTATATGGAAACCTCTCATGATCCTTCAATGCTGAAGGTTAGCCTCCTTGCACTTTGAATGTGCCCTCCTTCTCTCTGGAAATATCATGATAAGTATGGGGAAAATTCTGCCCATACTCTCCCAAGTGTAACAACAGCAACAACAACTATTGCTACTCCCTCATCTCTCCCTCATACAAGCCATAGGGTAAGATCATGATGGTTGTCTTGTATGATGCCCCATACAAACAATTTCTTTGTTGTTCTATCATATGGGTGCCATGCCATGCCTCCATCCACCACATACTTCTTGAAAAAGGGTATGACCCAAGATGGCCAAACTCTCTCAAGAGTAGCCAGCGTAGATTTTCTTCTTGCTGCCCTGTGTCATATATCTACAAGTGGTTCACCAACCTCTTGCTCTCCATCCATCTCCATTCATCCAAATGTGGATGCCTCCAATCATTATCCCCCTTGGTATCTCCCCAATGAAGACTGCCAATCTCCCAAAGCAGATCTTTCTCCTCACACCTCATGGGAAGTTGAGATGAAACACCTTGGAGATATTTTAGAAAATACCTCTCATCAATGATCCTCTTGAATCCAACAGGATCCAAGTGTGCTGAAAGTAAAACATCACCAGAAAGTGGCACAACACTCCTTAGGCCCTCCAAAATCTTGCACCCTAACTCCTTATGTTGCATGCAACTCAATAGGGGTGCAATGGAATGAATGTTCATTCCTCCTTTGTTTAAACCAAGGTCACACGGCGTACTGCAAGCTTGTTTCTCCACCTTAGCCATGTGTTTCGATCCTTTACCATGTGAGGACAAATTTCCAGGGTTTCCCATAAGATTTTATGAAATGATAGGAAATGGAAATTCATGCATACCTTGGTGAGTCTTGGGAACATCTTGTATGGCTGCAAGAGTTCCTCTCTTCAATGTGTTGGCTGATCCAACTGCTGATATGGATGGCTGCCCCCTCATGAATGTGACAGTGTTGATAAAGGTCTCCTCAAGTAGGGATGAGGTCTCCTTCTTTTCTGATCTCTTACTGTCAAATATTCTGATAACCCTTTGAGTGAAATCTACAAAAGTAGATACTCTTGCATGACTCACATGGCTGAACAACCAAGAGCTTGCCTTACCCTTCAAGTGCAGCACTGAGATCTCCACAACCTCTTTTTCCACTACTGGATGTAGTAGGAAAAATGATTCTAACTTCATCACCCAAACCCTTGTTGTACATATGGGTGATCCATCAAAAGTGGACAATAGAAACCTATTGCCCTTCACCATCCTATTGTTGTATGGCCTCCTTTCTTCTTTCAGTTGGATAAACTGATGAAGATCTAGAGTCTCTTTGAAAGTTCTAGGTTGGCACTTGTACTCTGTCAAATATCCACTCAGGATCTCATGTTCTAAGTGGTCTTCTTGCTCTTCACTTCCTCTATGAGAATAGGAAGTGCATGGATCTTCTTCTTCCTCTTGAAACCTTCTAGAGGTCTCACTGCAGCTTTCTCCTTCTTGAAACCCTCTGTGAGTTTCATTGCATCTTTCTTCTTTCATCTGGTGAAACTCCTTGGAGAGGCTCTTCTTAGATCTGAAAATTGATGAGAGTAATCTCATCCTCTCCATCATTTCGATCTCCTCTTCTTCTTATCTTCTGGATTGGATCTGAAATCCACAGGATGAGCCAAGATGGCAGCTCTGATACCACTTTAATATCCCAAAATAGGGAAAATCTACAACAATAAGAATATATTAAGATATTCTTAAGCTGGAGCTTCAGAAAACCAAGCACATAGTGGTGTAAATCAGCTCACAAGATTTACATGAACATCTTATCCAACAAATGAATGATCAGCAGCAAGAATATGGCCTATACACTCCTTCCAATGTGGGGAAATGCAACAATATAGGGCATAAAATGGCTTTCTTCAGAAATAACACTATATATGTGAGAAATGGGACTTGTATATCTTAGAATATACAATATGTAGCTCACATCTAGAATTGGAGAAAAAAAAAAATGCTTCTAGCCAAGTTAAACAGATCTCCCCAAGTCAATATGACTCAAATAAGCCCAAACCCCATAACTTTGCTTAACAGAAATTACTGAAGCCTCCAACAACGTGATTTTAATGAGGTTTTATGCAGAAAAAAATAAGAAATAATAGATCTAGAGACTACAATCATCCAATGGCTAAGAAAATGGATATTCCTTCCTTTTTATACAAAAAAAGATCAACCCGGCAAGGGTTTCATGAGAGTACAATGTATAAAAGTGCAGATCTGTAGATCTAGATCTGAAAAACATAGTTATACTACAGCACTGTATAAATATAGCTGAAATATACAAATTATAGAAGAAGAATGAAATACAGAGATTTCCGAGAGAAGGGTTGGCCCTTCCTCCGAGGAACAAGCACACAAGCAAGGGTTCAAACCCTGCTACTGAAACTCTGGGAAAAATGACACAGTTCCTTCAGAGAACTACACTGTAAGTGATGGAAGTTTCTTTGGCCACATGCCAAGATGTTGAATATGCTTAGAAATCTTCTGTACAGATCTTGCAAAGAAAGGGGAGCTCCCTCCTTTGAAAGATAAGCCCAGAAGCTGGTGTTGTAAGTCTTCCACTGCAACACCCTGCAACACAACGTTACCTACTACAGGAATAACGTTGTAGCTGAAGGAGATGCTTGGCCTCAAGCCTAGATGTGGAAAATTTATGAACAATGCGCCTTCAAGAGTCCTTTCAAGGAAGGAGAAGGAATCCCTAAGCAGGAATGCCTTGTGCTAAGCAACACTGCAACTTCTCTAAACAACAAGAGAATGCTCAATAGTATAAGCATACCAAAATCAATAATCCATAAGCTAACCCCAAATTTCTGCTATCTTCCTCCTTATAAGGTTTGTGAGGCTCATCACCTTGGGTCCCACCTATTAGGGTTTCCAACACCACGTGATTACTTTCCCTCCAAGACTGCGTTTTAGCTCCATCAAGGCTACTCTTCCATACTGCGTTGTTGACTTAGTCAACTTGACTGAATCAACATGATCCTTTTGATGTTCATACATGGAAAGTGAAAAATCCAGCTGCTAAGATATCCCCTTTTCACACCAAGAGGGCTTTTATGCTAATACAAGATAAGTATGGGTATCTTTCCCCCATTTATTCACCTACTAAGTACAAGAAACAAAATTTAATGTTCCCATTAGCTGCATGCTAATTTTAGGAATACTACATAAATGATGATTGAAAGGTTTTAGATAACTTAGAAGAAAACACTATTTACTTTTTCCTAACAACCCTAAAACCTAGGAGTTTGGGAAGAATGCCAAATAAGTTAAATTATGATGATAAAGCCTCCTTCATAACAACGGATGGCATTCAAAGGGTATCAATACAAAGGCCCCTAAAAAAGGATCAAAATGAAAGCAAGCATGAGGTAAAATTTCCCTATAAGGTAATTATGATAAGCATAGGCTCACTGTTGAAGAAAAGAGGTGTCAAACTCTAAAAGGACAGTGATAAAAGGTAAGGGTTGTGTAGGCACTTGCAAAAATAGAAGTGGCTAGGGGAGACACAAAATGGTTTCAAAAACTGCTAACTTTTCCCACCAAAGATATAACACTGGCAAACTGATCAAAGGAAAAAAAATGTAATTGGTCTAAGAGCAGTAAAACCTCCAACAAGGGTTTCCTTATCAAAAGTATATTCTGCAAAAGATAGCTAAACATGAATGACACTTCTGCAGGACTGTCAAAATGATTACATACAGGAAGATTGATAAGGTCAAAACAAACCTAAAATGTTTTTCACAATGGTGGCACACATGAAGACTAAAGGGGTCGTTGATGCTTGTTGCTAGGATTTTCACACTAGGAGGTTTTCTCACTACTTCACAGAGAAAACATGACAGAATTTCAGTCAAAGGAAAACATGTCAAAATGATCACAAGTTCATTGTTTACAAGTGTTAAAAACCATGAAAAGGGTTCATGTTTACAAATATGGGTCAAGGGCATAGTTTGATCTTGTTTGGAGAGTTTTTCAGTCTGAAGGGAAGCATCAAGATGCTCCAGCAAGACAAAAAACCATATTTTTTAGAAATCTGCCACCTACAGGACAAAAGGATCAAAAGTCAGCAAAAAGTGAAAAGAGAAGTAAACATTAGAAAGTGGGTTTTGATTATGAAATTAATTTTCAAAAAAAAGTATAAAGCTATCATTTCCTCTCTCCCACCTGATATTTGTCTTTGCAAAAGGATAAGGAGAGTCTTTGAAGAATTTTTTTAGGGTTTTCTGCAAAAAATAGGTGAATTTCCAGGCACTATGCACCAACGGAGCTGCTACGCACCGAGTCGTCAACGCTGCACACAGAGGAGGCAACTGCAGTGTTAAATTACACTGTGCTACGCACCAGCCAAGGCGTTGTGCACAGGCCCAAGATCGGCCCGACTCACCCGCCAACCCTATGGCACTACACACAAGTCTACCAAAGGCTCGACCCGACCCGGCACTACGCACAGGAAGACCCGACAGGAATGGCCTGTCAGGTGGTGCTACGCACAGACAAATTTTGGTCAAATTTGCTAAAAAACGTGCCAAAATCAATTTTTTTGCCTCCAATCTCCTGCACAGAGTTATATGAGGTTGGTTTTCATTCTTCTTGCCCTCCAAATTAATATTTTTACATGCATAATCAAAAGAGAAGTTCAAAAACCTAAAAACTTGGCCAAACCCTAATCTTCATTCCAATCAAACATTTGACCTTCTAAGGAAATAATTACCATTTTGAGAGTGATCATAAGCATAAAGACACTCAATGTAAGATAAGCCTCCTCCCAAACTCTGAAAGCATTCCTTGATTACTTCATTTTGCCCTCATTTGCTAAAAACTTCCCTCACATCACTCATTTGTCCTCCCTAGACCTAAAGGCTCTGACCAAGATAAAAATCATTTTGTCCTAGATCAGCCACCATGTCTGGAGAAGAAATCAGTACCACCAATGATGAAGGCCAAAGGCCTATCAAGACAAAACACAAGTGAGGAAGGGTTAACAATTTTGAGCCCCTGGATACAATTCAAATCACCTCTTCTCCCATGATCCTTGCATGTTTTCAAGAAGTTGGATGATATCAGTTATATGAGAGGGTTAAACAGGTCCAAAACCACTCAGATTTGACTAGGTTGTTCATTCTCAGCCTACAAAACCACCAAGTCAACCTAGCAGGAGTAAATTTTAAACTCTCATCTAAATCCATTGCTAAATCCACAGGAATACCAGATATTGGTGAAAGATGGTTCAAGCAGAAGAATTGGCCTTGAGATACTATGAGCCCTTCCTCAAACCTAGTTGTCAACAAGGCTACAAGGATTTTTTCCCCTTCTCCCACCTGCTAGAGAAATTTTCCCTACTGATGAGGCAAATCATCAAGTACTGCACTTGTGAGGGAAGGTACTCTAGGTTTATTCATATCACATAAGGCTACTAATGCACTTCACTAGGGTTAAATTGCTAAAACTACCATACTATCTCTACCGGAGCATTGAGAAGATGGATTTAGTGGTCAAGAAAAGGAGTTATGCCCACCAAATGCAAATACTTTTTCACCACTCCTTGATCAAGATGATTTTTTTGCGCCAGGTAGAGCAACAGGGAATTCCTTGGGAAGTTTTTATCTCACATGATGTATTTGCAAATCTCCAAGCCTTCATTCAGCAAAATTTGCCTTCCACTTCACACCCACTTACCTCCACTCCTCCATCACCTCCACCTATGCCTTATCCACAAGGAAAATTACCTCCTACTTCTTCTCCTAATGCATCAAATGAAGATGATAAAAGTGGCGCTGATAAACAAGAAGATGATGGTGGAAATGAAGAAAACAATGAGGTAGTTACAGAATTAAATGAGGAACAAAGCGCTGATAGCAGCAATGAAGAACAAGAAGATAATGAGGAAAGTGATGAAAATAGTGGGGCAGAGGCAGAGTTTAATGAGGAAAAAGATGATGACAGCAGTACTGAGGAAGAAGATGACGACAGTAGCCATGAAGAACAAGCAACTGATAGTGGAGAAGAGAAAATTAGTGAGCGCTATGAGGGAGATAGTGATAGTGATGATACAAATAAATCACTCCCAAGTACAGAAAAAGAAATTGCTGATGAGCAAGATGAAGACATAGAGGATAATGAAGAAAATAAAGAGGATGATGGTTAGCAAGAAAGTGAACATGACAGCCAAGAGAAGAATGTACATGAGCATGACAGTGAGCCTAGTCGTGCAAACACTCACAATATAAATGAAGATGATGAATATGATGAAACATAAGGTGATGATGAGGATATAGAAGACCAAAAATAAGTAGATAATGAGGCTGAAACAGATTTTGAAAAGGAAGGAAGTGACCAAGAAAATGAAGAAGGGGATGACATGGCAGAAAATGAAAATGCCTCTAACAATGACCCCACAGAAAGTGAAAATGGTGACAGTCCTGGTGCAGAGGTAGACTTTGATGATCAAAATAATGAAAGTGAAGAAGAAGATCATGATAGTGCTCATGAACAAATCAGTGATAAAGAGACAGAATTTGAAGGTAAGGACAGTGGGCCAAATGATGAAGAAAAAGACTTTCATGAGGAACAAGGTCAAAGTGAGGCAAGTGAGGAAGGTCATGATCAATTTGAAGACAAATATGGCAGTATGGAAGACAGTGAAGACAATGATGTTGAGGATGCTAAAGATCAAGAAAGCGGTGACCCAATGAGACATGAGGTGACTCATGGAAGCCATGGCAAAAATGAAAAAGTTGGTGGAAACAATAAAAAGGGTCAAAGAAATGATGAAAACACGTTCAAAACTACCATTGTCACTCCTCTCACATGCACATATCACAGAGGAAAGAGAGATGTGTTTGCTGCCTCAAAAAGGAAAAGGGCCATCTCTTCTCAAGCTATCAAGCCATTGGACAAGGGCAAGGAAAAGATGGAAAGAAGTGAGCAGTAGGTAAAGGTAAGGAGAAGTAATAGAATCAAGAAAACTTCTCAAGAAACTCAATTCATCGATCTAGACAGTGATAATGAGGACAAAGGGATGGTCACCAGATTGCTACTCTCAACCAAAAATGCATAGCTTAGGGAGTGGAAAAGATATTTTGACATGGTACAAGGTATCATTCAGTATTACAAAGATGAGCACAAGAATTTCAAGAAGGTAAAAAGGGACCTTGCTCTCCAGAAGAAAATGACCAAGCACTATGCAAAGAAAAACTTGCTTGCTTGTGCCAAACTAAAGGAGGCCCTCATAGAGCTAAAAAAACTAAAAATGGAAAAAGAGCATGATAGCCTTGGATTTTTGGCTGAGGCTTCTCAACAGGTGTCCTATACCTCTTGAGGGACCTCTCCACCAATTTTTGGCAAAATTGAACAAAAGTTTATTTTTTTTAAATTTTTGAGGCCTCTATGCGCAGCACCCTAGGCGCTACGCACAAATTTGGTGCATCCTCAGATTTCAAAATTTAAATTTTTGGATTCCTCTAATCATCAACAGTCTGCTGACAAAATTTTAGATCATTTGGAGTAGTTTTGACCCCCCAAAAGGTCAAAAAACACCTAAATTTTGACCATTCTGCGTCATTTTCAGGCAAGGTGATGCGCACAGAGCAGTGTTGGGAGAATGGGTTTTTGGACAAGAAAATGGCACTCATTCAGAAAAATAAATGTATATTTGGAAATTATACTTCAAGACCTTTCCAACGAGCCATCACAAAGCCTTTTTCAACATTGGGAAGGCCTCCAAATCACTTCTTCAAGAAGACTCATTTTTGTTGTCTCTGTGCTACACTTCTGTGGTTGAAAAGTCAAAATGTGCGTTTAGCTAGTTTTCAGAGGCTTGTCAGGGCCTAAAATTCAATTTAATTTCTATAAGTGGCCGAAAAAAATATTTATTTTAGATATTTTGTGCCTTGGGCCTTGCAAGGCCTCAAGGACAATAGAGATACTTTTGTTTAACCAATGGACTTCTAGATACTCTCTTAGATATTTTTTCTCCATGCATGATAAATAGAGCATGGAGACTCATTGTAAAATGTTGGCATTTGATGAGATATCAAGAGAAATACATGGTTTTTATGAGTTTGGAGAACAAATTGCTCTTGTGAAGATTGGTGAATGGCTTGCTTGGACTGATGATGGAGAG
Organism: Pinus albicaulis; assembly: GCA_034641835.2. NCBI lineage: Eukaryota > Viridiplantae > Streptophyta > Pinopsida > Pinales > Pinaceae > Pinus > Pinus albicaulis. Next base: position 149,460 of record JAXQQM020058455.1, read on the forward strand.
GCTTGTTTGCAGGATTCCTTAGCTTGGTGAATGGTAATGTCTTCTTAATTTGTTTATGTTCTCTTGTTCTCATTATGCTGCATCCTTCTTGGTTGCTATAAATCAGAAAAGTATAGGTTGAGACATTCTCTTTGAGGCACCTCAGTCATCCTGTTTGTTATAGCCTTGATGTTTTCTTCTATTTGGTCATCTTAAGGAATTCTTGATAGCTCCTTAGGCCCACCTAAACTTGTTTGTTTAATGTATGGATTAGTATGCTAGTTTACAAGTATGATTCACAGTATGCCCTGCTTACTTGAAGCTGTTCAAATTCTGTCTTGAAACCTTTCTTTGGAATATTGTTTGATAGGTTAAGTCAAAGAGGTCTCGTTTGATCTTGCCCTTTGTCCATGTCTACCTACTTATTTCAAAGTTCTTTATAGATTTATTTATGATGTTTAGGAGTTCCCTCTTCATATATTGAGTTATTTTGCTATCTTATATGTTTTCCCAAATTCTGAAGGTGAATTTACTAAAGTTATAAGCTCTTATTCTTTCTATGTTTCACTGGAATGTTTATCTTGGATATTTATCAATTTAAGTATTGTTCATTGAGCTTAATGGTATGCCCTACCTCATGAGTTATAGCTTTTAACTATCTGTATTTAAGACCTCTTAGTTTCTCCCAAATTTTATGTTCACTCCACCTTACACATTACCCTAAGGATCCATTTACCCTGTTGGATTGGCCCTGCAACACACTCTGATTCATCATTGAGACACTCATGAATTTTATTAACTCCATAGCCCAATGGCTTTGACATACTCTCACTCCACCTATCCTACTTGACCATCTTACCCAACTAAAACAACAAACAAACCCCACACTTCACAACTAGCCTAAAATCAACCATCTAGAGCAAACAAGTTCACATCCTTCGCACACAATAGAGAGAGCCCTCTCTGAGTCTAGGAAGGCTAAATCCTAGGACTCCAAAAACTGGTTTCATGTTACCCTGTCATTTGGTTTAGCCAAACTGCCAAATCATGGGACCCTAACATTCTGGCGATCACGGTGGGACCTTCTTAGTAAGTTCATGCTTAAACATTCCTTAAAAGATTCAGAAACCCTTGACTGATAGTATCTGGTGGTTTATCTGCCACCTCATCGCCACCCTAACATTTTGGCGATCACGGTGGGACCTTCTGAGTATATAGTAGCCTGAATACCTCTTAAGACTCTTTAGACCCTCAATTTGACTTAGAAAATCTAGTGAATCTACCACCTCATGGCCACACTAACATTCTGGCGATCACGGTGGGACCTTTTTAGTAAGTCTCAGCCCTAAGTACTCTTTCAAAACTCAGAAATCCCTTGTCAAATAGTATCCATTGATCTATCGCCACCTCATCGCCACACTAACATTCTGGAGATCATAGTGGGACCTTCTAAGCTAGTGACAATCTAAGTATTCCTTCGAGACTTCAGAAACCATTATTAGATCATAGGAAACTCAATTGATAGCCAAGAGTAGAATATGGTTGTTTCACCATATTATAAAAATGATGACTCAGTTGTATGACACTCTCGCAAACCTAAGTTCTACATAAAGGAAACTCAGAAAACCCAAAAACATCCTTAGATTGGATTTTTTTCAGTATTGATGGTGGACCATAAACGCATATCCTCAAAACAACTAAAAACATCCACCTGGGGACTCCACTAGCCTCCAGTAGGCCTATTACTTCACTAGTTCTCATTTAGACTCCCTGGGATTGTATCAAATTAGCCCAGAAAAGTTTAGAAGCCTATTTCTACATTGTGTGAGTTAACCAAACACTAAGAGAGGTCAGCCTTTCGAAAAAAAATCCTAAAAATTTCAGTCTCTCTACCTTTTTAAGTTTGAAATCAGGCTTCACAAAGGATCAGTACCAGATCTCATCTGGACCCAAATCCTCCTACTATAGTTGACGACCCAGAAAATATTTTGTGGAAAAATTCTAGATCTGGAAACTCAACTCCTGTTAGGACTATCCATAGAGCAAGCTGCGTACCTGAACATCTTACATCTTTACAAGATCCCCAGTTTGACTTGCATCGCGCAAAGAACCTTTTCAAAACCAAGTCACAAACTGATATTGACCAGATTGACTTTGAACCTGTAGATTTGTAGCAGAGTTCTAGTAGAGAAGCCTCTCCTTCCACAACACCTGATTTTTATCTTCTCCATCACTTTAGCTCGTTCCATACCAAATCTGCTCAAAATCAGTTTACCAGTCCAAGTACTTCCACTGCACCCATCCATACCCCCATTGTGCAAACCACTCCATCCCATATCACAAACACACCTCTTGTAAATCCTCCATTAGTACCCATTATGGTAGCTTGGTATGCTCCCTTGGTTCTACCACAACCTTTGTTACCTTTACCAAATGACTACCAATCCCAAATTCCTCATTTTATCGGAGCTGAATCCATCACTGCCCAGCATCATGTAGATAGAATAAATGATGCCTTTGATTACATGGAAATAGAAGAAGAAACCATCAAAATGAGAATTTTTGCACAAATCTTAAGAGGTGAAGCCAAAAAATGGTTCAAAGAATTAACTCCTAACACTATACATGATCTCCCTTCCCTCTACCAAACTTTCATAAACAAGTGGGAAATCAAGAAAAACCCCCTCTAGGTCCTTTCCAAATATAAAAATCTTAAGAGGAATGTAGGGGAAAGTGTACAAGATTATTGTACCCAGTTTAACAGTGTTTACAATGCCCTCCCACCTCATATGAAACCCCCTCAAGGCCTAGCACTAGTGAAATTTTCTAAAGGCTTTGATCCGGACATGACATATCAATTGAGAGAGATATCCCACAACCTTAGAAGAAATGCAAAGAGCAGCTATTAGTGCTGAAGAAAACTTAATTGAAAAGAGAGCTAGGGTGAGGTCAGAAAAAGGAGTTACTTACAAAGATGAACCCAGTGCCTCAACCTCCTCCTCTGATGCCAAAAAGGACAACCTAATGAGGACAATGGAAAGAATGATATAAAGAATAATATTAAACGAAAGAGCACCTCCTAGGGATAACCAAACAAATCCCCAAAATAGAAATAGAGCTCAAAAATTTAGAAGAGGCATGCCTCAAATCAAACAAAGGGAAAATGACCAACAAATTAGGCCCCCTTTCCAAGACAATTATCTAGATGAAGAGGGAAGAGAGAACAAACCTAAAGAAAGCCATGTAAACTTAATAGGTTCAGATACTGAAGATAATGTTTTTCTCACAGAAGAAGAACAAGAATTCTTTTCCCTAGATCAAACTGAAACTAGCTATGAGGATTCTGAAGACTATCACTTGGGATTTCAAAATGCCATAATGGAAGTCCATATGCAATACGACCTTAGGAGTAGAAAGAACCAAGATCCCCGCAAGAAAAACCAAATGGACACTGCTGTTAGGAAAACACCTGAAAAAATTCCTAGGAAGACAACAGATAATGTCAACAGTATGGTCAAGAAAACTGATCCAAACAAAGGAAAAATTGGCCAACAAAATAATGACCCAAGTTGCCTTAGTACCTCCACTAGTGGCCCTAATAAAACTATTTTTTCTAGACCCCCAAATCAAAATCAGCAAATCAAAAATGTAGAAAAGTTCATGGCTGATAAAACTAATATAAATTTTTCCAAAACCCAAGTCCCTTTTAGCTTTGAGGGAGAGATTGCTAAAATCAAGATCACCATGCCTCTCACCAAACTGGTTACTCAAGAGGTGTATAGGTCCCAAGATTTGAGAGTCTTAAACATGGGAAATGATACTAATACCTTAAACTTGACAGATGATAAACCCGAATTGTTGTTTGGTCCTGAAGTAGATGGAAAACATCAAGAAGGAGACATTCCCCCTTTTTATGTCAGCCTAAACATACACGATAAAAATTTTCACAATGCCATGCTAGATTTTGGTACCTCACTCAACCTCATGCCTAAAGTTGTGATGGATAGATTAGGCCTAGAAATTACTAGGCCTTACAAAGACTTGTACTCATTCAATTCGAGTAGAGTCAAGTGTTTGGGTCTAATCAAGGATCTTTGTGTCAATCTAGCACAAATACCTACCAAGAATCTAGTCATGGACATAGTGGTTGCTGACATTCCCCCAAAGTACGGTATGATTTTATCCAGATCTTGGGAAGCCAAACTTTAGGGGAACCTCTAACTTGACATGTCATATGATACTATCCTTGTTTTCAGCCAAACCAGGAGGTTATACTGGGAGTCCCACATGAAGTATATGGTAAGCAGCCTAGATAGGTCAAATAACACACCTATGTATTCCATTCACTCAAATCTTGATTCTTTCATCCTGTGTAATGAAGATGATATCAATGAGCAAGTTACTAAAGTTGAGACCGATCTAGGTACACTACAACAGTCAAACCATGCCCTCTATGATGAGCTAGACAGTCAGAACTATCACGACTCTGAGCAACCATATGATGATGAAACTGAACTTGAATTTTGCAAATTGAAAATGAAACTTCAAAATCAAAAATCAGTTTAGAATCTGAAACAAATGACTCTAATGAAGGATAGATCTAAAAAACACAATTTTTTCCTCTTGATAATCAAAAAGTGCTAAAATACCCTCACATAACAAAAATATTTGGAAATCTGGATAAAAAAATTCTTATGTTTTTACCTTATTTAGACACCTCATTATCAGAAATTTATGTCCCTCCAAAAAAGTTGTTGACTCTTACTAACGTTGCCATGAATCCTAAAGGGGTATCTGTTGAAATTGATACAGAGGAATACAAGGTAGGTGGCCTAAGAAGACCCAAGGTAATTAAGTTGTCCAAAGCCTTGTCATTTCTCAAAAAACTCAAATACTTAAGGTTATGTAAGAAGTTTCAGGATGCTCTTGTATATAGAAGTAAAAGCTCAAAGCCTGATGACATAGACATTGTTCAAAAGAGGCCTTTTTCCAAGAAGAACTATGAAACCTTTGGGAAAATTCTATCACTAACAAATAAAGCCAAAGGATGCAAACTATGTCTGGACTTTAGACACTTAGGAAAAGCCTCCATAGAGTCCAAATACCCTTTCCCCAAGATAAATCATCCTATGCCAAGAATAGAAATTTCTAACAAGGTGACACTGATTGGTAGTGTTTCAGGTTTTCATGAGATGATACAACTTCAAATCAATCAACACAAAGACATTTTCAAAGTTCCTTGGAATGATTACATGCTTGACAAAATTTTTCCTGGAATAAGGAATGCTGAAGACACCTTCCAAGAGGCGATGGCACATGTTATCAACTTTTTCACTATGATATACATTGATGACATTGTCATTTGTTTGGGAGCTGATGAAGAATGACTTCTTTACCTAAACAGTTTCTTTCACAGAAACAAGTTTTGGAAGCAAGACTCAAAGAGAAAATATCAAGAAAATCATGGTTCGTTTGGAAATTGTCAGAAAACTCCTTACACCATGACCACACATGGAGGTAACTGTGATTTCTGTTTACAAAATCTAAATGGACAAAAAATTGTAGGAGATCCTTTTTAGGATAGGATGCTCAAGTACAATCGCTATAAAAATTCATTGTACATAAACATTGCATGAGAAAAGTCACAAAAATACAAAAACAAAGAAAGAGAGAAAAGAGGGAAGATTCAAAAGAAGGTACAGCCCCATACCCAAAAAATAGTAGTACTGAAAGTGTGCAAGCCTAAATGCCACTACTTGTGCCTAAAAGTCTTGTTTAGTCATCTAGTCTAATCACGGTTGAACATGTTTTGAATTTATGTTGATAAGTTAGTGAAAGAATGCTTGTCAAATCATTTAAGCTTGACTTTTCGAAAATAAATAGATTAGGAGAAAAAGATACTGGTTCCTCATGCCCAAAACATAACCAAAGAGAAAAATGGGAATGCATAGCAAATGATACATCATAGCCCTTATTTTTATAGTTATTACTTATGAAAAATAATGTTTGTGTGCAGCTTGTCCCAATGCCACAAACCATTATAGATCAAATTGCCTAATCCTGATTTGAATCATGTTTTCAATTTCATGTCAATAGCTTAGAGAATGAAGTCTGCCAAACAGTTTAATCTTGGCGGGTAGATAGTCTAGGTAGAGAATAAAAGAGTTCACTAGTTTAATCTAGACCCTTGGAAGAAATAAGTGTAGAAGTAGATAGTTTGTTTTTTCTTTTAAAAGAAAGAGGTCAATGGGTTTTCCAGTTCAAGTGCACCCAAGGAAGAAAAAAAAATTGTTAGGCAATGTAGACTGGGTAGGTAGAAATGAATTTGAGCCAATCAAGCTTTCAAATTATCAAAATCACTATTTCAATAAAGCAACAACAAAAGAAAAGAAGAAAATCCACCCAATGGATGAGGCACTAGTCGCCATGAACCAAGATATCTGAAGTTCTGGACACCTCCTGAAAAGGAGCTGCCCTCCCCAAGTGGAGCCACTATTAGTCATCAGTAATTTTTTTCCTTTATAGATGACTCAATTTCTATCTTAGATTTCTAGAAACAAAATTCATGAATCTTGTGAGTTCTAGAAATCTCATTGTCTTCATTATCCTTAAGATAATTTTGTACTATTTCATCATGGCATCATGTCAAGCCCTGCTTACCAGTCCCTGAAAACCCATTAGGGGCTCATCCCACTCATTTTTTTCTATATCTTATTACCTTTGACCCAAATCCTCTATTTTTGTTTTTCCTAAACCCCCCACTGCTACCTAAAGCCACCAATCAAATAGCTCTGCTATGTCTCTCCAAAATACATTAAGCATTGATGATCTCAAACTATCTCTATAGGCTCTTTAGATGAATCAAGTACATTGGATTTTGGATCTTCAATACATCAGTTTATCATAAACTCTATCTTACACTTGATGACCCCAAATTATAAGTTTCAGTCCAAAATCCAAGTCTAAGGAACCTTCCACTAGGTCACCTAGGGTTTCACAAAGTCATAGGGTGGATTTGGTATCCTAAAAACTCTGTTTTTCCTGTATGAAGAAACTGCATTCAAAGAAGAAAGGGACAAGTGATTTTGTCCAAAACTCATCAAAGAGGTCATTCAAGGAAAGCCTTTTCAGCCTAAAGCACAAATCTTGCAGGGGGACAACTGCCCCTTAGTCACATTTCTGCAAGAGGATCAATAAGGCCATCAACCTAGAAAAAGGTAATGGGAAGATCATCATAAGCAGATCATCAATAGCAAAAAGAAAGCAGTAGGCATATGTTTGAAGAGAATCAGGGTTTGTGGCTGCTTCAACCAAACAAGAAATCAGTACTAGGGCTACAAGGACAAAGGTCACCTCCACTCCATCAGTGCACAATTTAAGGTCTTTAGAAATAATAAATGATGATTGAAAGGTTTTATAGAACTTAGAAGACAACACTATCTACTTTTTCCTAATAGCCCTAAAACCTAGGAGTTTGGGAAGAATTCCAAACAGGTCAAATGATGATGATAAAGCCTCCTTCATAACAGCATATGGCATTCAAAGGGTATCAGTACAAAGGCCCCTAAAAAAGGATCAAAAGGAAAGCAAGCATGAGGTAAAATTGCTCTAGAAGGTAATTATGATAAGCATAGGCTCACTGTTGAAGAAAAGAGGTGTCAAACTCTAAAAGGATAGTGATCAAAGGTACGGGTTGTGTAGGCACCTGCAAAAACAGAAGTGGCCAGGTGTTGGAACAGGGTCTCCTGCGCGCTGTGAAACTGGTCCATTTGGATACTTTTTAATTAGATTTAATCTAGCGGAGGGGTTTTGGGGTGGGTCAAAGCCCTGAAAGCATTGTAATGGGTAAAAGGGTAAACCAAGGGTCCGAAAACCACGGTTTCCGGACCATAGGAAATTCTAGGCTAGATTGCTACAAACAGAGGGACATTTTGTATTGTAGAATATAGAAAATGAGGAGCTATTGATGCGAATTGTGGTTTAAGCTATCTATTTGGGTTTTTGGGAAAGGACTCCTACTGGCTGTGTGCGCGGAGATCCAAGTCCAGTTGTGTGCGGACCCTGTTGCTGTGTGCGTAGGTTGGGAAGGGAATTGTAAGGAAGGATTGATGAATGAATGAATAAGAAAGATTGATAGAGAATTGAATCTATGAGTACTCTTGTGCGAATCATTGGTGATTGCTGCACTGTGTATTTTCTGTGTTTAAGCTGCGAAGATCTGTGTAAGTGTGTTTTCGGCATCCGGATTGGTTCTGTTCTGTTCTGTTCTGTTTATGTAATGTTGTGTTACTATCATAAATGCATATAATTATAGATCTAGCGCACGTGGATGCGAATAGAGACCTAATTAACCCTATGTAGAGTAAAGTAGTCTGGGAATTACAGGGCTTAGCGCAGCTCTGCTTGCCTTACCTATCCTTTCTCAGGGCGCGGAAACCTGGTTCCAACACCCATCCATACTACTTAGGTGAGACTTTGACCTGCGCAAGTAGGTCACTGCCGAAAGGGCTAGTAGTATAGGGGTTTGTTGGCAAACCTTGCACTTCGAACTTGGGTCAAGACCCCTCGAGCCAACAAATGGTTCTGTTGCCGGGACCCTGTAGCATTTTGAGGAAGTGATCAGGTACTAACAAGAAAATACTGAACAGAAGTGAATGAGCGGTAAGTACTATCTAACCAAGCCAGAAAAGGATCACTCTGTGTAATATCCCGTGTGCGGGTAGGGCCCGCAGCCACGTGTCCGGGTCTGTGTAATGAGGGGTGCTGCGCAAGGGTCCCCGCCCTCGGATGCTCCGGTGGGGTTAGGCCAACCCTTAACACCCTGGGATGCCACCCTCACTAATAGTTCAAGATTTTGGTGTAGTGGTTGGATCTACGTGGTATCAAAGCCGAGGTCTCGAGGTCGAGATGTCGTAAATCCAACCACTACTCCAAAAGCTCGAACTGTTAGTGAGGGTGGCATCCCAGGGTCTTAAGGGTGGGCCTAACCCCATCGGAGCATCTGAGGGCGGGGGCCCTTGCGCAGCACCCCTCATTACATATACCCGGACATGTGGCTGCGGGCCCTACCCACACACAGGATATTACAACCCACCACGCTCCACGAGTCTCGACCTCGAGACCTCGGCTTTGATACCACGTAGATCCAACCACTACACCAAAAGCTCGAAATCTTAGTGAGGGCGACATCCCAAGGTGTTAAGGGTGGGCCTAACCCCACCAGAGCATCTGAGGGTAGGGACCCTTGCGTAGCATTCCTCATTACACAGACCCAGACACATGGCTGCGGGCCCTACTCGCACACGGGATATTACAACCCACCACGCTCCGCGAGTCTCGACCTCGAGACCTCGGCTTTGATACCACGTAGATCCAACCACTACACCAAAAGCTAAAACTGTTAGTGAGGGTGGCATCCCAGGGTGTTAAGGGTGGGCCTAACCCCACCGGAGCATCTGAGGGCAGGGGCGCTTGCGCAGCACCCCTCATTACATAGACCCAGACACGTGCCTGTGGGCCCTACCTGCACACAGGATATTACAAAGGGTCTTTAATCCAGCTATTAGATAGCTGTCTAAACTAATCCACATTCATATTGAGCTACCTTTATTGATTATCCACTCCTCCCACCTTAGTGTTGTTGACTTGGTCAAACTTGACTTTGTCCACATCCATTAGTCCTTGTTCACACATGAGAGTGCTAGATCCAGTTATTATAATGATCCCTTTTCACATCAAGAGGGATTTTATGCTTATTCAAGGTAAGTATGGTTATCCTTCCTCATTTATTCATCTAACTAGGTGCTAAAAGAAAAATCAATATTCCTATTAGTTGCATGCTAATTTAGGAATATTACAAAAACACCCTAATTTTCACATTTCTGCCTAGTTTTCAGGACATGTGTTGCAACTTTACCAAACTTGGGATTTTTTCTTTCTGAAAAGGTTTCATGGGTCTAATCAGGAAACCAAGGTTAGTTCTAGAAATTAGATTCATCAGGCTTTCCAACGAGCCCTCACGGAGCCCATTCTAACATCGGGAAGGCCTTCAAAACCTTGCTGCAAGTTGACCCAGTTTTCTTGTTCCTGTGGTATGCCCTTGGTATGGAAATTCATCTTAAAACTCAATGTTGCACCCTTACAGAGGAAAATTCAACAATGTATGCTTGGAAAGTTTTTGGAGGCTTGGCAGAGCCCAAATGTCAATTTCTTTGCCAAAAATGCCCGGAAAGATATTTTGTTTTAGATATTTTGTGCCTTGGGCCTTGCAAGGTCTCAAGGACAAAAGTGACATTTCTAATTAGCCAATGGGCTTCTAGAGACTCTATTAGGTTTTCTCCTCCTTTCTTGTTAAATAGAGCATTGAGGATTCATTGTTTTATGTTTGTTGTTATGACTCTTGTGAGTAATACATAGTCTTTGGAGCTTGAAGAGAAATTGGTGTTGTGGAGCTTGTGAATGGCTTGTTTTTCTTATTGATGGAGAAGGCTTTCTTGCAGGATCCCTGAGCTTGGTCAATGGTGATGTGCTTCTATTCAGTTATTATTTTCTTGTGTATCATTGTGTTTCATCCTTCTATATTTCAGTAGGATAAAAGATTTAGACTAATAAATGTTGTTTAGAGGAACCTTAGCTCTATTTATCCTTCACTGCTTCTATGTTTTCCTCTGCTATGTTATTTTAGAGAATTCTTAGTTGCTCTCTAGACCCACCCAAGATTTTTTATCTTATGAATGGTTTAATACAGTAGATATCATAGATGATTTATGGTTAGCTCTGCTTGTTTGATATCACTAAAACATTGTTCTTAAGGTCTCTATTTGAAGTACCACTGATTAGGTCTACCAAAGAGGCTATGTTTCGATCATACCCTTTTTCCATGCTTGAAGAGTTGTTTCAAATATCTTTATGGCTATGATTAAAGATGTTTAGGAGTTCCCTCTTCTTTGATTAAAGCTCTTTGTTTATCTTAAATGTTTTCTAATCTTGAGTGTGAAATCACTAGAAGTTAAATGAGTTTCTTGCCTTCTATATTTCATTGGATTGTTTGTCTGAAATGTTTATTTGCTTGATTTGAATCAAATAGTTATTGGTATGCCCTGTCTATTGATTACTTCTTACATAAATTCTTAGCAATCTAAGTGAATAAGTAGAAATGTTAAGAATGAAAAATGAGTAAAAATAGGATGTTGATATTTGTGTTATCCATGCACAATCACATGCTACTAAATATTTCCCATCATTACCAAGGTTGAAGGAAGTTTACGAAGAGGACAATGGAGAAAGTCAATCACCAAAGAAGCTATGTTATGTAGCTCCGAGAAGACCATGGTAGCCTAGTCAACCTGGTATGATGCAAGAACTTAGATCACAATTTCAAGGTTATGCACAACCATATCAAAGTAATTGGAAACCACCCTTTCCTTCGCAACCTTGGCCATCTCAACCCAAAAACCAATCTTGAAAACAAGGTTGGCAAGGACCTTATGGGAGAAATCCACAATCTCCTCAATATTTTCCTCAATATCCTCCATACCCAACTCCATGTTATCCATACCATCCACCTCCACCTCCACCACAACCACAACCTCAACCACATCCATATCAAAGATCCACTTCCATTGAACTGCTTGTACAACCATTTTCGAACCCAAACAATAAAGTAACTCAACCCACTTACCATGTTGATTTACAACACTTCCAAGCAACTCCTCTTGATCTAAATGGTATTCATCAGGAAGAGTATTGAAAAAAATAGATTCTCTTGATGTCATTGAAAAAAAAAATCTAGAAGAAGATCCAAAAGAATCATGTGCTAAAATTTTTTGAGAGCATCCATTGGAGCCTAAGATTGAAGAATTTTTGTTATGCTTATCATCAGATATTTTATCTGTTCAAGGGAATTATCATAAAATAGTAGAATATTTGAATGGCATGGAAGAAGAAGGCAATAATAATGATCCAGATGAGCAAGTGAACCAAGGGCATCACAACTATAATGAAATTTGTTTCCTGACAATCACTAAGCATGAGCACCACTCTCTTCAACAGTGTTTGACATCATCAAAGTCAAAGTAGTTGATCTCTCTTATTTAGGTACCTGTCAAAAGAATATATTTCGAACCTACACATGAGTTTATCTATAATATTTTTATGCACATAGATCCATTGGAAGTATTCCTATATTTGAAAGATATTTTTTTCAAGTAAAGTAGGATAGAGGAATAAAAAAATAAAATAAAGGAAAAAAATAAAATCTCGGGTGAAAACCTCCTTTAAGGCACCTGAGATTGGCACATTGGTTGAAAACCTCCATGAGGAATTCAATGGGTTGGAAAAATAAATAATATCCTAGGTGAAAACCTCTTCTGAGGTGCCTAGGCAGACCTACCGGTTGAAAACATCATTGAGGCATCTAGTAGGCCTAGGAAAAAATGAAAAAAATGAAAAATGAAAATAAGAAAATAAGATTATTTTCCCCAGATATATCTCCCTGATGAATTCATGTGCTCTCCAACCTCTGCAAGCAGCAAAGAACAAGTTATCACCATAAGAAAATTTTGATCAAAAATCTAGTGAAAGGAAGTCAAACTCGGGCTTTCACCTCCTTTTCCCAAATGCTCCAACGAGACCAAGGCCATGTCAATACATCACCCTCATCCATTTCCAACATCCACCCATCATTCCCAAGCCTTTCCCATTCATTTTCCTCGTTGTCCTGAAGTGCTACAGGAAAGTTTTTTTTTGCTACATGATTGCCAAAATACATAAGGTAGAAATTTCTTTGACCAAATCTCAAAAACATATATCATTTTGTTGAGTTGTTTCGTGGGGAGACATGCTCAAGAAATTTTAGCAAATTCCAAAGCATATTTTTTGTGAAAATGACCATCATCACCTACATCCATTTTTTATTTTCTCAAGATTTGTGCATTCTTTGGCCAAGATTTTTTATGGGGAGATGCATAAGGATGATGGAAACATGCTCAAAAAAATTTAGGTGAATCCAATATATCATTTGAGAGATATGGATTAAACAATTTTTCTACAAGATTGTCCTGTATTGCTACAAGATTGTCCATATTTGCTACAGGATTATGATCGACATTGAGAAAAGGTTCAGATCTTATGTTTTCTTTATGGGAATGAAAAAATAAGTCTACCAAACCTCCATCATCCATCCTCCACGCCATCTAGTCACTTCTCCATCCAAAAATTCATCTTTGTCCATGAAAAGAACCCATTTTCACCCCTTCTCCCATAGTTTTCACCACCACTAGAGTTTCTAGTCCCTATCCATGAGATCACCATGAATTATGAGAGCTTCTGAATGCATTTCATGAATATTTTGTGATCTTGGAGGGGTATGTGTGACTGCTACATGAAAGAATCCAATCTTGTAGCATCCTGCACAAACCCTATAGAACAATAGTTGGAGCACCAAATTTAAATGGAAACAAACATGAAGGTATTGGAGGGTCACTACTTTGGTTTGGAGTAGCTAAAGGACCATTTATCACCTACTACAGGATTCTTGATCACCCAACAAGAAACAACATTTTATCCAAAGAGCACCTCCATAAAGGAAGGACTAGCATCATTGAGCATCAGTCAACAAGATAACATAAAAAAATACATATCTTTCTCGAGAAATTGCAGAAGACATGCTAAGAAACATTACCTATGTTCATAAATGATATTCAAACACCAAATTATCAGCTACGTCACTCACACTAGGAGCATCTCAACAACAGATAAACAACAACAACAGAAAACCTAGAAGACCTCTAGAAACAAGGCTATCAACATTAGGACCTCTAGCACATTATCACATGTAGCTTAAGGATCATCAAAGGAATCCTCCACATATACAGCAACATCCTTCATAAAAATAAAAAACAAAAAATCATGGTAAGGCACAAGTATGCAAATCTCTAACCTCACCCTTCAAACCTATTCTAGCTTGAGAAAACATTAAAAGTGTGAGAAGGAAAGGTTTTTTATAGCCAAACTTAATAGCCAGAATTTTTGGTCTTATATAACAAGTCACTTAACTTTTCTCCAAAGGAAAACCACACATGCGTTGGGCGGGAGACGATGGGGTTTGAATGGTGAGGGGCGGGAGAATGCACAGGGACTGCGCGCCTCTGCAAACGAAGAACGGGCCAGGAAATGCATGCAGATTGGGCTGCGTTCTCAAGGAGAGGAGGAGCTCCCTTTTTCTATTGCTGGAAGGTTGTCGTTTATTGTTTCCGAAGGCAGACAAGACGGGAGGGCGGGAGGAAGTTTGACAGGCAGAGGGAGCGAGGCACCATTGATAAAGGGACTGTATCATTGCTCAAATTCGAAAGAGAGGGATCTCGATCTGCAGGGGAAGGGACTGTCTCATTGCTTGAATGCGGAAGACAGGGATCTCGATGTGGGCGATTATCAGAGAGTTTATCTTTCAGAGTATGAAACGGATCAGGACCCTTCTATGCTCACGAATAGAAGGGTGAATGGATTTAGTGAAAGGGAGAGCTTGAGTGCTATCCCAAACCATATAAGCCTGGAAGAACAGTGTGGGATACCTATTTCTGAAGGCACAAAAGAGATGGGCTCAAGCAAAGTAAGGGAGGTTGGAGAGTCGAAGAAGGGGGGCAGAAAAAAGAAATGGATCAAGGTCAAAAGAGCAGAGATAAACTATGTTTTGGGTGAAGATATAGGCTGGGAGTAGGTTTCTCAAATGGCTAGCAGAACACTAGTAGGCAGGGCTATGGGGAGGTTATTCGTTCTGAAAACTGTTGTTGCATGGGCTGAAGCGAACTGGAAAGCTAACATTGGATATGTGCCTGAGGTGGTGTCCCTCTCAAAGGGGTGGTTTGCTTTCAACTTCCTGCATCCTGATCATATCCAGTGGGTGATGCATCGGTGCTGGGCATTGGACCATACTCCAATGCTCCTAAAACATTGGCACCCTCTTTTTGATGCAAGTAGGGAGAGGGTGGACTCGGTCCCATTGTGGGTTCGTATACCTGGCCTGCCTCTTCATTACTGGACAAAGGAACACCTCCGAGGTATTAGTAATATGCTTGGGGTCTTTCTAGAGGCCGATATCTTTTTCTTTCAAACAAATCACAGGCGTGTTGCTAGAATACTTGTCATGATTAACATCAGAGAAGGCCTTGTTGAATCTCTGAATCTCCGGTGGGGGCAATATGACATTAAGAAGCTTCCTGATTATGAAAATGTTCCTTTCAGATGCCGTCGGTGCCATGCATATGGCCATCCTGCCTCCGAATGTGGCTTTTTCTCTCGACATGTAAAAAGACGGTGGTCTAGTCACTCTGAGGTGGAACCAATCTTGAAGGGGGCTGGATTTGGCCCTTCCAATGTGCAGTCATTTCCCAATACAACTTTTTCATGCGTTTCGAACCCTGCTGCCAATGGTTCCAGCATTCCGTTTTATTTGGATTTCCAGGCGTTGGGTGTGGAGTCTGGTCACTCATCTAGGCAGGAGTCGCTCTCTCAGATTTCTGACGGTGGTTTGTTATCTGCTGTGAAGATCCATAGTTGTCATTATGGAGCAAATTTCCAGTTGAGGGATGATGGCATGTTGAAGGAAGTATTAACATTTTTGAAATATTCTCTCATGGGATCTTTTCCATTCTCCCCCAACATCATTATCTCTCTTAAATTGGTCTCGACTTCAGTCTCGGTTCGGAAGGATGATTGTGGTATGTTACCTATTGCTGCTCCTATTTTTTCCTAGCCAGCTCACCAAGAGAAGGCTACTGTTTTTTATCTAGGTGAAGGGTTTCTGGCTCCTTTGGTAAACTCTGCTCCTTCGGTCATTGGCTATAACCTGAGATCTAGTGCTAAAAAAGGTGCAGGTGGGTTCGGGAGGGGGAAATCCCCAGAAGCTCAGGGCAGGGGTAGGATCTTCTTCTTGGCGAGAGCTCAGGATAGAGCTATGATGGATGTTCATGATGGGAAGCAGATTTCAATTGAGAGGGCGCTTAGAGCAAGCCAATCCCTGAATCCTGGTGTGTAATGAAGATTATGTCCTATAATTGCAGGGGCTTGGCAGGGCCCCATAAGAAATCTGCTTTCCGATGGATTATATTTCTGGACTGTCCGGATATAATCCTGCTTCAAGAGACTTTAGGTGAAGGGACTGTGGTCAAAGCTAGATTGGAAGGTTGGTTGCCAGGATGGAATTTTGAGACATTGGATGTTAGAGGGAGGTCGGGTGGTTTGGCTGTGGGCTAGAATGAAAGAACAATAAAACCACTAAACTTCTAGGGTATGGAGTCGGTCCTGGGTTTAAATTTTCTGGCGTTGGAGCTAGGTGAAGCATTTAATATTTTTAATATTTATGGCCCATATCAAGATAGGATCCCTTTCTGGGACTCACTCCTAGGTAACTCCTTACTCAAGGGGGACTCGGTGATTTTGGGAGGGGATCTGAACTTTTCTTTGGGCCAGTCTGAGGTCTGGGGTCTTCATGCATAAACTGATTCATTGTCTGGGTACTTCACACAAAAATTGGAGGAGAATATTTTGCTCGATATTGAGCCTTTAAATATGAAGCCCACCTGGAGGAACAATAGATGTGCTGAAGGAAGAGTAGCGAAGAGACTGGATCATTTCCTGGTGGCTGAGCAGATTGTGGACAGGCCTTTTTAGATTAGGCAGTGGATTGGATGTGGGGGTGCATCTGATCATTTTCCTATTTTTCTTGAATTTAAGATTTGGCCTAGGCAGCCTCCTAGCCCATTAAAGTTTAACAAAATCTGGCTCAGGGATGATTCATTTAAAGCTCTTTTTCTCGCTAGGTGGATCCCTTTTAGGGCAAATAGTACTCTTTATGCGGCTTTTCAATTTGCTGAAAATTTTAAACATATCAAGGATGTTGTGAAGGTATGGTCGGCTACTAAGAGACAGTGGGAGGATATGGATTTGAAGCAGGTGGAAGAGGATCTACGCTTGATCTATGAGGGGATTGGAGGGGGGTTTCAATCTCAAGTAGATAAAGATACTCTTGTTTCTCTTGAAAAAAGAAGGAACTCCCTACTTATGGATAAGGAAGAATCTTGGAGGTTGAAAAGTAGGGCCACATGGTTGGCATGTGGGGATGATAATACAAAATTTTTTCATGCATATGCTCATGGTCGGAAGGTGGCTAATACTATATGGAGTTTAAGAGATGGTCAGGGCATTGAGCATTCTACCTTTGAGGCTAAAGCTAAGCTGGGGGTTGAACATTTCAAGGCTCTATTTAAGGCTCCAGCTCATGCATCTCTTACGGAAGTGATTAGAGTGGCTCAACTTTTCCCGAGATTTGTGGAGGAGGCGGATAAAAGATCATTGATGGCTGAGGTTTCTGAGAAGGAATTAAAGGAGGTTCTTCATAGCTTCCAAAAAGACAAAAGTCCTAGGCCAAATGGATGGTCGATTGAGTTTTTCTTGGATCTATATGATGTGTTAGGGGCAGATTTTCTGAAAGTAGTGGAGGATACCAGAATTTCAGGGAGGATTACTGCTTGTTTTAATTCCACTTTCATAGCTTTAATTTCGAAAGTGGATAACCCTCTTTCTCTAGCTGATTTTCGTCCTATCTCTCTCTGCCACTGTATTTATAAAGTGGTAGCCAAGGTGGTTGCGAGAAGACTCAAATGCATTATGTCTACTCATATCTCTGGTGAACAATTTGGATTTCTGGAAGGTCGTCAAATACATGAAGCAATCAGAACTGCTCAAGAGGCTCTCCACAGCATGAAGACCAAGAACCTCAAAGGGACTATGCTGAAAATAGATCTCTCCAAAGCATATGACCGGGTAAGTTGGTTATATATTCGTATGCTCCTGACTCACCTTGGCTTTGGCATTGGTTTCATAAGATGGATCATGAGTTGTATTACAACTGTCTCTTTCTATGTTTTGCTTAATGGGGCTGCATCTCCCTTTTTTCATGCTAAAAGGGGTCTTCGCCAGGGCTGCCCCCTTTCTCCCCTTTTGTTTTTATTGGTTGCTGAGGGCTTGAGCAGAGCTCTTAAGGAGGCCAAGAGACAGGGTTCCTTGAAGGAAATTCAGGTTGCTCCTAATTTCTTCATCACTCATTTACTTTTTGTTGATGATGTTTTAATCTTCTGCTCTGGATCGGTGCGAGATGCCATTACTATTGGTGAGATTTTGGACCTATTTAGCAAGGCCATTGGAATGGAAGTGAATGTTGGGAAGTCTTCCATCACTTCTCATTTTCTAAGGGAGGAGGAGAGGCATGAGTTCGTGAGGATATTTCCCTATAACTCTGTTGGCTTGGATTATGGGCTGAAATATTTGGGGTTCCACTTAAAACCCAATGATTATAGAAAACAAGATTGGAGCTGGTTGCTGGAAAAGCGCTTAAGAGTTTGGTGTCATAAATGGCTGTCTAGAGCTGGGCATTTGACTCTAGTTAAGTCTGTTTTGGAGGTTGTCCCGGTATATTGGTTGTCCCTCTCTTGGATTCCAAAGGGTATTTTGGAGGCAGCCAGGAGGATTTGCTTTAGATTCATTTGGAGTGGGAAACAGGAATCGTTGGTGACCCCTTAGGTTCGGTGGGAAAAAATTGCAGTCCCTAAAGGGTTGGGAGGATGGGGACTGGAAAATATTTTTCTCTTTGCTCAGGCTCTTGCAGCAAAGGGTGGGTGGAGGCTCATCAATGTTGACAATCTTTGGACACAGGTGATCTCACAGAAATATATTTCTCCTTATTCTATTGTATATTGGATAAGGAATCCAAGAAATCTTTTGCAGGTGGGTCAGTGATTTGGAAGGCTCTAGTTAAATCTTTTCACATTCTGGAAACAAGTCTAGCTTGGGATCTGGGTAGTGGCAGGAAGCTTCAGGTTGGTGAGGATCCTTGGATGGGAAGTGTACTATAGTATCTCCTTCCTAGGTGCACGGTTGAGGCCTTAAGGCAGAGGGGGATTACTTTTCTCTCCCATCTTGCTGATCCGGTTTGGAGAAGGGTGGGCATTCAGTCTTGGATTTTGGCCTCTTCTTTGGGGCTGGATGTTCATGATGAGAGGGCACTAGCTGTTTATATCCGTGCGTTAAATCAGGCTCATATTTTTCTTCAGAAGAGGGAGGATAATATTGCATGGGATTTTGATTCTTCGGGGATCTATTCTCCTCGGGCTGGCTACACAAAACTTAGTGTTGGGGCTGTCTTGGGTGAAGAGCGGTGGTGGTGGAAGAAACTCTGGAAACTAAATTTTCCTCCTAAGACTCACCTTTTTATGTGGTGTGTCCTTGAAAACAAAGTCCCCACCTGGGATATTCTGCAACATAGATGTTTTCAGGGCCCTGGCTGGTGTTGTCTATGTAAATCTGATGAGGAATCAGTTAACCACCTATTCCTCAGCTGTCCTTTCATTAAAGGGGTTTGGTTGGAATGTTCCAAGTTATTGGGTCTCCTTTGTAGATGGGAGGGCTTAACTGTGTCTCATGCATGGGATTCGTGGTGGGTGTCTTATGTTGAGCAGAATCTAAAAGCTCTGCCTCTCCTTGTCATTTGGGGATGTTGGTTGGCTCGTAACCGCCTACTATTTGATGGGATGGTCAGTACACCAAAGGTCATTGGTGCCATGACTATAGGACTGCACTCTTCTTTTCCTATCCATATCTGTGCCGCCAATCAGAGGGAGGTCCTACTGTTGGACATTGATAGGAGGAATCCATGGGGTTTTTTTGATGGGGCTATGCAGAAAAATGTTTGTGGTGGAGGGGCTCTGCTGTTTCTTTCTAAATCACATTGGTTTGAGATCTCTGTTGGGCTTGGGGAAGGAACAAATAATTATGCTGAACTGCTGAGCCTCAATATCCTTCTGTTGTTTGCTGTGGAGAAAGGTTGCAGAAAGATAAATTTTTATGGGGACTCTTTGAATGTGGTTAATTGGATAAATGGAATATAGCAATGCAGAGTACACCATTTACAAAATCTGTTTCGATCTATTAGGGAGATCCTCCTTTCACTTGAATCTTTCTCTTGTCAGCATATTTATCGAGAAAATAATGATGAGGTTGATCGAGCTTCAAAGAGGGGGATTCAGCAGGACGTGGGTTTCTGGAGGATTAGAGAACATCAGGATGGTGATATCACTGAATATTTACATCCATATTTATTTGACTGAGAGGCTATATTTTTCCTATGTTGGCCTGACAACAAATTGCCAACAGGATGCATACTCTTGGTGTGTGTTTTTCTCTACAGTTTATGTGAAGGTGGTTGTGAATTATCACTGTATTTTAAATTGGTTTCTTTCTCGGTAGACTGTTTGCAGTGGGTTGGAATTTTCTAACAGGATTGACATGTAATAGTCAACGGGCTGCTTACACTTGGTGAGCATTTTCCCAACAATTTTCTGATGGAGACCGCGAAACCACTGGTTTATTGTTCGGTATTTCTCATTTGAAGGGCTGCAACAGTGGGTTGGACACAATTTTTAATTGACACACAGTAACATTGTTTCTCCCCTGGGCGGTGTATTATTACAGTTTTTTTTTTATGATGCGTCTTATCTGTTTGGTGCATCCAGAAGGTTCATTGATTGTCTGAGCTATGTTTGGATCCATGATAAACATCAGAAATCTTTATTCTCGGAAGTGGATTCTTGCTAGTCTGTTTATAGTAGATAGCAATGTTTCTATATATTTTTTATGATCAACTTGTTTTCCAATTGGAATAGGGTATAAGCTAGATTCTGGTTCTGCATAGGATTGTTTTCTCTTTGTAACTGTTTATGCCTACAAACTCCTGGGTTTGTATATTTTGAACACACATCTATGTGTTTCACAATGTAATTTTGTACTCACCTGCAGTAATGAAATTACACTTTTTTCTCGAGGAAAAAAAAAATGAGACAAAAATTAAAAATGACTTAAGAAAGTGTGATGTTATCATGGAGTTCAAAAAGTAGTTGGGGGCCACCTCAGTTAACTCAAAGAAATCCAAGCTTATTTTGCATGCAATGTCGTTAAGGAAAAAATAAAAATAAAAAATATAGGTGGGGCCAGCTCAGTTAACTTGAAGTTTTGTGTGCAATGTTGTTTACAAAATTTAAAACAAAAAAAAGGAAGAGAGAAGAATATTTAAAAAAAAAAAAAAGAGTAAAAAATAAAATAAAATGTGAGCCCACCACCTCTTGGCATGCAAACCAGATGTTATAAGATACTTACAGGCTGTTATAGGATATGGATAGGTTGTAATAGGATACAGACATGCTGCTGCAAGACACGGACAGGCTACTACAGGATCATACAGGTTGTTACAGGAAGTTAACAAATTGCTATAGGAAGACAATTTTTTTCCCAAGGCAACCACCAAAGCCTCAAATGACAAGAAAACCGAGGAAATATTCAAGGGAAATGTAATTCAAAAATGATTCCCACTTACATTTGACGAAAGTCTTCAAAATATGTCAAAGGGAAACAATTATGTATTATATAGTCTGAAATCAAACAATACAACAATTGGGCAGTCTGATTGTTGTTGGTGTGACAAATGGTAAAAAATTGCATGATATAATAGGTTAACCTTCCTATCCTTGAAAAAATCTATGCATCTTTCCTCTGTTATAGATTCATTTTTATCATGGGAAACTTTGCTATAGTGATGAAAGGATGATATTCAAAGGGCCTTTGGTCTCTTTAATTTAGATTCCACAGCTTAGGGGACATTTTAAAGTTATGAAAATCAAAAAATAAGCTTAAGAGACAATTTTGGCCGAACTTTGATGAATTTTGTGAAGTGTTACGAGATGTTACATGACTGCTAAAGAATGCCTTGTATTGCTACAGTATCGCATCTGAGAGTGATCTAAGGGTTCTAAAAGTGGCTTGAATATGGGAGAAGGTAGCAAAAGGTTGTAGAAGAGTGTAATGGGCCTTTCCAAGCTCATAGAAACTGAGGAAGAAATTGAAGAGAATGCAGGGTTCCATTCAGCAGAGGATGTTATATCCACGTCAGCGTGGGACATCATAAAAATCATCTGAGGCATGAAATAAGAACAACAGGGCAAGAAGATGGCTAGGTTGCTCAGAGTTTGAGCAACTGTTTTAGTAGGGAAGTATGATGGACCACCAAATTAGACACAAAACTAAGGCCCATATAACCTTTCTTAGGCACGGAAATGCTATATTAAATCTCTCCTTCTACACTTAATAATGTTTTTTAACTTTAATATGTTCTTAGGAAGGTTTAGATAATGTGCCTAATATTATTTAATTTTGCAGAATATTGAGTAAATTTTGAATGAGAGAATCTAGGGACTTGTTCCCTGCCAATAAATGAACAAAATATTATGAAGTTAATTAAAAATATTTGGAGCTCTATGATTGAGAAAAAGTACGGATGTGTTTCCCATCAAAAGAGGATCTTGAGTCTGGTTAGCTTACAAAGGATCTATCGTCCTTGGCATTCGAAACAAATAAGGGAACCATATTTACAATTTTAGGGAATTGGAGAGAAAAAATAAACCTCATTAAGGAGGTTTCCCATCAAGTATTTTTGTATAAATAAGAGGGCCTAGCAACCCACAGGGAATTCAAATTGGAGATTATAGTTCTAGAGCTAGGAGAAGTCCTTTGTGTTGAGGATTTTGACCGTTGAGTATGAACACTATTTCTAGTTAACGAAATCCAAATTATTTTTAGTTTGAGTTGTCTTGATAGGGTCTTGAGCTCCCTAGGGTTAGGTCCCAACCCTAGGGACTCAAATCCATTTGTATTTTGTTCTTTGCTTTATGCATTTAGTCTAGATTAGTTTGTTGGTTATTACTTCATTGAAAAAGATTCATGATATCAGAGTTTGTACCATATTTACAATGCTAATATCTACAAGGTTCCTTTGTTGCAAGGCCAGCCAAAAACATTTATAATAACTCATATGTTTCTTAGATATCATTTTCCATTGATTGTTCCTTTACAATCCCAATTATAAGTTTTATTTAATAACTAGCTTGCACTCAGTTACGGGTTTTTATTAGACAACATTAGCACATGCATGCATTTCTGGTATATATCATTGTCACTTTTTTTTAATAACATGTTTTAATGATTCAAGTGCCCAAGAGTCCACCCTCTCAAATTTTCTATGATTTTCTACAATATATCCACAGTTACAATTTTGTTACTAGAAGAGGAGATCTTGTATTTTCTGCTATAAGATATATCACTTGACCCATCTATGGATTGAAGTAGGATATTTCGTTCCTTTTTTACCTAACCCAACCTCTAGCACTCTTATTTACACACTTTTCTATGCTCAAATAGCTCTCAGCCCTATCTTATAGCACTTATAGGCTATCTTGTAGCACTTACAGACAACCTTGTAGCACAATGAAAAAAAGCCTCCAAATTCATTCCAATTTTCCCCACAACACTTATGACCACCCCTAAGCACTCCATAATGATCATAAGACCATAAAAATGACTAAAATGGATTTCTATACCTTGTATGAACTTTTCTTTAGTTAATAAAGTAGATAGACAGTCATTCCCAACAATCTTGTAGCAAAACAATAGTAATTTTTAGCTATTTTTTTGCATGTGTTAATGAGGAATTTTTGAGTTTATTCAACTTCTATTGATTCCAAAAAAATTTCTATTTAATAACAAAATTTACCCCATATCATTTGCATTTGATCAGGTTAGGCATTTGGCAGGTTAACTAGCTCACTAGTTCTAGAATTTCTGGTTTTTATAGTATTTTTCTGCAAATTTTTAGCACGTCTTAGCAAGGGTATTTTTGAACGATTCCAATTGTATTGGATTCCAAGGAAATCCTACTTAATAAAAATTTACCCCATCTTATTTTCATTTTATTTTCTTGGGCATTGGGCATGTTAACTCGAGCAACAAACATCTTGTAACAATCATGTAGCAGTTTGCTTTTGAGATCTTCCTTGCCCATATTCACTCCAAATCCATGGTATAAGTAAATTTATAGCCTATGAATGCTCTGAGACCAATTTGTCTAAGTTGAGGCTTGGTTATGTCTCCATTTAGCTGTTACATGGATTGCTTCTTGAATGTTGATTTCTGCAATTAGTCTATTTCGCTTTTCGACAAAAGTAGAATATATTTTCTTATTGTTATTTACCTTTTTTCAACTTAAAATTAGTGGCTTGCCTAGATATTTTACATTTGAATTTTTTTCATTTCCTTCTTTCACTTGCATCAAAGGGAGCCAAACTAGGAAGAGGAAGGTGTCTATTGTACATACATTTTCTTCCCCTCTTAAATTTGTATGAACCCCAAGTTTATAATTTAAGTCGATAACCTCAGGAGTTACAACATTCTTGCTGCAATATTGGGGCCATCAACTTGGATGAACTATAATATGCAATATGTGTTACATAGCATTTTTTCACTGTCCCTGCAATCCCCATCCAGCACATTAGAGGCTCATTTCTATGAAAATACAAGATCTCCTCCTCTATAAATATAGCCATCCTCCATTAATGAAGCTATTTGAACTGAAGATATTATAGTAGAAACGTTGGAGAGATTTATATTCAAGATAGAAAAAAAGAGTCCCTTATTGAGAGAGCTTAGGCTTGTGCCTTCATCCCGTCTGAATTCCCTGACATTCATCAAGACGCATTTCCACTGAACCCCGCTGAAGGAGGTTGCGACGTCAAGGCTTGCTTGTAACTCTTTCTTCTATTAATACATATGTATAACTATTGTCTGGTTCCCATGCCGCATTGATGTGTTTTATTGATGCAATATGTTGAACCCTCCTTGACTGGTTAGTAGTTATGAATGAGATTGGTGCTTCGTATGCTTCTCTTGTTTGTTGATCTTGTGCGGGTATCCAAGCATTACTGCAAAAGGATTGTGACTTGCCGAGATAGGAATTGAGAGGCCACCACTACAACAGCCACGACGACAGCGTTGGACTCCAGGTAGGTTGATCTACCTCGTCTATTTCATTCAGTAATTAGGAACCTACACTCTAGTTTGTCCTTTTGTTACTAGACCCACTCTAGGGCTAGAAGTATCATCTTTGTCCGCAGAGAGGATTTACTTTCAGAACAAATTGGTGACCCCACTAGGGATCAGTGTGAGTTTGTATTTTTTCCCTTGTCAAGCCGACTTCAGTTGTTTACTTGTTTATCTATATTTTCTGGTTTGTTTGCTTGTTTAGAGTCCTCTTGTTTAGCTCCAGAGTGTCAAGATTGACCTCTGCTCATTAGATTTCCCATTCTCCCATAGATATCGGCTTAGCGTGCTTTTTTATTGAACAGTCGTGCCGATTGGTGCATGTTGCTTGTGTTGCACTAGCACCAACCTCTATTTGGAAAAGATTACCGACTTACAGTCGCGCAGAATCCTGTAGGGTTTGGTTTGAATGCTCTTTTGATTTTTTGGTCAACTGTGCTTGCCTCTGTGTTGGTTTTCTGATTTGAAATTGTTTTGTTGAGATTGTTTTGACTGTAATAGGCTTGTTCTTCTCAGTTGTATGTCTGTTTACTGATCAGTGTAGTTTATGGCCTTGGGGTTTCTAAGTGTCTTAGCTCACTGAGCCCTTCTGATTGGAATTCGAGTCTTTTTATTCTTGTCAGTCACATCTCCTGATCAATTGCTTTTAGTTATTTTTTATCCTTTGAGCGTTTGTTTTGGTTGAATGATCATTTCTGGTTTCATTTAATTTTTCTTCTTGCTACTCCAAGCATAGATCACATTGCTTGTTTAGATTGTTTCAAAGCTTTCTCTTTTTTTTGAAGAGTGCTTCATTGGTTTAAGTGCATTTTTGTGTTTGTGTTGCTTTCATCGAATTAGTCGGTTTAGCTCTTTACATTCACAATCATCGAACTAGTGCTTGTTTTGTTTTTTCATGTCATTAGTGCATTGTGTGCTTCGTTTCATTGAAAAATTAAAAAAAATTGCATTATGTCATTTGGATGAAAAAGGAATGTTGTTTTGCATAACTAGTGATTGATTAACTAGGAAAGAATTTTTCATTTTTCGCTTGATTAAATTAGATGCATTAGCAGACTTCTTCGTTTGATTTCATTGATTGCTATTGTTTGAAATATCTCTATCCTTTTCTTAATTAGTGTTCATTGAATGGAAAATGGTGTTCATTTGCATATAGTTTGCATTTAGGAAATTTGAGATCGACATTCGATAGGGCCTTGAAATTGAAACATAATTCAAGATCAACTATAAAATCAATTGAATTAACCTAAGGAATGTTGTGAAACCAGCTCCAAAAATATAAGAAAAGAGATATCAACGCCTTAGAAATAAGCCACTTCGAGGGGGCAACCTCCAATACATTACATGAATGAACAATTCTTGGATGATACAAATTACAAAACCTCCTTTCTATATATAAGATTCCATGGGGCCACAATGTAATCCTAGTGGGGCCACAATGTAATCCTAGCCGACCTAAAAATAATAATTTAAGGGCACAATAATAACAATATGGGGGTTACAGGGGTACAATAATAACAATAAGGGGTTTACACTAACAACAATAAGGGACTATACTAGTAATATAGGGACATAACATGCCCCTCTCCTTAAAAAAAGTTTTTTCCTCAATGCTTGAGTAGCTTTGGGTGCTTCTGTATAAAATTATCATCCTCCCATGTAGAATCTTCAGTGGGTAAGTTCTTCCACTTGAAGAGATACTCTGAAATTGATCGATTTCATAGCTGTCGAGTTCTTGCTTTCGTGACTGCTTCAGGTTCCAATATGGTTTTTCCTTCCTCATCAAGTTCTTGAAATATTGTTTGAACTAGAAGATTTTCACCTATAACCTTCTTTAAGCACGAAACATGGAAAACTAGACGCACTCGTGAAGAAGCGGGAAGCTCCAATTTGTATGCCATAGTACCAATATTTTGCAACACCTTGTAAGGACCATAGTACTTTGGCGATAATTCATTATTCTTCTTAGCTTGCTTGAGGGACATTTGTTTGTATGGTTGTAGTCGTAAAAATACCCAGTCTCCTACATCAAAACTTCTCTCGCTGCAATGTTGATATGCCTGTTGTTTCATTCGATTTAGTGCCAAACTCAGGTTATCCTTTAAGAGTTGGAGAACTTCTTGTTGATGCTCGATGTGATCTTCTACTGCTTGAAGCTTTGAATTTTCTCTTAAAGATGATGTGATGGATGGTGGATGATATCCATAAAGTGCCATAAATGGGGTCATTTTTTCTACAGTATGGAAGGAAGTGTTATACCACCATTCAGCGAGAGGTAATCACTTGACCCATTGTGTTTTCTTATCATATACAAAACAACAAATATATCCTTCCAAAAATTTATTTACTATCTCAGTTTGACCATCGGATTGAGGATGATAAGATGAGCTATGAGCTAATTGAGTACCCAAACAAGAAAATAACTCCGTCCAAAAATTTCCAGTAAAAATGGGATCTTTGTCGCTCACAATAACACTTGGGTTTCCATGTAGCTTTTGAATTGTGTCCATAAATGTAGTAGCAACTGTACTTGCTTTAAATGGATGAGATAATGCACAAAAGTGTGCATACTTGGTAAGTCTATCAACTACCACCATGATGACACTCTTTCCTTCGGACTTAGGTAAACCTGTGATAAAATCCATTGAAATCTTCTCCCAACGTTGACTTGGAATGGATAAAGGTTGTAGAAGTCCTGGGGTCTTAATTGTTTCCACTTTATTCTGCTGGCAAACCAAACATTCCGCCACAAACTTTCGAATATCAGATTTAAGGCCATCCCAAAAAAATTCTTTCTTCACCCTGTGGTAAGTTTTTAAAAATCCTGAGTGTCCTCCTAAAGGAGAAATGTGCAATTCCAGAAGAATCTTTTGTTTTAGTTGGGAATTCTTACAAAGATATAAGCGATCTTTGTACCATAAGGAATCATTTTTCCAACTAAATGTATCAGATGTACTAGGATGTTGCTGCAACTTTTGAATGAGTGTCCATACATCTTTTTCCTTCTTCCATTCATCTCTTGCTTCGGTTATCCAATCTGGTTGGATAATAGAAATGGCACAAAGCAATGCTTCCACCTCTTCATTCCTTCTTGAGAGTGCATCTGCAACAACATTAAGCTTTCCTTTTTTGTAGATTATTTCAAAGTCATAACCCAACATCTTTGTGACCCATTTTTGCTGCTCTTCTGAAGATAGTCTTTGTTCCAAAAAAGTGTTTAAGACTATCATGATCAGTTTTTACCTTGAAGTGTCTTCCCATTAGGTAAGTTCGCCATTTCTTTAGTGCATGTAGTATTGCTAACATTTCCTTCTCATAAATGGGTTTCTGTAAATACTTTCCTTTGATTGGACGACTTTCAAAAGCAATGGGTCTTCCTTCCTGCATTAAAACTGCACCAATTCCATTTCCTGAGGCATCACATTCCACAATAAAGGTTTTTGTGAAGTCTGGTGTAGCTAAGACCGGTGCTAGGCACATTGCCTCTTTAAGACGTTCAAAGGCCTTAGTTGCTTGAGGAGTCCATGAAAATGCATCTTTCTTCAATAATGTTGTTAGAGGTGCTGCTATTCTCCCATAATTCTTAACAAACTTGCGATAATACCCTGTTAACCCGAGAAATCCTCGCAACTGCTTTATGGTTGTGGGAACTTTCCATTCCTTAATGGCTTTAATTTTGTTAGGGTCTACTTTAACACCCTCGTGAGATACAATATGACCCAGATTTTCCACCTCTTGTACTCCAAAGAAACATTTGGATTTTTTTGCATATAATTGTTTCTCCTGCAATAGTTTGAGCACCCTGTCAACATGTTCAACATGATCCTTCCAAGACCTGCTATAGATTAGTATATCATCAAAAAATACTAGCACAAATTTTCTAGGGAAGGGTTTGAAAATGGAATTCATCAACCCTTGAAATGTAGAAGGTGCATTGGTAAGGCTAAAAGGCATGACCAAAAATTCATAATGACCCTCATGAGTTCGAAATGTTGTTTTGGAATATCTTCAGTCTTCATTCTAATTTGATGATATCCTGAACGAAGATCCAACTTGGTAAAATAAATTGCTCCATGTAATTCATCCAATAATTCATCAATCACAGGACTGGGAAATTTATCTTTAATGGTGAGCTTATTGAGCTCCCTATAATCCGGACACATTCGCCATGATCCATCCTTCTTGTGTACCAATACTACAGGAGCAGAGAAAGAACTTTGACTAGTTTGAATTATACCCGCCTCTAACATTTCTGCAATCATACGTTCAATTTCGCTCTTTTGGAAGTAAGGATATCTATAAGGCCTGATGTTTGGAGGAACACTTCCTGGAATCAAA
Organism: Pinus albicaulis; assembly: GCA_034641835.2. Classification (NCBI taxonomy): domain Eukaryota; kingdom Viridiplantae; phylum Streptophyta; class Pinopsida; order Pinales; family Pinaceae; genus Pinus; species Pinus albicaulis. The sequence goes on from JAXQQM020058455.1 coordinate 178,749, forward strand.
TGAATAGCATGATCATGATCACGAATAGGTGGGAGTCCTTTGGGAGTTTGAAACACCTTGGAATGATTGTCCAAGACTTGTTGGAGATCTGCAGAAATAGATGATTTTGATGTTGAAACTTCTAGTGAGCATAATTGTGCAATTACACCTCGTTGTTCTTTCTTTAGAAGCTTTGTCATGACATTAGAGCTTATTATCCTTCCTGGCTTCCCTTCAATACCCCGTAATTCGACTTCCTTTCCTTCTGAAAAAAATTTCAAGAAAAGTTCTTGAAAATTAAAAACTACCGTCCCCAAAGATTGTAACCATTGTACTCCTAGTACAACATCAGCACCTCCCATAGGAATGGAAAGCATTGGACTAGTCAATACATATTCCCCCATGGTTAGCTTGATATTATGGCATTTTCCAGAGCAATTTATAGTTCCTCCATTTGCAACCATCACTTGACATTCTGGTGCCGGGTATAGGAAACAATTTAATTCCTTGGCTACCTTACAATGAATAAAATTATGGGTGCTACCTGAATCAATCAACACTATTACCTTTTTCTTCTTGATATGTCCTTCTATCTTGAGAGTTTGAGGAGTGGTAATTCCTGCCAATGCATTACACGATATGGTTAGACTCATTTCTTCCTCTTCTAGGGATGGTTCCTGGTGTATATCCTCTTCTTGTTCATTTTCTTCTTCCTCTTCACAATCTATGTAAAATAATTTCTTCTCAACACACTTATGACCTTTAGTGTATTTGCTATCACAACTGTAGCAAAGCCCTTTTGCTCTTTTTTCTTCTAATTGTTGTGGTGTCAACCTTGTAGGTTGTGAAAATCTAGGCGTAGCAACACTTCCTTCTTTATAGAAGTGAGTGGTAGGCTTCCTTGTCGCCATAATTTTACATTCAATTTTTCTTGCCAACCTGAATGCCTTCTCCAATGAATTAGGTTCCAAAACGCGAACTTCATGTTGGATGTTATCCTTTAAAGTACCTATGAAGAGATCAATCCCATGTTCCTCTGGAATATCAGTCACCCTTATATTCAATTTTTGGAAGTCCTCAATGTGCTCCCCCACTAAACCCTTTTGTTTGAGATTTATCAATTGGCTAAAGAAGGTGTTTCTCTTTGTATCCTCATAATGTGCTATCATTTCCTCCATAAAAATTGACCAAGTGACAATTTTTTTACGGGAGTAAAGCCATCGATACCATACAAATGTATTTTGTTCTAAATGTAAAGTTGCAATGTGTACTTTTTGTGTGTTTTGCACATTATTGAGATCAAAATATTGCTCCATCTGTAGTATCCATGTTACAGGATCCTTTCCATCAAACTTCCTCATATCCATTTTTGGAATATGGTGGTTCTTCCCTCCAACATTAGAGTTTATGAAATCGCGATATTCCTAAAATTTTGTGATGATATTCCTCAAGATTTCGGCTTCGAACTCTAAAAATTTCAGCTTCTGAACCTTCGTAGAAAAAAATTTATAGTGAAAACTCCACGATGACATTTTTGGAGCAGCGAAACCCTAGAATCCAAAGCTCTGATACCAAATGTTGTGAAACCAACTCCAAAAATAGAAGAAAAGAGATATCAACGCCTTATAAATAAGCCACTTTGAGGGGGAAACCTCCAATACATTACATGAATGAACAATTATTGGATGATACAAATTACAAAACCTCATTTCTATATATAGGAGTCCATGGGGCCACAATGTAATCCTAGCCGACCTAACAATAATAATTTGAGGGCACAATAATAAAAATATGGGGGTTATAGGGGTACAATAAAAACAATAAGGGGTTTACACTAACAACAATAAGGGACTATACTAGTAATATAGGGACCTAACAAGAAAATATTGGAACCTAACGCAAACATTTTAGTGGTTTAGGCTAGAGACATGTTCCAGCGTCTTAAAACCTAGTAGCTGTCGTTCGCCTTTTGGCTTTAGACAGCGCTAGTATGGACTTGTGCTCCTCGTACCGTTGAGTATATAAAGGGAGACCCCTATAGGTTAAAATCCTTTATCCATAGGAAGCTGATTCTGCCGCCCTATAACTGTGATACATCGAACACAACATTCGGGGAGACTACCTGCACGTACGGAAAGTCCTTTGTCATTTCTCTTTCATTTGATCACCAAAGTGTATATGGCAGTTCTTAGATTACCAAAGTAGTCATTTCGATATTTTCGTGACTCTTTAAAAATAGAAGAGATCATCGAGCACTTCTCCTTTCACGCTCGTTTAAAATTGAAAATGACTAGAGTCATCTTTTGTCTATTTCTCGACTCTAAAAACATAAAACAGCAAAGACCGGTTTCAATGTCATAAAAATAATTACCCACGATCACATGCCTGTTAAAAGTTTGTTACTTGGCTTGTTTTTGTTTTTCCATAGGCCTTGGTCTTGAAGCCTTGTTTTTCTGATCTCTTTTTCCTTTTTTATTTTGAAATACAGTTATAGTGGTGGAACCACCAGTTTCGTCGTCTTCCTCACTGCCTCCTAGTGGTAGTTCCTTTCCTGAAATTTCTTATGAAACTCCTCAATCCACTAGGTTTGCTGAGTTTTCGCAGTCTATTCTGTCGATTGTTTTACCTCTCGCTACTCGATCTCCTCCTGAAGAGTCAGTTGAGTTCAATTGGCCTCCTCCAGGTGTGTGGTCTAGTTTTGGGGACAAGGAAGAAAATTCCCAGTCTGCAAAGTGGTACATTGAGCTATCTCATGGAATATTTCAAGACTTCAACTCTCTCGCCATGGCATTCATTACACATTTTCAATTACTAGTTCGTTATGAGACTGGGACACACCTCCTCACATCCTTGAAACAGGATCGAGCTACTCATATCTTGGATCATATTCATGAATGGATACGTCGTCGTCTCTTGATTAAGTTTTATATTCTTGATCAGCTTCTAACTGATTGGTTCACTACCTCCTTTTTCAATCAAATCGCAAAAGACATAGCTATGGGAGCATGTGTAACCGAGAAAAAACCCATTTCTCGTGCCCAGTACCTCGATCTTGTGTACTCTCAGTCTGGCACATTTTATAATATCTTGCCTGATGCCCCTTGATCTGGAACTTCTAAATAACCACCGAGCCCATCCGTCAATGGTATTATTGGTTCCGTGTCTCAGGCTTCTCAAAATTGTTCTCCTTCAAATCCTGAGAAGCAAAAGTCTAATTCTTCTAATGATGCTACTTCTCAGCCCACTCTGAATCCTGGTAAAGCCTCGAAATTCAATGTCGTTTAGGCCAATCTGGTAGACAAAACTTCCAAGGGGAAAAATAAGGGTAAAGCTAAGGCCAAAGCCGATACCCCAAAAACAAATTTGTCAAAATCTCGTGCTGATTATGGTTCACAGTGCAAGCTGAAGTACCCTTGTTTGATCTGTGACGAAGATCACTACACCAAGGACTGTCCCTCGACGGGCCGAAGTTAGTAGATTTCTCAAAGGTACTTAGGGAACTACAGTTTTTCTTAAAGAACCTTTTCCATCTCAGAAGACCCAGATGATAGAGAAACCTCAGTCCTCTGCCCCATTGGGCTTTGAGGTGTTCATGATGAACAGTTATGCATCTGTTTCTATTGCTACTCGATCGAAATATTATACCGAATCATGTCAGGTAGTGGGTGTTAGCCCCCTATGAATTTTTTGATAAGCAAACGAGGGGGGCTAAATTGTTTTTGAGCCTTCAAGGAATGCATTTCCCCTGAAAACACATCACCCTTGAAGCCTCACTGTGCCTTTGTCCTTTGATAAATCCCCACTGCTATTTACATGAGAAAGCCTTTCTGCTGTGAAGAAAATGCCCATAGGACCCTTTTCCCTCCTATTTCATCCCCACTTAACCTCTGTCTCTTCACCTTTTTCCCCTCTCTTTATTCCTCCCTAAATCCTCTAAATCGTCATTTTTCCCTTCTAAGACTCACAAACACCCTTTTTTTGGCCAAATAACCCCTTTTCCCCTCTACCGTTACCCCTTTTCGGCCTCAAATTGCATTGAAAACAGGCCAAAAAACCCATATTCTTCATATGCAGGCTTAGCCCCTTTAGGCCAGCCCCTGCAAACCATTTCTCCACATGACCTGAGCGCTGAAACCAAGCACTAGCCTATGACGTGCTTATCATATCAATGGTCGGGTGCAATACCAGCCGTCGAACAACACCAATCCGATGGTCCGCGCTTTCCCTACAATGCACACGCGTTCCCCGTTCATTCCCCGATCGCATAACAGTCGTCAATTTGATCTGCAGATCAACGGCCAGCAATCCAGCCATCCCGGTGGTCCCCGCGATCGTGCCCCATACAAAACCTGTAGTCTTTATCGCACCGCTTTTGAAAGGAAGGCGGTATTTCTCGTTCGACAGTGATCATTGTTACCGGCTGACACATGGCTGTAAGCGGTTTTCAATACCATTTTCCCCGAGCGTTAAAGGTCGACTGCGGGCCCGGCGTGATATGTGCGTACGTCGTCCGATCTGAGGCTACCTCATCAGACGGTGATCGCGCCCCAAAGATGCTCCGGGGATAGTCCAAGGCGAACATGACCCCTGGCCCACCATCCATCAACCTCCGATGCGATCACAACCATCGATCTCCTCCTGAGATCAGACGGTCCAGATTAAATCCTCATCCCTGCCATTGACCGGGTCCCACTACCTAGGTTCTGCGTCACATTTTTCTTTGCATTTTTACAGTTTCTTGGTATTTCTCCCACTTCCAAAAGTTTTCCCACTGTTTAACCTCCGCCATCGATCATCGCCATCCCAGCCGATCGGACGGTCCATACTCATTCTTCTACCCAGCCTCCGTTCCCACTGTGCGCCACCTATCCTCCAGACCTTCACCACGTGTTTTCCGCCATCCCTTATTTTTTAATTGGTTTATTTCATTGGTTGCAGGTTTTGCGGAGCGGAAATTTTTGCTCTGCCTCCATAATTACAGCACACTGTGATTCCGAAACACAGCAGAGGCAGGATTACAGGGATTTTGTCCTGTTAATTGCACATTCAGTGCTTGATCGCGCATTCAAAGGATGAAGATGCAGGTTGAAGACTAAGGGCTCAGAAAATGAGATACCGGCATCACCATCAACAAAACGTTCTTTCCCATGAAAGGACGAAATGTCCATACTGTTTTCATTCTATACCATGTTCCAAAGGATATCTCTGCCCTGAAAACAGTCCTGGTGCTACCAGAAGCATTGGTTACACAGTATGGCAGACCCCAGAATCATTTTTCTACCTCTGTTTAAGTCACCGGAGTACCACAAGTACTGCAGTCAAGGATACATCAAAGACATACCTGGAGTAAATTTCAGCCTGTCAAAGACCACTCTCTCACCCAAAGAGTAAAGAAGTTCGATGCATAGACATTAAAATAGAATGGGTTTCGACCCACTGCTCCTACTCTGTTTAAATGTTTCATTTAGTGTTTCATCTACCTCCTCTGCCTCTCTTTCTGATATAAAAACTCATGAGAAAACATTGTAAAGGGTTGTTGATCGGATATCTGTGAACTGTAAGTTGCTTCTCTTGAGACATGTTCTCTATGTAAAGTTGTAAGATAGGCTGAGGAAGATGTTTTCAGACTGAATATCAAGCTGTTGGTAATGTTGTACATGACTGGTGTTGCTCTTTAATATGACAAGCACATTTCTTTGGATCCTGATTTAAAGCAGCGGTGATGTTTTTCTATCTTTGTCCCTGTTTTCTTTGTAATTCATCATATTTCAATTCTTCTGGCGCGCATCAGAAATCTGGTTTAGGATATACCCTCGCATGGTACCCTAAGCTTCTTCTCTCCCTGCCTTTAATTTTTTCTGCAATATGTGTTATCTGAGCACTGATTCAAGTTAATTTAACCGGTGTAGTGGCTAATATTTACTGCTAGCTGATGTATGAATTAATGAATCTATTCTTAGATGTTCTCGTTAGGCTTTAATTGAATGAATTGGGATACTAGGAGTTTATAACTATGTCTCTGTCTCACTAGGGTCCTTTTCAATTAATTGAACCTTTCTAAGTTCCCTTAAGCTGGATACCAAAGCATTGAGAGTTCAAAGTCTCTCTCCGATCTCAGGTTTTCACCTTTGTGTTTAAATCTTTAATGTTTCCTTGTCTAAAGAGTTAACCTTTTAGGTTTCGGATCACAGGTTGTCCAATGGCATGTCCTGTCCCTGGATCTGATTCCTAAAAGGTCGCCTTGGAGGTTTCCTTGATTTCCACCTTTTTTCTTACCATTTCATGCCACACTATCATCTTTAAGATCCAATGCTTTAGATGACTAGCCAAACTGAAAGCCTGCATATTGAGTAGCAAGTAAACCCTTTCCTGAGTCCATTTCCCAATGGTCTCGAGTGTCCTTTGAAATCATCCCTCCTTTGTCTAGAACCCTCTTTATGCAACCTTGTCTCATATTGAACCCTTCCTTCTTGATTCCCAAGAACCAAACAAAAAATCAAACAAACAAAATCGTGCCTATAACTAGCCTAATATCTTAACTCGGAGCTTAAAGGACATAAAACCTTGCAGACATAGAGAGATCCCTCTCTGGACCTAGGAGGGATAGATCCTGAGGTCTGAAAGTGGTTCTGATGTTGTCTCATCTTTTGGTATTGCCAACTTGCCAAAACATGGGTACCCCAACAGCAGGGAAAGAGATCGTTGATGGTCCTCCTCCTCCGCCTGCTTCTAGCCCTCTTCAAATTGAAAGGCCCAGTACTGAGCCCGTTGTACGACCACCTTCCAAAGGTGTACTCCGCAAGTCTTCTTACAATCCAAAAGCCCGTGTCACTCAACATTATAGTATTGTCGAGGATTTGGCTTAGGCACCATCTGTAATTTCTGCTCTAGAAGTACTTCATAGTTTTCTTTCTCAATGGAAAGCTTTGTTATCTGCGATTGGCGGGGTTGATCCTGCTGATACTAGCCTTGTTTCTTTTGAATTAGAGAATTTCGTTCCACGACTGCCGCACCATATTGCACTCATTATACAAGTTGTCATTAATGGTCTCGATATCCATCGAGCGGTTGTGGACGAAGGCGCGTCAACATGAATCATGTCATCTTCTTGCTAGAAATCCATTGGTTCTCCAGCCTTGAATTCATCACCAAATTCCCTGGAAGAATTTGATGGAAGGGAATCAAAACCTTTGGGAGTTCTCACTAGTTTACCGATTACCTTGAAAGGGAAGACAGTCAATGTTGAGGTAGATGTAGTTGATGCCAAGCTCAATTACAATCTTCTCCTCGGTCGCAGTTGGACTCACACCATGCTTTTTTTTCTGTCCACTCTCTTTCGTGTTCTGAAATTCCCGCACGAAGGAAAGATTTTTATTGTTGATAAATTGTCATTCTTCACTTCTTCTTCCAAGAAAAATGTTTCGTATGTGGATAAGATCCCTACTCCCTATGAGAGCATTGGTCCGGGTCTCTTCAAAGATCTTGCCCTCATGGGTATTTTTCCTCTTCCTCCACCCAACACTATTTAGATCAATATGATCTCTCGATCTGATGACCCATGGATCATCCCTTCGCCTGAACAGGTCGATTCTTTCGGAGATTCGATGCCTTTCAGTCTGATTGAGATTGATTATTGTGAACTTCTTGCGGCTTCAAATCCTCCGCCTTCTGATCATGCTCCTTTGAGCATGTCTCTCGACGCTTATTCTCAATCCCCTTGGCTCAGCAATTTGGATTCATCAGATCCCTTGCGAGAGATATTTCCTTCCGATGAAGCCATCGTGGAAACTATGTCTCTCGAGAATTTTAAGTAGGATGATGGTCATCATTATTCCTCGTTCATGCCTAGCCTCAGGGCCATGTCTACGTGTCTTGAGCGGTTTGCATCTCAGGTTCCTTCTCCTCCGCTTTAAACACCTATTCTGACACATGAAGTTTTTACGGAGGTTAATCTGAGTAACATTACGCAAACGATGCCTATTGACATTTCTATCAAATCGGGAATTGTCGAGAACATCCATCTCGGGGTCACCTGTTCTTCAAATGAAGTTTAGGTTTATACTAGCCTTTTCCGCGAGTTTCGTGATGTATTTTCATGGTCATACGAAGAAATTCCTGGCATTGATCCCAGTATCGTGGTGCATGAGATTCCTACCTACCCTGATTCGAATCCTTTTCGTCAACGCCTTCGTCCTGTGCACCCTCGGAAAGCTGCCACCATTAAACGTGAAGTTGAAAAACTTATCAACGTTGGTTTCATCTACCCGATTCCCTTGACAGAATGGGTGTCCAACATTGTCCCTGTAGATAAGAAAGAGGGTACCATTAGAGTTTGTGTTGATTACCATGACATCAATCAGGCATGTCCTAAGGATAATTATCCTACTCTATTTATTGATTAGATCATTGATGATTGTGTTGGGAGTGAGATGTTTTCCCTAATGGACAGATTTTCTAGCTACAACCAGATTAACATTCTCCCGACTGATCCACATAAGACAACTTTCATCTATCCTTGGGGTACTTTCGCGTATAAGAAACTTCCCTTTGGCTTGAAGAATGTTGGGGCCACGTTTCAGCGAGCGATGTCATACGCTCTTCACGATATTAACCACATCGTTCAGCCTTATCTGGATGACCTTCTAGCTCATTCAGTTAAGCATAGGACTATCTTGACCATCTTCATTAGATCTTTCTTCATTTTCGACGCTACAATATTTGGCTCAATCCGCAAAAATGCGTCTTCTACGTTGATTCCGGTAGACTCTTAGGGTTTATTGTATCCAAATATGGGATTTTCTTTGATCCGCTCAAGTTGAGGCTATTATTAATCTCCCCTCTCCATCTTCGTTACATCAGCTGCAGAGTCTGTAGGGGAAGGCTAATTTTTTACATTGTTTTATACCTAACTATGTCGAAGTAGCTAAAGGATTTACGCGGTTACTAAAGCAGGGTGTCCCTTTCCTTTGGGATGAGGTTGCCCAGAAGTCTTTTTATGCTTTGAAGATGTTGCTTGTCAACGCTCCTCTGTTGCGTCCTCCGAACTATTACCATGATGTTTCCCTCTATTTAGCTATCGCTTTCAACAAAATTGCCATGGTTTTGGTTCAATAAGGTAATGACGGTGACGAGCATGTTATTTATTACCTCTCTTGTAACCTTCTCGATACCGAAATGTGTTATGCTTATGTCGAGAAGTTAGTGTTACCTGTGGTTCAAGTAGTTCAACATTTTCGTCATTATATTCTATTGCATACTGTGACTGTGATTTCGGAATGCAACCCCATGACCTATATATTGTCTCGACAATTGTTGGGGGTAAAATACTCAAAGTGGATTGTTATCCTCCAAGAGTTTGATTTGGTGTTTACTACATCCAAGTCAAATAAATCACTCGCCTTTGTTGATTTGATCTGTTCCCTTCCCTCTAACTCTACTCCATTTATTTCTGAAGAACGCATTCCAGACGATACGCTTTTTCTGATCTCCACCCTCGATCCTTGGTATGGTGATATCATTGTATATCTTCAGAATTCTACTTTTAGATCCGAATTGATGAAGGATTCTCTCCGACGCATCCATCATCAGTCGCAACCTTATCGTATAGTCGGAGATACACTCTACCATGTCGGACTAGATTCCATTCTCCGTGGGTGTTTGACCCTTGAGGAGGCTGAGAAAGTTATAAATGATTGCCACAGTGGCGCTTGTGGCAGTCACATGTCTGGTTATACCACTGCACAGAATATTCTTCGTGTTGGGTATTTCTGGCCCTCTATCTTCAAGGACTGCATTATTGTTGTTCGTAAATGTCATGATTTCCAGATCTATCAGTGTAAGATGCGTGCGCCACCTACACATTTTCACCTTGTCATTACCGTTGGTCCCTTTGCAAAGTGGGGCATCGATTATATGACGTGTAACCCTCACTCGGCCGGGGGGGAATGCTTATATTATCGTAGTCGTTGACTACTTCACCAAATGCGTTGAAGCAATGCCTACACTTGCCATCGACGATAAGACAGCTGCTCAGTTCATATTCAATCACATCATTTCTAGGTTTGGTGTCCCTCAAGCCATTGTTACCAATCATGGTTCCCATTTTCGGCATTATATGGTGGCGGAGTTTACCTCCAAGTTGGGCTTACATCACGACAGCTCAATGTCGTACTATCCTCAGGTTAATGGCCAGGTTGAAGCTTTGAAAAAAAATTTAGTCACTATGCTTCAACGTACGATTGGGATCCATAAATCCAATTTTCATCTCATGTTATTTTCGGCTCTCTGGGCATACCGAACCTCAGTCAAGGATGTAACCAGATTCACTCCATTCCAGCTTGTTTATGGTCTGGAAGCTGCCCTTTTGATTGAGTGTGAAATACCTTCGCTCTAGTTGGCTGTTGAATTACTGCCCAACACTTCACCTGAAGAAGAGCATCTTCTCTACATAGAGAGGCTGGATGAAACTCGCCACTTTGCTGCTTTGGTCATCGAGGCACAGAAGAAGTGGTTCAAATCCCATTTTGACTAGTCAGTTTCCCCTCTCTCCTTTGTAGAAGGAGACCTCGTCCTCCTGTATGATGAATCTCATGATAAGCTAGGGGTAGGAAAATTTCAACCCATGTGGCATGGGCCCTACATTGTTAAACACGTTTTGAAGAACGGGGCCTATGAGCTCATTAATTACGAAGGTCATTCTTTAGATCAGCCTAGAAATGGGTTGTATCTCAAAAAGTATTATGCATGAGTCATTTGTGCATGTTTTATGTACATAGGTGTTTTTTTAATTTTTGTACATTTTTGGCGTGGTGTGTTTTACGAGCGTTTTCCTACTTATTGGGTTGTTTCTTATTGTGCAGATGTCTACTACCCCTTATATCGGTTTCGCAGATGGTGCTTCCCACAATACTCGGAACTTGTCTTCGACAGCCTGGGTGATTTATGATCTTGTTGGTGAGTTGATAGACCTGCAAGGTATTTGTCTAGGACGAACTACAAACAATGTCGCTGAATATAGTGTTGTCATTGAACTATTAAATCTAGACTCACAGCTTGTTGTTCTTCAACTTAATGGGCATTATTCAGTTATAAACCCTCACATTTTAAGATTGTATTTACGTGTTCGTTTGTTGGAAATACATTTTAATTATATCACATATCAACATATTCCTAGAAAAATGAATGCATTAACTGATACAGTGGATAACATTGCATTGGATAGACATTTGTGTAATCTGTAAAATCATCATCACATGAGAGACTCATATCAAATAGAAAAAAAAAAAAAAATATATATATATATATATATATATATATATATATATCGAATGTTTGCACCAGTGTGCACCATAAGTTTCAAAAAATATGTGTGTTTCTATTACATCCTGAGACACCATGTCTCTCATCAAAATGCGGAAATGAAAGCCTAGGTGTCTAATCACATGATGATCATGATAGCATGTCACTTCCCGTACAAGCCACCTCAGAAAGCGGTGAACTCTGTTTGACACCCCTACAGTATGTATTTTATATCCATGAGGAACATTTTCGAACCGCGCATAGTCTGTGACCCCACAGGTGATTCCCTCCAAGTTTTGCATGATTTCCTCCTCCTCACCTTGAGGGGCAACATCAAAATCGTGAGGTATTTGCCTCGCTATCGTAGACATCCCTACAGGTCTCTCTGGGCCTACATCTGCAAATGCATGGATAAAGTGTCAAAACATACATACAAAAAAAATCGTAATAATCATTAAAAAAATTTTAAAAAATGAGCCTTACCAAGTGCTTCATCCCAATCCTCTCCTTCTGGGAGTGGGCAGTCTGGATCACCAATGAAATCTGTGCCAGAGTAGGGCCATTCCTCCATGAAAATCAACTATCGGTGGAGCCAATCAAAGAACTCCGGTCTCCAGGAAATCTGTTGACCGTCCCCTGACCTTGGCATCAGAGCTTCCCATCGATCCATCTGTGATTCCAGTGCTGGTGGTGTTGGGACTATTACCTCCTAACGCTGAAATATTGGTAATCATTCTAGAATGAATGATACTGGGATAGACCCATAACCAAATTGTTTCAATTTTTTCTTATTGCACTTTGTCAGCTGACAATTTATATTGATTGTTACTGCCTCTGCCTAGTTGTAGATGGTTAGTGACAAGCAGTCTGCAGCAAGAAGTAGTTGTGTTTTTGTTGCTTCATGTGGTGCTTATGTTCCTGCATCTCGTATGATCATGTGTAGCACTACCCTTAGTGTTATATCCAGGATAGTTTGGATGTCCACCTTCCCGCTTTTTTATCCTTTCCGTGCTCCCGGGCATACCCTGTCACCATGCCCATGCTCTCCATGGTGGGCTGGGTGCCGGTCAAGATCGGTGCTACCCCCCTCCACGACAGTCCTGTTATGAAATAGATATCAGAAACATCAATATCGAGCTCCTGATCTCGAAGAATGAATTTTTCTTGATCCTCATCCTAGATATTGATCAAGTATTACAGCAACTTCGGTTGAGCTCTAAGGCACGGTGTCATGAAGAAATTTTTCAGTCTGCAGTCTCTAAGAGCTTCCATGCATCTTGCATTTCCCATGGAAAGCTCATCCTCTTCACTGTGTTCTCGTTCCTTCCACTCTATCACCATTTTTTCACTCTTTAATCTGCAAACATGTTCATATGAACATTATTAGCCAAATCCAAAGCTGAAATTTGTGAAATTTAGGCTTGCTTTCTTTCATTGGAAGTTTTTTAAGAATTTTGTGCAGTTGGCATGACTATTTTAAAAAAATTCACGCCAATGGGTGCCCCCCAATTTAGAAAATTGGGTGGTTGGCGCGAGTTCATGCCCGAAACCCGCACCGACCGCCGTGCCCTAATTTTCACAATTTCCCCCTCAGAAATCAAAACTGAAGGTTGCAGGTAAAGAAAGATTGCTTAAAATGTGGGGAAGGATGTCGGCTCTTACCTGGAACTGACGGATTCGAGATTGTTCTATTGGATTTCCCGCTATCGTCGCCACAAAATCACAAGGTAAAATGGGTAACTATTGCTCCACAAGAGGTAAAAGTGAAAAGTAATTATTTTTTTACCATTTTTTGCATGTTATAGCTTTTCAGAACCCTAATTAGGTTTTAAGACATGTTTTTTGATTATTACATTATGTTGTTTCGAGAAAATGGTTTTATGTTTTTTTTCTTGTGCAGTGACAGGTCTTTAATGCAATAGTGATGAAGTCACGAGTTGTATTTTATACTTTTTCGAACTCGGTAAAAACACGAAAAATTCACTATTGGAGTCATCTTTCAGATCTTTTCTGACTCTCTAAAACTAAAAATATTGTCAAGACTCTTGTCATTTTGAACTCGTTAAATGGATACGAAATGATATCTACCAAGTATACGTTTACCCCTTTTTTGGGTTGGGATAGATTATTTAGGAAAAAGGAATACCTTAGCCTATTGCGACTAAGAGGTTATTTTAGATATTTTTTTCTACCTTTTCAGATCTAAGATACTATTTATGAAAAGGGACAGGCTGGAGCTTTCTTTTCCGCTTCTTTTCAAACTCTCTAAACATGAAAAGACATCGAGTTCTTCCTTTGTCAGACTCGTTAAACCCTGATGAAATCGGACATTGTCACCATGAAGTTCATCGAGTTTCTCTTTCCTAGGGCTCGTAAAATGTACTAGGTTGGATTTCACCAAAGCACAAACTTACAGCACAATCATATGCTATCCCCTTCAAGCTTGTTTTCAAAAACAATTGGGGTACTCGCCAAAAATGGTGGGGGAAAATTGAACCAGATTTTAGTTGTGTCGGCAGTATGTCGCTCTTGAACATGACACTCGTTTGCATTCATGCCGGGTTGGGGACATCTCATTTCGTCATTTTTTTCCTCCATGGGTTTGGGTAATCTATTTTTACCTCTCATATTCACTTTGAAACTTCACCATGACCTCAGATCCCTTGATGTCAAATACTTTCAAATCCAGAGTCGTGTCGCTGATAGTTCAAGAGAAGTTTGCCTCTGTAGTTTTCAACCTCTCTCTGATTCTCTGTTGCTCCTGATTCACTATCATTATGTTCCTCTATCTCATGTCGATGATGTGGGAAACATTATGGCCCTCCTTCAACCAAGTCACTTCCTGTCGACTTCAGCTCATTATCCAGGAAGTTGGTCTAGAGACTCCCTATCGGTACCTTGGAGCTTGCATGCCACAATGGCAGGTTCTTCACATTCGATGATAGGTCCACAACATTGGCCTTCGATCGAGTGATTCTATGGGTGTTCGATGCCAGCTCACTTTTCACATACCATGGATTGTAGTTGTTGTACCTTGAGAGCCATTGTCATTATTGGTGGTTTCTCTTGCACTTGTTAACAACTTTCATCATTGGCTGGTAATCAGGTGACTTTCCTGCATGTTCGACTTCAGCTCACATATTCGCATGCTTGAATTTGTACTTGTTAGGGTTGAGATGGAGCGCAAGATCCTGGATTTTGTTTGATAAGATCTAGGCTATGGGATATTATGATTTATTATGACTTTATTACGTGACTATTTTTATTGGATGGCTACGACCATACCTGAGTCTATTTATTGATCCTTCTTGCTGGATGGTTTTGTCCATACCTTGGATCCCAGTTTATATGTACTCTATTATGGATGGTTGCGCCCATGCCACATGTTCATGTCTCAGAGATATTAGTTGTATTTGTAATTGCAAGTCTTTCGATAGCGGTGTTTGGTTCTAATGTGTTTTCGTAAAGCATTTCACCCCTTCCTCTCTCTCGGACCTCATACTTCAGGGGGCATCTGTTACACAACATTTTGTCACTGTCACTACAATACCCATCCCACACATTGGAGGCTCATTTATGTGATCAAAATAAAGTGTGATGCCTTGCAAATACCATCATTGCATCCATTTCCATGAGGTCAACATTCCTTCTATTGACCATTTCCTGAACAGACCACCAAAAACACCTATTTTTTCCTTGGCGCTGGTAGGTCATTATGCCCTCACATCAATGAGGCAAATTAACACTAGCCCCCGTGAAATTTGGCGTTATTTCTCAGTTAGCTACCCGCGCCAATATATTTATAGAATTTTTTAAAAAATAGAGGTGAAGTTTCGATCACAACAACTTCGTGGATGAGTCATAAGGATTGGTTCGACTGAATAACCACAGCCTTCCTCCTTTGGCCTCTTATTTCCACCTTTTGGGGAAACCTCCCAAGGGATAAGGCCTTCCTTCCACCATAGTAGGGATCCCAACCTCCTCCTATCCCTCTATAAATATAGCCATCCTCCATTCACTACTACATTTGGGGGAAATTCCGAAACTTGGTTCCGACGCTTTTGACCAAATGTTGGAAATTTCCCCAAATTTTTTCAATCCCGCCCGAAACCATCGCTATACCGATGTTTATAGAAAATTTTTGCAATACCAACATTTATACAATGTATCTCAATTGCGACGTTTGGAGGAATACGTCACAATTTCGACACTATGCCCCAAAGCGTCGCTATTGCAACGGCTGCCTCCAAACGTCGCAAGTGTGACACAATGTCTAAGTGTCGCAATTGCAACGTTTGGAGGCACCCATCGCAATAGCGACACTTTTTCTGCCATCAGTATAACGAAACTTATATGCGCGCTACATAAAAATGATTTTATTAAAAATATGAAACTTATAACCCGTCACAATAGCTACATTAACGTCTGATATCACGCGCGCATTCGCCCTCCACTCTTGCAGAACAAAGATTCGCCTCGCATTCACCCCGCCTCTCGTAGATAACAACATTTTCCTCGTAATTCGTTTCGCCTCTCTGGTGCAAGTAACATCATTCACCCTCGCATTTTCCCCTCACTTCAGTGTATCAAAGATCACTCGAGCTTCTGCAGAACAATATTCGCCCTTAGTATTCGCCGAGTTTTCGTTGTAACAAAGATTCGCTCTGAGTTTCGTAGAATGTAATTCAACCTTCATTCGCTCTACAAGCCGTCGCCTTCTGCGTAACAACATTCTCCTCGCCCTCTTGCAAATGGTGTTCTCACTGCAGCCCTTCCTCCTATAGTAGGGTTGACTTTGTATTTGGTTTTTTTTGGTCAATTCCATTGATTGTGTTAGTCGTAGGGGTTCTCTCTAGATGTCAAGAATCAAGATTCAATACCCTCTATTATCTTCATCACCTAATACAAGATTTAAATTTTTTCCCAAAGAAACGCTTATTAATTTGGCAAACATTATTTCTCCTACTTTAAAACCCTACATTTAAATGAAAACAAGCATTGCATTTCAACTCATAAAAATCTATTAGTGTTCAAATGTACATGTGCATCACTGTAGGTATTCTTCCACTTTCACATTATCCAAGAATAAAAGAGGTTCATATTTTTGTGATTTAGATTATCTGAAAAGGAAAGGTAAATTATTTCCCATGGAAAAGAAGGTTATCCCTTTTGCCATCGAAATGGTACAACAAAGTTCCATTTCTACCCGAAACTCCTATGAAACATCAGAACCAAATAAAGGTCATGTCCTCAATGGACATCATTTGGCTGAAAAATGGCCATTGTAATCAGTATGTTTCTGGCATACATCAATGACAGTTTGTGGCTTGCTTGTTTTTGAGATGAAAAACAACCAAAGAAATCATGAAGATCCTTTCAAGAAATAAATGACCATTTCAATCATATAACAACTATTTTTTATTTTATTCATATTATTATTTTGAGAGAAACTTTACACTTATAATGTGAACATAAATATTAAAACACAAAATGGGAAGGAATTGATGAGGTAGATGTCCTTTATTGTTGTCAATTAAGAATTGATAATACACGATGATTGTTCACTTACAAACTAGATTCCTTCCTGAGTTAGGGACACAGAGTATTGAATCAAAGTTGTAGTTTTAACTTTGTATTGGTTCATCAACGAAATTGATATTTGCTGTCTTCATTGTCAAGGTTTGAATAATTTGGGATCATATCTACAAGCAGGACATTAGGAATTATGATTATTATTACTTTATGGATCTATTAAGTTACTTTTAAAGTTTGCATGGTTTAGTGAAATTATTCAGTGTGCCCTAGGCCCAGAAGTGAAGGAATGCCAAAGGAATCTAGGAACCCTAGTTTTTAAATGCATTGTTTCTAACTATTTTAAAAACATAAATTACAATTAAATTTAAAACTTAAGGAGTTAAAACTTAAATGATTCAAATGAATTGGTATGCATTGATGAATTAATCATACTTAGAAAGACTAAACCTCTAAATAAACATGTTTATTTTTTAATGGTAAAGAAGTCTTAGACATTAAACTTATAGCTCATGATAGCAGATGTATAAAATGCTTCCCACAAAGTTTATTGGCATGGGGTTGATCGAATACAATCTGGACATACACAAACCTCAATTTCCAATAGGGATTATTTGTTCACACCAAAGGTGCCGTAGCTACTATGACTAAGATGCAAAACTGGAAAAATAGCATATCTATCATGTTTGTGCATGGCTTAGGACAAGTAGTAAAGTTATCGGTGAAGAAATTTCATTGGTTTGACTTTAAATGTAACAGAAATTTAATCTCTTAACCGTAGGTTTCCTCGATCTTAATTCTCAGAATTTTCTCATTTTGGGACTACTATGAATATTATACAAAACAACAAGTGGAAGTGAACAAGATTCAATTGTAATGTTCTCTTATAATTAACTTCTTAAGGGAGGACAAAGTAGCCTATCCAACCCCATAGGCTAGTCAATTATAAATGGGGAGTTAAAACTTAAAAAAAAAATTAAACCTAAACATACCTACCTATCCATGAATCATAAGTTCATAACTTACCCACAGTTTAGACTTACCACAAAACATCCATTCTCAAATTGCTATGGATTAGCCGAGCCTCAAGATGAGAGTGATTCCTACTTGATAGCATGGTAAGTGAAGATCTACAGGTGATATTGATGACATGGATGCTTAAGGATATGGCTTTGAGGGGAAGCCATTGCTCACTATTAGTTTTATTATTTATTTTAGTATATCAAAATTTCCTAGTTCATGTTTACGCTTGCCATTTGGAGATGCCTTGAGGCAAATTTTGAATTTAGTATGACAATGGACATATATTTTGAAATTTTGAATCATGATTCTAATTTCTTATAAGTTATTAATATGTAAACCGTAGTCTAAATTTGCACTTGATATCATATATGAATCATGATATTATCAAACTAGAAATTTTGAAATTTCAATGACAAACAACACGTGAATGTTGAAACTTGAATGTTGAATGATGTGCATGTTTAAATATTTAAAGTTTAAAGTTTATAAATTATTAGTAATTTATAAATTACTATATTAGTGTCATTAAATTTATAATTTATAAATTATAATTTAGAAAATATAGTATTATATATGATATATAAATTATAATATATATTAATATAAAAATACCTGCATTTTAACTTCCACACACCCTCGCTTCAAAAAATGTCGCCCCCCGCCCTATCCCCCGTCCCCGAACCCACGCTTCCTGGCAACATAGTTTCAAACATTAAATATCAACAAAATCGCTTAAAGGATATTGAAAGGAAAAAGGTGATGGAAGATAGAAAGTGCCTTACTTAAATGCTCTAAGGATTTTTCAATAGTTGCTCCAAAAGCTTCACTTCAAGGCCCTTCAAGATCGTCTCCAACAATGCTATACCATCACCTTCAACAATGTTGCTCCAAAAATGTCCTCAAGGTCTTCACAATGTTTACTAGAAGTTTCTCCAACAATATATTCAATAAGGTCTTCATTGTCAACCTGCCTCTCTTGTTTGGGTGCCTTAATGTGCAATGACCGTTTCAAGATCAATTCAATGCAAGGCATATTTGAAACTCTAACTCGCTCGGTGTCTTATTAGAAATTATTTCGCCATTTTGTGTTTTCGTTAGATATTGTTTTCAAGTTTTACATTTATAATTTCCATTGCAATGTGGCAGACTGATCGCAGCAAAGATAAGAACAATCCCCAGATCGATGATCGAAAGAGGCCGGGCCGAAGAACATAGTAAAGTGCCAAAGATTGCCTATCTGTGTATTTTATTATTTACATAATTGAAATAATATTAATTTTGTTCAAATATGCGTATACCTAGCTCATGGTGGCCCACCACGATTCCCTCTTTGAGGAAGATCTTTCTTCATCCCTATATCTCCGTGTTCTTTCATAAAAAAGGCACAAGATGCAAGGTAGGAATTTAATACTTTGATAGACGCGCTCAAAAAACTCGAAACAGAAGAGAGGATAAAACCTATGAGATACGGAAACAATGTACAATAAAAATTCAAAAGGATATTTTTTTTTTTTCCGCATGAGATGACCTCATGATAGTTTGATTTTTAATTTTTAAGATTGACTAAATCCAATAAAAAAGTTATTTTATGTACACTTTCGGCACTTTCGGACCTGAAGGTTGGTGGTAGTGACAGTAGCTGAAGAGATTGCCCAACAACCTCCTTCGTACACCTTCTACCTCCTTAGGTGTTGGCCTATTAGAAACACATCCGCCCAAGCAGCACACTCTCCGCAACCTGAACGTGTTGGCAATGATGAGTTTGAGAGGGGCTAATCATATCTATCAGTTTCTGAGCTACTACATATCCTGATGTGACTCATTAATGGCACGCTGTAATCAAGGTCCCAAGAAGTAATAGCATAACTCCCCAAAAATTTTAATATTTTAACTATTATATCATACTTTATCTAAAAACATATTTACTCAAGTGATTTTATTTTAACTAAGATATTATTTTTTTTTTTTTTTTTTCCAGAGAAACAAATATTTTACAAAGCTTTGAGAGCCATGTGTTTGGTGCAATTTTGTGATGGAACTACACACCACAGATTTCCCAATTTAACCCAAAAAGAATCTCTAGATTATCTAGAAGCCCTTTTGGGGCCTGACATTTGACAGAACAATGGTGGCTCTAGCCGGAAAATATTTGAAATATACCAGACACTCATATAGATGTAATTGCAATTTAACTCAGATACGAAAAGCCTCAGCCTCCGCAGAGTGAGGAGAGAATCATCCATGACGGAAAGATAAAAGGGCAAAGAAAGAAGGAAAATGCCAATCGGACCCGCAGGTAAATTACATAACTTAATCAAGGCTTTAATTTTCTATGTCTAAAAATAAAGTGTGCTATGTCATATCTAACCTCAATATTTTGATGCTAGAGCGTTTGACACCTCAAAGGAAACCAAAGCTAGGATTGAAAAAAGGGCCATCACAAGCAATGTAGCGGCTACTGAAATTAGCCGCAAGAATTGTAATTATAATAAACATCTTATAATTAATTGTATTGCCTTCCAAAGTTTTTTGTAATCCCAACAAATATGATTAAAAATACACAATCATATGTAATGTAGGGTGATGACTTCTAACAGAACTACGAGAAAAGACTGCAAATATCGTTTCATTTCTGCCATCGTTTACAGCCAATGTCGCAGAAGTTTCAGCAGGTCCCAAGATCTGATTTGCTCCTGATAAGGTAAAACATTAACCTTGTTAATATGTTTGTTTCTTTAATCATAATTTATTGTTTATTAACTTGTTTAAACAGACAAGACTACTGACTTGAAAAAGTAAAATAACCCAGCTTTAGAGCTGGATATGATCTCACTGTGAACCCGATCAATAATAGACGAGAGCTCACTTAACGAAAGACAGTGTCATGAGGGTTTAGCAGGACTAATGATTTTCCACTATATTTTTTTAAAAAGTTGTAGCTAATTGATAATCTTTGATTATTTTCTCTTATAACGTTTTTTGTTTAAATGACAGAGAATGCTTCTTGAGGATCTTACTACCGTGAGAGGAAGACAGGCAGTCAGCCCCAATTCATTAATAATCCAGGTAATGTAAATAATCTCATTGTAAATTTTTTTTATTAATATTAATTAACCAGTTCAATGATATTTAAAAACTACAATTAAAATTTAATATTATCTATTTTTGTGGTGGCAATGCCTCACACTCGAGCGAGAATTGCACATCGTGACTACTTAACTAGGTCGGCCATATAATCGTGCAATTGTAAATAATCTTACGTACTTTATATGAATATTAATGAACCAGTTTAATTATATTTAAAAATCCACAATTAAAATTTAATATTATTCATTTTCAGAAAGCGCGCTCCCATCGATGAGATCGACATCGCGATTACACAACTAGGTCAGGCAACAATCAAAAAAGTAATTGTGTAAATAATCTCTATTGCAATTTTTTATTACATATTAACAATCCGTTCAACATATTTAAAACCATAAATTAAAATTTAATATTATCTGCTTTGTATATATGCTCAGTCACCGACGAGACCAAACATCAGATTCATTAATTAAGTCAACGGCATAATTGGTGCACCAGGTAAATAATCTCATTGGGATGCAGACTAATATTACCTAACTAGTTCAATGATATTTAAAAGACCGACACTAATTTAATATTATATGTTTTTGTAGGCGATGCCCCATCACGATGAGACCGTATATCATGACTACGCAACTAGGCCGCCATGGCTTTAAAGGCAACGGAAACAGAGCAAAGGTAGTTACCTAAGGATATTGATGATGTAATTAGAGCTTTAGAATAGGAAGAAGAAAGAAAATTATAATGTAAAATATTGTATTATTATATAAACTATGAGCCAGCATTTTGGAACGCTTTTTGCTGCTATATAAAAACTCATTATCATACCATTTTTAAATATATGCACACTGCAATTTTCTTATGATTTTTGTTGAATTATGTTTTTTATTAGTTATTGAGTATTTTTTTATGCTCGCGAAAGTAAAAAATGAAATATATAGATTGGGTATTGGAGAATTGAGAGTGATGTAGGGGGGGAGGGGGCTATAAGAGTCGTACCTTCACGTATGGTCTCCGTTTAGTGGTGAGAATAATCCATTGAGCGATTTAGACCTTGGAGAAAACCTCCTCTATTCGCTGTGACACCAAAAAGTCAATGCTGACTTAGTTGCTACTCTTTTTCAGATCGGGGAGGTTTGTTCCAAGTTCATGCGACCCACAATTTTTTTCTGAAAAGAAGAGGAGCTTATTCGTGTATGTTTTTACATTTTCAATATATGTTCAATACTATCACAAGAATGCATCTTTAGAGTGTAAAAATAATACATCAATTACTTGTATTTATTGTTTAGATAACATGGATTTTGATTGACTTGGCACAAGGTGCCAAATCCTCTCGTATCATGAGCAATACAACTTCTTTCAACCAAGATCATGTCCGTGATATTTTTCTTGTGCTGCTGACCAAGTTCCTCAGAATACACATTTGTAAGTCTTGTAGCTTTCATAATTCAATATTGCTTGTTCAAGTCATTATTCATAAGTTTTTGTATGTGTTTTTCATCTATTTGATTGTAAGCAACTCTACATGCTTCGTTGTTCACTATGATTTCTCCCATTACCACTCCTGACAGAATCTAACTTTATTGTTACATAGGTTACTTTATTGGTGCTACTATGATTTCTCCAGCTTCATACCCCAGGTTACATCATGTAAAGTTGTCAATCTCGTGTTATATGAGCTTTAGTTCTCCCGCATTTGGGGCTTTCCCCACATTTTCCTCAGTTGTCTTCAGATCACCTCATTGTTTGAGCATGCCAATTTTCTACCACTTGTACCAATTGGCACATCTCAATCTCCGAGTGGTGCCACATTTCACCTATTTTCATGAGAGTTTAGGTTTTCCTTAACATAGCTCGTAAATCCGATTCGTTCCCTCGCTTGGAATATCGTCACAATGCTCATGGCTTGGATTGATGAGCACGTTCTCAATGGTTGGTTGATTCATAAGAACCACCCATATAGTCATCTTTGGAGATATTTTGAAGTTTTCTTTTGTGTTTCCTTTTTCACCTGCTTTTAATGGGTGGGATGGTGTGGGGTGATCCATCAATATCGGTGCTCTTTGTGGTAGGGAATTTGTTTTTGGGGATATAAAGGAGCATTTGATGTAGATATCCCATTGATGTATTCATAGATGGGAAGAAGTAGAGGTCAAGAATTTAAATTAAAAATATAAACTCTACATGTGTAAGTAACCCGAAGGTCACAGAGACACTTGTTGAAGATTACTTTAGTCAAGCCTTAATATGTCGTGATTTCTCTACTATTCAATGCAAATATATAGTCCGGGTTCCATTAAATGAGGATTGTGGTTGTATTTCTATTTGCTGTTTCCTCTTAATGCTCCTACAAAGTTGCGACAGTTGTTTAGTTTGTCTGCTAAATTTAAAAAGTGTTTAGCAATGGGAGTTGTAAGTTTTTAAGGTTCATACTAATATGAAGATCTTGTAATTCTCATATTCAAGATAAGAGAATATGGTCTCTTATTTGGGCAGTGGTAGATAGACAACAATTTCTACATCTATCCCTATCGTAACAATGAAAGGGAAGAAGTTGGTGCAATGTTTGATAATTATGTATGCATAATTGTCTTCTTTCAGTTTTTTCACCATTTCCTTTAATCGCTCACAGAGAGGGACTTCCGAGATTAATATACTGAGATGTAGCTAATAGAAGAGTCGGGTGGAAAAGGAGTTGTACTTCAACAAGGATGGCTTAGTGACAAAAAATCTAGTCGAGAAAAATTATGTTTAAAGGAATAATTATGATGTAAACTCACTTCACTGTGGATCTTTTCTTGTCCACTTCATTCACCTTAATGTTATTTTAATTTTCATGGAGGGTTGTTTTGGCATATGGTTCTAGCATTCAATTTCACACTTACCGTAAAGCATTGTCAATTTGTCTTATGTGTAAAAGAAGAAACTTACCATCTTGAGTCACCTCAAAGTAAGTGGAAAATGTTGTCTTCGAGAGCAAGCATGGTTCTCTCAAAATAGTTAATGATGGTGTGACAAATAGCTGGCAGGCAATTTCCAGATGTGTGCTCGGTTTTCTTTTTTAACATTGTATTAGTTCCCTCTTAAATGTTCTGATTTGGTAGGCATAATTTGGCACTCAAAGCAGAAAGGAAACATATTTATACCAGTTGGTCTACTTGGCCTATGGACTAGCCACATATAATGCATAAATATTGCACAACAATAAAATGAAACTAAGCATGGCTGATTAAATTTTATTATTAATGACATTGTAATGAAATGATCTCAATGTTATGGTTTTGCCTTTTGCGATTGGTTGAATTAGAGGACCTACTTGAAAATATTTAAATAAGTTGGTAAGTATGTTTACAGCAAAGACAAATGATTTAGTCAGATGGAACCACAATGATCATATTCTGCAATATGCTGGAATATTGAAAAATTTTAACAATGAATGGAGAATAACCCTCCTTCCTATAACACAGAGAAAATAAAATTTCTTTTGAAAGGAGACAGAGTTTCAATACTTTGAAAACAAACTTTCATTCCTTCAATAACTCAAAAAAACTATCGTATCTCTTCCTCACTAAGAGGATTTACAAAATTATGATCGCTACAAAACGCATGGCATAAAATCAACTCACTCGTCTCTGCTCAAACAAACATACTGCCCCTAAAACATCATAGGTTGACTTTCAAGACTCTATGCATATACACACTTAAAAGTTGTATCATTTCTTTTCACTTTTACACACCTGCCAGTGAAGAAAAATTTACTCATTGTCTATAAAAAAAACTACCAAGCTTTTTTTTGTCTTCTTTTTATTTTTTACATGTCGTAAATATATAAAACATATATAATAAACCCTTTTAAAATAATAAAATTAAAACCAAATTTACTCCACCTTTCATTTCGATGATATATATATAACATAAGGGGCTTAAAACATATGTATATATTAAAGCATACATAAAAGTAAACTATCAAAACATTAAAGAACCCTTTCCTCACGGACTTCAAAGTCCTAAGAGATTGACCAAACCAAATTCGCGCTCCAAAATGGGATGTTGATGTCTCCATTTAATTTGTAACGCGAATTCTCAATCCAATATGCTCATAGTGCACTGGGTTCAGCTTTTGTGTTTTCATTCCCTCAATTTCATGTGCGATCCAATATTAATGCTCCACGGTCCTCCTTTTGAATTTACAAACCTGGGTAAATTTCCTGTTTAATCTCTCGGTTGGTGAATTGAGCACTAGTTATTGTGTTTAAATAACTGCATGTATATGATGCGGTCACACAAAAAACTTGTGAATTTTAAATGTTGAATTAAATTCTTTGGATGCTCGTGTAGCAACCTCCAAAATAATGTTGTTATTGCATCCATCCTCTCGTCAGTAAAGCAGCTTGATAGTAATCGGATTAAGATCATCTATTCATTTTTGGTAGGGTCTTATGGTGAATGGTTTTTAGCTTTGGTTGGGCTTATTGGAGTCTAAGATGGTTTTTGAGTGAAAAAATTAAGTTATCAAAAATAAAAAATTCTGGTTCTTTTGTCAAAATTTGGAGCTATTAGGGAAATACAAAACCGACAATGGTTGTATCTTAAATTTGTAATAATTTGAAATGAAACCTTTGTTTAGGTTGTTGCGTTAGGGGCAAACCCTGCTCAAATTACTAGGGGCATTGACAAGACAAATAAAGGCCCTTGTTTCAAAACTCAAAATTTTTTCAGGTTGAGGTGTAAACGCCTGCCTTTATAGGTTGGTTTTCTTTTTGTTGATATTTGGTGTATCTAATTGAATTAGTTGCCTAAGGTATTTTTGGTTGCAACTCCTTTTTCATTTTTTCATATGATAGTCTGTAGGATGACATTTGATTGTGTGGTCTTTTTTTATATCTACAACATTTTGTAGTTGTTTAGTCTTATGGCCAAGGTGCACTTTGCACAGGGAAATAGTTGATGCAATATTGTCATTTAATCCATACTTGTAGTATGTTGATAAGTTTCTTGGGGAACATTTGGTATTCAAAATGACACTTGATCCTATACATCATCATGCACTTGACTTCAAATTTATATTCAGGCAGTTAGACAATTTTGCAAAATTTCAAATATTTTGATGTTGTTTTTAAACTATTATCTTTTTGCATTGATGTCACTAAAAATGAGAAAGACTTTGGTATGAAACTAACCGTGAATAATTTCAAAGAAACAACCAACAAGACATGATTTAGAAGTAGAACATATGTACTTATGAAGCATAGAAAGATATCTCGATGCATTGTCAATGTGCCACAAAGTATTTTTTTGGAGAAAATAACTCCTTATTCCTAGAATAGTGATCTTCAATACAAGTAAATGCTAGAGAGGAGAGATCATCGTAGGACATAAACCTATTAACAAAAGTGAACAGGGAATGATTATTAATTATGGTATACTAAGTTGTTAGTGATTTTGACTATTTGTCTTTAACATGTAAAAATGCTAAAATTCCAAACTTTACATCATCATGGTTTGGCATCATGAGGCTTGACTAATTGTTCACTATGCTCATAATTTCGTTTATCGTTGTCTTCATATCTATAAACAATGTTTCAAGCATATTAAAGGTTCTGTATAAGAAAAATCTAGACCTCCATGTTGTTGTCTTCTTGTAGAGACAAAGTCAAAATTGCATTACACACCGACACATAAGAATCTCCATATCCCGTGGTATGCATCCAAATTTTATAATAGTGTCTTCAAGACTTATGTTGACATTACAATGAGATATTTAAGGCAAATGAAAGATGGAGCCTCTTCATTATTGTATATGTAACAGTCTTTTATTAATTTAAATATTGATGGTTTTGTCTTTCCTAAAATGAAATGCAGAAAATAATTTATTGTGGTCAATTGAAAAGTTTTTTTAAAGCTTTTTCATTATGGAAGGCTTACATAGATATATGCCCCTTCTAATTGAAACTAGACCTGCCCTTCAAATTTGATCACTATGTGGACCTAACAAACAATAAAATTATTCCATGTTGTATAAAACATATAACAAAACCTTTGTCAAAATCTTCAACTAACCTTTAGTCATTATATTTTCATCACTAATTGATTATTTTACCATGTACCTTCTAGAGGAATATTATTTCACTTGATTAGAGAATTTCAGCAATGGATATATGTTTCGTGAGATATAGAATGTTTATCTAGAGAATTTTTATGAGTCTAAGAATCAACTTTCATTCTTCATTTTAATTTGAAGTTCTATTTGGTTAATAAAGGCTTTTTTCCTTGAACCTTTTTAGGTAAGATACATGAAAAACTCCATGAATGCAGAAGAAGGAAATAACTATAAATACTTCTGTGCAACTTAAGTGAATACTATTATTTAGTCATAACATTTGAGCGACTTTATTCTTCTTTTTGAATGAAGATTGCTTTTATAATGCCATAATCTGGGGTAATACCCAATTACCTCCTCAACCATCTTTCACTTCAATGTTGTTCCCTGCTGTTTCCACTAAGGTTTCATGTTACTTAAAGGTTTTCTCATAATACCTGCAAAGTTTCTTTAGTATTTCCATATGTGACTTGCCTATATTTGACTTATTCTTGTAGTGCATGATACTAGGGAGTTGATATCCATAAAGGGCCCAAATGGAAATTTAGTATGTGTGATGTGGTATCATATTACCATCTCCTTTCCTCATAAACCTACTTATCCATTAAGATTGCTTTTCTAAAGAGGCAACATTGTAGATAACCTTTTAAAAATATTTGTAGGTTAACTATTTTGTTTCACCATTTGATTGTGCTTGATATGGGAGAACTCATGAGCAGGTTTGGTAGTTTCTCCTTACCCATATTAAATAATTGATACTTTCAAAGTTTCTTTGTTACTATTACTTTATGAAAACTATGAAGACTACAACTTTCTTTCATTTATTAATTTCACGACTTCTTGTCTTTATGTAATTTTGAGCTTTCACCAAAAAAATCTACAAAATTTGTCTCCCCATAATAATCTATAAAATAGAATACTTTACCTTTTATATTTCGCAACCCCGCGTATTTAAATTCTATTGATATATCTTCTAGTCTTTGAATATGTATATGGAATTTGGTTAAGTAATTTCAGAGATTTTATCATTACTTTCTTTATTTATTAGTGGCAAACCTGATTCTTCTTTATTAGCACTAATATTTTTCTATCTCCTTCCAAAATATATTTTTTGGATCTTTTGAGATGTTTTAAGGAATCCTCACCTACCATCAGAGAGATAATGGGACTCCCTTACTATTTTTTATTCAACATAAGCTTATGCATAAAAATATTCTAAATTTTCACCAAAGTATATCTCTTCACTCCCAATGCTCCATATAGTTCATCCCATCTCTTATAAATTTTAGTTTTTGTTTAGTACTAATGTCATTTTTCCATTATGGAAAGCTTCTTCAGCCACCTAGGAATAGAAATGTAATTGGATATAAATTTGAGGCCTCTTCATTTTAGAAAGAGCATCATGTACTAAATTTTCTTAATTCTTTTTGCGCATTATTCCAAAAATTAAAACTTTGCATTTTTTCTCCTCATTTTTGTTAATATTCCAGAAATCCACATCAAAAATAATTTATACATTATGGGTATATCTTGACATTAAAGTACCTCCCAATGATATATTATCCCCATTTTTTATTGCATGTAATATTGCTTCCATTTATTTTTCATACGTAGATTTCACCAAATATTTTCTTTGAATTCCTTGCTTTTAAAAGCCAATGATATCCCTTATTGTGTTAATGTTACGTAAATTTTTTGTCCTAGTGCCTCACACTCTACTATGAATGTTTTACCAAAAGTAGGTGCAACCGATGTTGGTGTAGAAGACATGGCATCCATTAAAAGAGAGAATGCCAAAGTAGCCTCATCACTCCATATAAATGATATTTTCTTCAAGATATATGTGAGTGGACTTGAAATGCATGCATAATTCTTAACAAATGATCAATAATATCATGTAAGTCTAAAAAATATTCTAATAACCTTGATTTTCTTAGGAATAGGTCATTTTGTAATATCTTGCATCTTTTGAGGCTCCAACTTCACTCCTTCATTTAAAACAATATGAACCAAATACTCGAATTCTTATTTCCCAAAAGCACATTTGGATATTTTTACATAAAAATAATTGTTCTCAATAATTTATATAACTTTTCCACATGTTTAGTGTGGTATTCCCATCATTTATTATAAATATGTGTATTATCAAAGAAAACCAACACAAATTTTATAAGATGGGATCAAACAAAATTTTTCTTAAGTCGAGCCCTTCGGACTTCAAACGGCGATAAACCATAATTCAAACCAAATTCGCGTTCCAAAATAGCCTGCTGACGTCGACCAATTTTGTGACGTGAAAACCAAATGAATTCCGCCCTAATCTTTTTTGGGTCTGAAGTTGGGCTGGCGTACAGAGGGAGAGTTGTGACGCGAATTTCTTATCAAATTTTCCCTAATCTTTTTTGGGTCCGGATTTCCACTGCGCAAGCGGCCCAAACAAAGATCCGCTCCAATCAATTTCTGCCACGTGTCCTCAATCAAAACTTGCCCTGCTCCCGGCTGTGCGTGCATTCGATGGCATTTAAGGCGATGGGACATGGATGTGGCAATTTCATATCAATCGCATTAAGTTTTAACTCTATTCAATTAAGTTCCAAGGTTTTCACATCAAATCCGCATTAATTAAGTTTTAACACTGTTCAAGATCGGACCTCCACTCATGTTAGCGATTCCGCATGCTCCAATATGATCCGGCCTTCGGCTCTCATTAATGATCAGAGATTAATTATGACGGGCGTCCTTTGATTGCATTGCAGTTGGGTCGATAAAATGGCATTTCGCTATGGTTTTTCAGATGGGCCGGTTGCTGGGTTACACTACCTGCTCACTATGACGAGAAGGAGAAGTGGCCAGCTAAAATGCTACTTAGACCTTGCTGCATATCTGCATTTCTCTCGGTCTCGTCTGTGTCTATCTTCCTTTGTTTCTTGGAATTCTGCTTCTCCGTCTCCTCTTGTGCCCACTGCTGAGACTACACCCATGCCTCACCTGTGTCAAAGGATGCATTTCCGCAGGGGGAGCACTAGAGGTCAACCCCTGCACGCTCCCTCCATCCCCTCAACCAAGTCATCTTCCAGCTAGTCCAGTGATTATTACGCAGGTCACTATCCAAATACTAGGAGTGAGCGGGGTTGGGTTGTAGGATCTGGCCACCGTATGGATTCCCCTACTCCTTGTTTCCCCACTGCTATTTCACCTTCTCCCACGATGCGCACTGCGCAATTTTCCTTTAATTTCTCTCTCAACCGCCCACGAATCACAGCTTCAGTCACTGTGGTTTTCCGTGAGGAGGCCCAAATGGAGGAATAATGCACCTGTCCGGTGGGTCTGAGCTCGGAAAAAGCCGGCCAGTATTCGGGCCTTTAGGAGGGGAGCTGTGGCATGAATGTGGAGGTAGCACCTAGCAATCCTGGACCTTCCGAAGGATGGTGCCGAATCGTGGAGGAACCACCGGAGGAGTATTTTGGTTAATTTGTTTTTCTTGCTTCGTGGCCACTTAATTGGGTTGCTTTTTTATTATATTACTGTGCTGGACCTCTGTAATATTTTTGAATTATGTAAATGTTCAAGACTGGTTTCCCCGTATGAGGGCAGTCTTCTTAATTTTTTGATTTTTTGATGACAAATTTGCCATGAGTCTAGGCAATGTTTTTGTGTGAGGCGTATATCAACAGTACATGTCTCTGCACATTTCCTGTATCCGCTTTATGATACTATTTTCATGGACGGTTTTACTTCATATAATATATTCAAAACAATGTTTTTTCTCTTGTGAAAAAAAATGATTAATTTTTATCACTCTGCCTTCAAAACTAGCGATCGTCAGTTTATTATGCGGATTCGATGGTATTTTTATATTTTGGACATATCACACTCCTCACATGATTAAAGGTTTCCCCTGCTTAAGAATTTTGGGTACTCTTTATAATTTGCATTTTTGGAACAATAGACGCTATTACTTCCCCTCTAAGTCCGTTGTTTTACTATTCTACATACTCGCTATTTCACTTTCTTATGATGCCTCTATTAGGCTTGGTTTCTTCTCAGATTGTAGATAATCTCCAGTGGACCGTTATCGGGTTTTATATCATGTCCCCTGTATGTGACATGGGGTATTTTTCTATCACTCGTCTCGGGGGTGGGACTTTGTACTTTTCGATGGATATTTTTGGGTTCCAATCTTCGCATGTGAAAATGTAATGACTTCATGGACTGTTTACTTCATATAATATATTCAAATACTCGCTTTTTTCTCAGAAAAAATGATTAATGTTTATCACTTTGCCTTCAAAAATAGCGATGCTGGTCTATGTTGCTGGTTTATTGATATGGTCTGATGGTATTTTTATATTTTGGACATATCACACTCCTCATATGATTAACGTTTTTCTCTGTTAAAGGATTTTGGATACTTTAATTTGTATTTGGAACAATGGACGTCGGTACTCTATCTTTTGTTTTACTATTCTACATATTGTTATTTCACTTTCGTATAGATGCCTCGGGCATATTTGGATGCTTTCTCAGATTTTTTGATAATCTCCATGTGGACTGTTACTGGGTTTTATATCAAGTCCCTGTATGTGACATGGGGTATTTTTCTATCACTCTGAGGACTTCCACTTTTCCTCGGATGGATATTTGGGCTCCAATCTTCAGATGTGAAAATGTAATGACTTCATGGACTCGTTTTACTTCATATAATATATTCAAAACATCGTTTTTTCTTGTGAAAAAAATGATTAATGTTTATCACTTTTCCTTCAAAACTAGCGATGCCGGTTTATTGATATGGTCTGATGGTCTTTTTATATTTTGGACATATCACACTCCTCACATGATTAGTGTTTTTCTCTGTTAAAGGATTTTGGGTAATTTAATTTGTATTTGGAACAATGGATGTCAGTACTCTATCTGTTCCTTTACTATTCTACATACTCCTATTTCACTTTCTTATAGATGCCTCGGGCATATTTGGATGCTTTCTCAGATTTGCCGATAATCTCCATGTGGACCGTTACTGGGTTTTATATCATGTCCCTGTATGTGACATGGGATATTTTTCTATCATTGTCTGGGGTGGGACTTCCACTTTTCTGGATGGATATTTGGGTTCCAATCTTCAGATGTGAAAATGTAATGACTTCATGGACTGTTTTACTTCATATAATATATTCAAAACATCGTTTTTCCTCTTTTAAAGTTTCATTTTTTTTTTTAAATTGAACCCGTCGTCGGTATACCGACGCCTTGTAAGCGTCGGAATTGCGACAGCTTAAAAAAGTCGGAAGAGTGACAGTATAAAAACGTCGGACGAGCAAAATTTAAAACGTCAAACCACATTTCGTCGGAATTGCGACAGTTTACAAACGTCGGAAGAGCGACGTTCAAAACATCGGACCACATTTCATCGAAATTGCGACAGTTTACAAATGTCAGAAGAGAGACGTCCAAAAGGTCGGACCACATTGCGTCGGAATTGCGAAAATTTACAAACGTCAGAAGAGCGACGTTCAAAACTTCGGACCACATTTCGTCGAAATTGCGACAGTTTACAAACGTCGGAAGAGCAATGTTCAAAATGTCAGACCACATTTCATCGGAAGTGCGACAGTTTACAAACGTCGGAAGCGCGATGGTTTGGGAAACGTCAGAAGAGCGACGCTTGTTTGGAAGCGACGGAAAAAGTGTCGATAGTGTGACACTTTTTAATTGCATCGAAACTGCGACGGTATGGAAAACCATGTTTTTCCCGCCCTCGAACTGTCGCTCTTGCAACGACTATGTGTCGGAATAGCAACGAATTGGCCGTCGGAAATTCCGCCAAATTTTCTAGTGATTGATGAAGCTAGTTTAACTGAATATATTATAGCAGAAACGCTAAAGAGATTTCTATTCAAGATAGAACGAAAGAGTCCCTTATTTAGAGAGCTTAGGCTTGTGCCTTCATCCTATCAAAATTCCCTGACATTCATCGAGACGTGCTTCAACTGAACCCTACTGAAGGAGGTTGCGACGTCAAGGCTTGGTTGTAGCTCTTTCTTCTATTAATACATATGTATAACTATTATCTGGTTCCCATGTCATGTTGATGTGTTTTATTGATGCAATATTATTAACCCTCCTTGACTGGCTAGTAGTTATGAATGAGATTGGTGCTTCGTATGCTGCTCTTGTTTGTTGATCTTGTGCGGGTATCCAAGAATTGTTGCAAAAGGATCGTGACTTGCCGAGATAGGAATCGAGAGGCCACCACTACAACAGCCACAACGACAGCGTTGGAATCTAGGTAGGTTGATCTACCTCGTCTATTTCATTCAGTAATTAGGAATCTACACTCTAGTTTGTCCTTTTGTTACTAGACCCACTTTAGGGCTAGAAGGATCGTATCTGTCCGCAGAGAGGATTTACTTTCATAACAATATGGTCTCAATATCCTCATTATTTTAGGCTATATGATTCCTTTCAAAGAAACTTGATTATGTAGACTCTAATTCTACTATCATATGCTTCTTTTTATGGTGCCATGCTTTTTACAAAACCAAGACTCTTCTAGAGAATGCAGCAATGCATGTTACTGTGACTTTCTACTTAATAAAAGACAAATTTCATAATCAACCTAATAGAGATGGAACTTCCTTTCAATATTAAAGATCCTTTGGATCTTCTCTTTTTTTCTTCTTCTTAGGTTCTCCTAATTCCTGAGCTAAGTGAGCTTCACTCCTTTCCAAACTTCCCTTTCTTCTTCTTCTTGTATTTTACAATAAAAGCTTGAGACTTCTCATTTGATTTGATGTCATCCTTTGCCTTTATCCTAGTTTCTTCCAATATACATTGAGCCCATAACTCATAAAAAGGAGTAGTATCATTTCTTGAGTATACATTAGTTGCAAAACTGCTCCAATCAGGTGGAAAAACATTTAATACACAAGTAGTAATTTTTGAATTGAAAATAACTTCCCCAAGCCCTTGCAACTAGTCCCTTATTTGTGAGATATTCATAAGATAAGTGGCCATGTCTTCATCCCTTGACTTCCTTATTCTATATAGTTGATTCCTTAATGAAATAGTTTTACTTGATGTATTTATAAAGTACAATTTCACCAATTTTTCATATATAGCTTTGGATTTCTTCAAATCAGAACGAAAGAGAACAAGATGATATTTTATGGATTCAATAATGATCCTTTGTGCCCTCAATTCTCCCTTATTGTATTTTGCTAAATCTTGAGTCTTCTCTTTGTCTAGTATAGTAACTTCACAAATAATATATTCCATGACTTCATTTTCTATGAGTGTCAAGGAAATCCTCTTCTTCCATGCTAGGAAGTTGTTGACGGTGTTGGAAGTTGCCAACATATAGGGGGTCTCCCCGATGTGAATTCCCAATTACACCTCACACCATTTTGAGTAGGAGCCCCATCCATAGTATCAGCTCAACCACCATAACACAAAGTTTTGTATTAGTTTCAACGAATAACATAAGAGATTATATACATAAACCTTGAACAAGAAAGTAATTTGACATTGTGAAACACCGATTGAAATGTGTAAAAGGATACCTTCATGAGCAGGAGATAAAAGTGAGTCTCTAAAAGGAAGTAATAGTACTAACCTAAGAGAGAGACACGATAGAATAAAAGGATTTTTTATAAAAATAGTTCACATAAGTATTGTAAAGCGACTACAACACACATTCAACAAGATAAGTACCGAAGCCACCAAAATAGTTCAATTTATCCAGTACATATGAACACAACGTATATCGTAAACATCCCAAGAATAGTCCTAAAAAAATTGTGATACATGCATGAAAATGTGTTGCCTCATTGAATTTAAATTAGGTGAAAGATCCAAGTACACAGTTACAATGGTGATTCAATAGTTATAGTAGTGGAACATTAAGTCACTTCTTGTTTCTCAAAATAATAGCTTTCTCTCCTATGCCAAGCAGAGAAGCCAAGACTAGCTCTCCAAATCCTAAGCCTTCAAAAGGCTTTTGCTTGAGTTATGAGGTTGATTTTATAACAAGAGGAATGACCTTTCATATCCCCATGAATCTTGGAATTCTATTATGACCTTTGGAGTTCTATGCAAATCTTGAGCTTATAAATGACTTTTTTACTTCTCCTAAAGAAATTTTGTCCATATATGACTAAGAGACTTTGCATATTCCACATATGACTATTGGACATCCACACATTACATTTTGTCCTTTTCCTTGAATATATTTCATTACATTCCTCATGATGATGTGGCATGAAACATGGACACATATTGACCATTATGATAACGCTGGTATAAGTTACAACTTGTTTCGGGAAATAACTCCCTAGAGGTTTGTTGGGTCAAAACTTCCACAGATCAGGGCATGCTATTCAAGAAGGACTCACACAACCACACTTGTATGCTAAAAACTAGATACCATCGATAGTAGAACTCACCCATAATCCTACGTTTGATGTAGATCCCGCAGGGTCCAAACCCCTAGCAACCCTTCTTCCTCCTCAACCTGAAAACCAAGAAGAAACGTGCACGGAAATCTAGTTGTACAGCATATATCTATCCTAAATATCAGTGAAATCCATGTGAAACATCATATAAAAAATAATAATTGCTTAAATAATAATCTTTTTCACATATGCAAGCAGATATTAACACGTGAATTTAGGAACAAGATGGTTCTTCTCTATTACGAACAGCATGTAGAGTAGTAAAAAGTGGAGAGATCACCTGAATCCTTCCACGATCTTCGAACAGACCGTCGTCCGGATCCATCCTGCCCTTGCCTCGCTAAGATACTTTCAAGACTTTTGCACACGAGATGACATATAAATGGATGAACATCTCCAGGAAACAAGGGTTTCCTGTAAAAATCTGGGAAAGTGCAGGAGGCACGGGAAATCAGACTTGAATTGGGATTCCAACAGAGTATAATGTCTATAAATTTCTCTCTCCCTTAGGCCATGCAAATGAGGGGCTTTTATACTCCCTCAAAGTAGTTTCAATCAGTTGGAAACAGTTGGCCATGTGTTGAGGTGGTTGAACTACTGGAGTAACCATCAACCCAGCCCAAAAATAGGGAATTTTTATATATTTTTTAATGATTTTAATGGCATACGTGGAAAAGTGTGTATGGACTCGCGTATACACGCAGAAAAGTCTGGGCATACCCGCGTATGGGATTTTTAACACTGTTTTTTATGAATTTTGTTCAAGTCTGTGGGAATGGGTGCCCAAGGCCAAAGAGACAATCATGAATCACATGAGGGTGAAAAATGATGCTATAATAGATTCCCCCTAATATATGAGGTCAGAAGGGGTACATGATGGCCGAAATGTATTATGCACATAGAAAGAACTTTGCAAGGACAAGAGAGGACTTCACCAGATTTCAGCCTGCCAAAAACCAATGAAAGAAAACAGAGAGTCAACTCATGCTGAGGCGGGCATACCCATGCTCAGTCAAAAATATATCATATAGAAAGTACATGATGAATCTAGAATGTATACAAGTATAACTGAACTGGAAGTACACAATGAATCATCTGAGCATGGCCCAGAAGTACAAGTCGGAATCAAAGTCCAAGTATCACATATAGAAAGCCGATCAATGATGCTGAAATTGGATGTCTGATCATAAAAGTAACTGAATCTCCAAGTACCAAATCATAAGGGGTGGAACACATGGTACAATCACACAACTCGGGAGCCAACATATAAGATGGTGTTGTACTGACACTGCAACATATAAGGGTGGACAGCATCACTGGTAGAAACTGAATGAACTGTCAAAAGTGAACCGAAAAATGCTGATGCAACCCGAGGTCTTCACTGATATCGACGACACAATTCTACACAATGGGAATAAATGAGGTGAAGTTGACCATGTGAGAAATCGTTGGATTATCGGTCAATAATGTAAACCGTTAACCAACGCGAGACAACCCACCAATAATGAAAATGAGTGTCAAGGTGCCCCAGTACAATCTAACAAGTGCGAATGAATGAGTTGAAGTTGAACACTTGGAAGAATCTACCAATCAGGAGGCAATAATGAATCCCCACTGTCGATAGCGAAAAGTCTGCCACTGATGACTGCAAACCCTAAGGTACTAACAAAAAGACTCTAGATCTTATTCCCAGAGCAATGAGTCGAAGTCGATGGGAAAAGATCTGTTGGAAGGAAGGCATTAAGGCATCGCACATCAATCCAGCGCGAGTGTAACCCGCAGGCCAAAATTTGGAAGGAATCGGACGAAGCAGAGTGACGAAACCAAACTGAAGTACATTTCCGACATGCACAAGATGAAGCTAGTGCACGGAAGAAACCCTCTGAACCAACCAATAATGAAATCTGACACAAAGGCAAGATATCCACCGATAGGGTCAAATGGAAATCAAGGTACTTCACGAATCCCAAGTGTGATAATGTATGCTGACGTCGAACACAGGGGAAACCACTCAGTCAAAGACCCATAATGATGATCAAATGCTGAGCGCAAGGTCACCTATCAATGATGGAAATAGGGCCAGGGTGCGGCTCTAGGTTTACTCTCAGAGCAATGTGTTGTAGTCGATGAGAGACAAACCCGCCAGCGAGAAGTCAATGGGGACCTTCTCAAACCAGCACGAGCAGAAGACCAAAACATATAATGTGATAAAACAAGATACTGACAAGACCGGGAAGGCCGACTGTATAATGAGTCAAGAGACACCGCAGAATGGCTGACTCTGGTTAGACTTCCCTTGAACAAAAGCACGACTCGTGATGACCATGGCAGTAAAAAGTGACACTGTGTAAGTCTGTTATGCAGGAGGAAAAAACAAACTCTCCAGATGATTGGAAGAGATAACCAACCGGGGGAGAACTGACCAGTGAAACAAGGCAAAGGCTGAACCTAGGTCAAAAAATAAAACCATCCCAAATGAAGGAAATATATAAGTGTATGTTCTTTGTTCAAGGGTGACAAACTGACACTGTACTGCCATCAAATTACAAAGTTACATCACGTTCCCGCTCTTTTTTTTATATTTGATTTTTTTTTGGATTTTTTCAATATGTATGAAAAAATAAAACATGTTTTTGTTTGGATTCAAAGTGACTTACAACATCATAATGATCATGATACAGATATTGGACCAGTTCGTCCTGATGGTTACCCACAACACAAGCGCCGCAGAGGCGAGGCAGATACAGTAGACTCAGACAGAACCCTCCATGCTGTACAGTGGAACTTGGAGGGTTTAACCCGCCAAGTGCCTATGGCTGCAGTGGAAGATATACCCGAGGCCATCCAGAGACGGGTAGTAGGAGTACCTCGTGACTGGGTGCGGTTATTCCGCCGAGTCGCGACTGCGATCGTGTTCTATAGGAACACAACTTCTGGAGGGACCACAGGAGTAGATATATATGATTTATCGAATGACTGTATATTTTTTGAGATTTGAACATGATCGGGTCATAAGCCCAAATTTTGTATGACTTATGGATCCAAATTTTGTATAGTTTTTGAACACTCTGATAATATATACAGCGATGTTTGATGTGATGTGAAAAATGTATAAAAATGTATGATGTTTTTGATGATTGAATTTTATTGTATGGAATGATTAATATGCCAATCAATTGCTTGATTAGCTAATGAGTCTTCCATCCAATTGTCAGCTCGAGGAATATGAATGAAAGTTAAAAATTGAAATGATATTTGTAATAAACGTGCCCTCAAGAACAACCAGAGTAAAAATGGATCTCGAACCCGATAAGTATTGTTCAACTGCGACACCACCAGGTGGGAGTCCAAGAAAACTACCAACGAATCAACACCCAAAGATATTGCCTCCAAGAGTAGATAAATAACTGCAGTGTATTCTGCTATATTATTGGAAGCAAGACCAATATAGACTCCTCTTGATACTAACAGTTGACCGGATGGATGATGAAGCACCCAAGCCGCGGAAGCCAAGTTCCGGGTGTGTCTACTAGCACCATCGGCGAAACCAAAATGACTCATGACATCTGACACAACCTGCCAAAGCAAATCAAAAACATCACCATCCCATCAAAGATCGAAAAACCAGATATGTACAAAGCAAAAACTACTATATACAAAAGAAAAATGCCAGGCCGAAGCCTAGGCATAATACTTTTTCAAATAGAGCCCATTTCTAGGCTCCGACAACTCATTCCCTTAAAAATCAACCAAGGTATATGCTCCTTTTTTAAGGACTTTTTTAATGATAAAGGGGCCATACCACATAGACTTAAACTTTCCTACCCCCAGGGCATCTTTTTCTTGGGCATAGACCAAAACAAGGTCACCTTCCGAAAAGACCCTAGGCTTGACCGCCTTATCGTACTGAACTTTAACTCAGTTTTTATGCGCTTCATTCATCGTGGCGGCATCCTAACATTGCTCATCGAGATGTTCCAGATGAAGGAGACGTTCTTCAAGACTAGAAGTGTCAGGAATAAGTTCAACAGCTAACTTAAGAGAAGGAATCTCACATTCAATGGGAAATACAGATTCCAACCCGTGAACTAGCTGAAACGGAGTAAAGCTAGTTGCAGTTTTCACCGACGTCCTGTATGCCCAAAGTGCAAGATATAGCATGATATGCCAGTTGGATCGAGCTTTATTAATTTTCCTTTGAAGAATTTTCTTCAAGGATTTATTCACGGCTTCCACTTGCCCATTGGCCTGAGGATAGTACGGAGATGAATGCTCCTGCCGGAAACCTAATTTTAGAGCCAACTCAGCCATCATGCTATTCTGAAAATGACTACCATGATCAGTGACAATCTCTCTAGGAATACCAAAAAGAGCAATAACCTGGTTGAAAAGAAAAAGAGTTGCAGTCTCACCATCATTCCCAAAAGTAGGCATAGCCTCGACCCACTTCGTAAAGTAGTCTACTGCTACAATAATGTACTTGTGACCTTTAGCCGAAGGCGGGTTACAAGTAGTATAATCAATACCCTACTTTGTAAAGGGACCGACAGTAATGACTGGAAAAAGCAGAGCTGGATGAGCGCGCATTTTTCGAGTATAAACTTGACACGGATGACACTTTTTGACCGACTCCACACAATCTTTGAAAATCGAAGGCCAAAAGTACCCAACACGCAAAAAAAATTGGGCTGTAGCAAGCCCAGATAAATGACCACCACAAGCTCCACTGTGGCAATCGTTCAGCACAGCCTCAGCTTCCTTGAGCGTTAAGCAACATCTCAGGATTGAATCAACCCTTCGACGGTATAAAGCATCACCAATGATCAAGTAATTCTTAGCCGAGTGACGCAACTTACGGCACTCATCTTTCAAAAAAGTAGAGGGAAACTTCGCAGTCTGAAGATACACAATAATATCTCCATACCAAGGATCCTTTGGAGAGATGAGGAATAAATTTTCATCCGGGAAGGATTCATCATAGACAATCTCTTCTCCACAGGGCAACTCAAAAATCAATTCCGCGAAACCTAATGATTTCTTGGACTTGGCAGACATAAACTCAAGATCAAATTCTTGCAAAATCACAATCCATCTATTGTATTTTCCCCCAATATCTCGCCTACTGAGAACAAATTGAAATGGATTGGTTGCTGCCAAAACATAAGTTTTTCATATAAGAATGTAATGTCTGAGTCACTGCACAGCATGAACAGCTGCTAAAGCCATTTTTTCTATCGGATTATACCGGAGTTCAGGTCCTACCAAGCCTCAACTAAGATAGTATATAACATGCTCTACAAGAGCATCATCTTCCTGAACCAGAACCATACCAATGGTAGATTATGCTTCTGCAAGATATAAAAGGAAATCCCTGCTATAATCAGGTGGACTCAATAAAGGAGCAGAGGTCAACGCTTTTTTCAAAGCATCGAATGAGCGCTAAGCGAAGTCATCCCAAAAAAAATGGAACTCCCTTCTTCAACAATCTCATAAATCCTTTGGTAACTTTAGCATAATTCACGATAAACCTACGAAGAAAATTAGCTTTTCCTTGTAGACTTTGAAGTTGACGAATAGATGATGGGGGAGGCAATCGAAGTATTGCCTCAACCTTGAAGGGATCTACCCTAATCCCTTCCCTAGACACAATGAATCCCAATAACCGACTGGATGTGACTGCGAAAACACACTTGTTCGGATTCAACCTAATATTGTAGAAACGACATCGTTCAAATACTTGACGGAGGTGAGTAGGATGATCCATTCTCTTTCGAGAATGAGAAGCTAAATCATTCAAATATGCCTCAATAATCTGTTTGATGTCGTGGAAGGCATATGACATGGCCCGCTGAAACGTAGCCCCAGCATTTTTAAGACCAAAAGGCATCTTCTTGTAAGCAAACGTACCCCAGGGAAAAATAAAGGCAGTCTTATGTTGATCTTTAGGACGGATAGTAATCTGATTATATCCGGAGAAACCGTCCATGAAGGAGAAAATATCATTACCGGCACACTCATCAATGATCTGATCTATAAATGGTGTGGGGTAATTATCTGTCAGACATGCTTTATTAAGGTCTCTGAAATCGATGCAAACCCGAATTTTTCCTTGTTTCTTATCTACCGGAACAGGGTTCGAAACCCATTCTGTCAAAGGAACAGGGAAAATAAATCCCGCCTTAAGCAGCTTCTCCACCTCGGCTTTGATAGCTGCAGCCTTCCTAGGATTGACCGGACAAATTTTTTGCCTCACAGGCTTAGCATTTTCGTAAGTCTTGATATCATGCTGGAAAATAGATGGATATATACCAGGCATTTCCTCATAAGACCAAGCGAACACATCCCTATACTCTTTAAAGAGATCGGTGTAAATCTGAATCTCTTCAGGGGAACATTCAGCTCCGATGAAGACATTCTCTATAACATTGGGATCCTTGGAAATGTTCACTGGGATAGTTGGATAAATCACAGCCATGTTCCCTTCAGCATGTACCTGTGTTGGTGCTAAAGGGTTCAGGACTCAGCGAACAGGAACAGGAGACACAGGACTTAAAAAACTTGATTCCACTTCGCTCAAATAAGGTAAAAAGTAAGACCGATGATGCAAATCATCCCACGGTCTATCTATACCAGTCATAGCTTCCAGGATGGCCTCTTCAGATGGAAGAGTGGTATCAAGGCAATCCTGGGCAAAAGAAGAACTAAGTGTCCAAGCCGGAGCCACATCGCCATCCAATTCCTCCGGAGAAAGAGGAGCTGGAATGGACTCTGCAGAGTCAACAATAGATTGATAAGCAATCTCAGTTGCAGACATCGGAAATTCCATTCCACACACTTGACCTTCTACTAATGTGGTCGTAGGGGAAGGTAAGGTCCAAGGGTCTGAAAAATAATGAGTTCTGAAGAACTCTCTTCAAAGAGGAGCCCTGGATGATGAAACTGCATTTATATGAACAGTAGGAGGTGGAATATCAAAAGTACCCATCAACGAAGAATACATTCCAACCCCTAAATTCTCAACAGGCGACTTGGCCTTATCCAACTTTGGAATGGTTGAGTCAGCAGATGCATTCGGGTCTACAGGAGGACAGTCCAGTTGATCCACTTTAACAATCC
Source organism: Pinus albicaulis (assembly GCA_034641835.2). Classification (NCBI taxonomy): domain Eukaryota; kingdom Viridiplantae; phylum Streptophyta; class Pinopsida; order Pinales; family Pinaceae; genus Pinus; species Pinus albicaulis. The sequence continues at coordinate 221,337 of JAXQQM020058455.1, forward strand.
TCCCTTGATGAGGGAAACAAATAATCCGAAATAATGAAGATGCAATGGCATCCATCTCATAAATCCAGTTTCTCCCCAACAGAAGGTTGTAGTCCAAGCTTGCATCAACTATCTCAACCTCTATATTTATAGTTTTGCCCCCAACACAGATGGGAAAAGTTGGGACAATACCATGTGGTCTGTGAGAATGACCATCAAATGCAGTCAGAAGAGTAGCAGATGGAACAGCTGCGGGAGATCCAATTCCCTTCCAACATGTGAGAGACATCACACATGTGGAAGCACCCTCATCAACGACCATCCGGAAAATATTGCATTTCCAGTACGATGATTTAATATGAAAATCCATATGATGGGGGAGTCTCTTTTTAAAATTAGTCATATCGAATGTAATCATAAGAGAGTTCTTTGGATCGACAGCCCCAAGAGCAGTGAGCAGAGTACTGCGCTGAGCCAGACAAGACTGGAGCACCTCAAGAGCCAACATGGCACAAGGACTCTGCGCCAGATCTTCCATAATAGAGTAGTTCTGGGCAGCCCTGGCATTTGGATTAATCATCGTACACCTACTAGATGCTTTGGGCATCCGAGGTATAGGCTCAACAGTAGGCTTCGTGATGTGAAGCGGCTCAGTAACATCGGGAGCACCCTTGGCTTTCGAAGGCTCATCTTCACCATAATCACGAGATCTCGTGGCGACATCCACGTGAGCACTCATCATGTATATGTTTGATGGAATTTCCCCTTCTTGGGTGCCCCAGAGGAAGCCCCAGTATTTTTATTCGCGCCAACAACTATTTGTTGCCCTTGGGGAAAGGGGTTTGTCAACACAGCCTGGGAACTGGAAGAACCCTACTGAGCTAACAAGCACTGCGCATCCTGAATTTTAGGGCAAAGGTGAGTAAGATGGTCTCCAGTACATAACTTGCATGGAAACTTCACTTTTTTTTTATCCTTTGGACCCTCACCAACATGCTCTTTGGATTTTGCATTACCCTTCCCATTCTTGCCCTTTTTCTTATTACGTCCCTTCTTCTTCCCTTCGGATTTTTGATTTTCCTTAGGGTTAGAAGTCTAAATGGCATTCACCGACAAATATTGAGAAGGCGATGATTCAGCAAGCACAGCCTGACCAAAAGGAGCAGATTGTAAAGACAACCGCTGTAATTGATTAAGCAAGTTAGCTGCACCACTATTGATCGACCCAATAAGTCCATCACCATGAGGACCAGGTTTAGTCTTGGATAAATCCAATTTGGAGCGAGGAGCATTAGGAAAATATTTATGAAGGACCCTAGACTGAGAATATATCAATTCAAGCTGCTGGGCCCTAAAAATGGCCTGCTCCTCGGAAAATACCCCGGAGAGGGATACATCCTTAGAAATATCTGACTGCAGAGATTTTAGAAACCATTCCAAAAGAAATTCTCCTGGAATATGAGCTTTAATAAGCCTCTTCCTTCTCCGCCATTCCTGAATATGATCAGAAATTTGGGTTGCATCGTCCTGTTTAAAATTAGCCAGGAGTTCAGTCCCGGCATCATAACGGACAAGCAACTGGAAATGATTTAAAAATGTTGTAGCCAGATCTCCTAATGTAGCAAAACTGCCCCCAGTTAACTCAATATACCACTTGGTAGCGTTTCCAGTTAAGGTGCGTTGAAACAATTTCAACCTAATCGAGTCGTCGATCAGGGAGTTAGAAGAACACCATAAATGGAAGGTGGTGATATGGTCAGCCGAGTCCTCTTCATTCTTGCCTTCAAACTTTGGAATGTCTGAAGGTAGTTTGGTGGGAACCGAAGGCCACCCCAGACTATATCAGATCAGATCATTCGTCAATTTCGACAGATCTGGAAATTTTAACGTTGCCAGAAAAGGTAAACGAGGCGGAGCCCGAGGATTCCATCCTTGATGGGATGAATTCCCTACATTCTGAAAATAATACCCTGGATTTGATGAGGCACCAGGTTTCCAGAAAGAACTCGTAGTAAATTTTTGGCCAAATGACCCAAAATTTGGAGAAGGATGCCCTCCCAACGTAGAGCTACCAAACACCGGACCAGTTCCCCCCCCCGAAGTAATGAATGAAGAGGAAAGCCCCTGATAGGGGTTCCAAGCATTAGAAAGAGGGGAAAAAGTCTGATAAGCACTCGATGAAGGGAAAGAAACATTCCCTTGGTGACCAGCGTAAAATTGATTCTGTGCCCCTGTTGTTGTAAATACAGGGTTCCAACCTGTAAAAGTAGTTGAACTCTGGCCTCCAGACCAAGGGTTAAAACTCTGAGTCTGAGAAGTAAAAGGAAAAGACCCTAAAGAAGGATTTGAACTAGGAATATGCCCAGTTCCAAAGGGGAACCCTTGAAAAGAAGCTGACCCACTAGCCATGGAAGACATGGGTGTAGATGCAGCTGCAGCAGCGGAAAAGGAAAAAGAAGGAATCCCACTAGTGGGCATTCCAAAACAAAAGGGACCAGATTGAGAAGCATGTGCTTGGGTGAAACCAGAGACAAACACAACAGTACTAGAAGCAATCGAAGATATAGCAATAGTGCCTCCTCCTTCAACTGAAGCAGGAGTCTGAATGCCTGCAGCACTCACAGAAGAAGCCGCGTTCCCAGTCATGGCCATCAAAAGGTATGAATAAAATGGAGGATCTTCTGGTCTTGCAGACTCAGGTCCGATGTACTCAACAACAAATGGATAATCAGGAGGAAGAGGAGATGGAAGTGACTGAGGAGACTCGGGTACTTCCTCTACTTCTATTCCTAACTCTCTTGGAAATAAGACTCTTGAGGTGAGCAGAGCGCTCCTCTCGGAACCAACACCAGAACCAACTACGAAACCTTCAATCCCTTGTGGAGGATCACTCTCCACTGCGTCCGATATCACCGGGTGATATTCACCTGCTATATTACTCCTACGCCTTCTTGAAGAAGGCTCTGCACTCTCGGGAGATAACCCCTGGATTCTCCTCGATCGACGAGGCGCTTGATCAGCCACTTTAACAAATTTTAATTAGACTCAAAAAATTATAAAGCTAAGCAAGCTAGGAGCAAAGAGCACTCACTACAAAAATCCCTAAGATACAACCAAGCAAGCAGCCTTCAGGTATTTCCGCTCTGGGTGATTAGGACCGGACACCAAAATACGGGAAAGCGAAAAATAGGACCTCCCGAAAGTAGTTTGGGATAATTACGGCCCATGCCTACTAGCGAAGGTAACAGAAATAGTTATGCCGACCTCCTAACAACAACCTTTGCCGACACAAGTACCCAAGCTTCACAAGGGCACCCCCCAAAAGTACTGCTGGAAGTGATACGACGTCTGCCTCAGGTACCACGGGTATTCCCCCCCGCAGTCACCTGTGTGGAACCTAGGAATGGCAACTATGGGCACCAATCCATGTCAGAAGCCGGGCGAAATAGTTTTGAGGCAAGATCCAGCAAATCAGAGAGGGGGTATCTCTCTTCTCGGCCTTCACTTCCCCTCGCGCTTGACTCTCTGGAGGAGAGCTTTCCCGGTCCACCTAACGGAGTTGGATTTCGCTCAATTAATAAACTTCTATGTTTTAGTTTGAGCGGCTTTGGAGAGTTAACTCTCCACTCACCTAATCCAAGGCCCTACAACCTAGCTAGTTGGTGTATGACACTTAATAAAAACTTGCTAGTTGTTTTTAAATTATAGCGCTTATTTTAATTGGCTGTTATATTAAGTCAATGGGATATGGAAATGAAACTTGTGGTGTTTTAAGACACAGAAAAGAAATTAATGAAAACCAAACTACATGCAAATGCAGTAATTTCCTTTCGATGAAAAGAAATTTCTACACGGGTTCTACGAGACTAAAAATTTTTCTTTTCAAATATCAAACTCACACTCGCAAATTCTATGAAAAATACTATAAATGCTTAAGTGCACCTAATGAAAATAACTAAGAGCATGAAAATTCTAAGATGCAAAATCTAACAAAGCAAAGAGAAATTTCCCAAGAATCCTTCAGTTTTATAACTTTTCGGTTGTCCACTAAACTAGTTCCCAAAATCAGGAACTATCAGTATAAAGACACCAAAATATGCTTGACACAAGAGGAAGAAACCAATGACAATTCCCTTCCCAAATCAAGTCAAAAACCAAAGGCAAGAAATCTCAACAAAGCTTCAAAATATGTAACGAAACGAAAACAAAAAATGCAAAACAAAAGAAAATGACAAAACAAAATGTTTTTTGAGCTTTTGAATTTTATAAAAAAGAAGAGCTCTAAGAGACCGAGAAAATTATCCAATTACCAAGCCAAACAACTCTGAATTTCAAGAAAAACTTCCAAAATGCTCCAAATCTTATAGTGCCACTTAGTAGCAAGATTTATATGAGCAAAAGAAGACAAGAAGCTCAATAACTCAGCCCAGAAGAATAGTACAACCTTGCAGCAATCAAAAACTTCAAAGAACCAAGAAAGACTCTTCAGAAATTGCAACAAGACCTAGTCAAATGAACTCCAAGAAAACCAACCAAAAAATAGGCAAAAATCGAAGCACAAAGCAAGACACAAAGCTAGGAAAGAGTATATGAGTAGAAGCTCTCTGTTCTGATTAAGAAGAACAGCCAAGAATCCTCAGAAAGGGATCTTGGTACTCGAACCAGAAATGCAAGCACTAAAAAACAAGATTTTCCTAACAGGCCAGTCTTCCACCAAACAAGAGAGAAAAAGACTGACTACCACTATCAACACAATCCAGAGGCTATAAAGACACTGCAGGAACAGGTCTCCACAGGCAGACAAGACTAAAAATTCAAGGAATCAAAAATTTCAAAATTTTCCCAGGCATACGCTACTTATCAGCTTTTCAACAAGCGTGCATACGCGCCTGTGTCAAATTAAACCCACGTATACGCGACTTCCTTTAACAAAAACTGCGTGTATACACGACTGTGTACAGAAAAACTCGCGTATATAAAGGTAAATAATGAAAAATAAAAAATATTAAGCCTGGATAAAGAACCAAGTCTTCAGTCTGACTGAGAAAAAGTTAACTGGACTTGAAATAATAGTTAAAACTATTGGAAACCTTTCAAACAGCTGAAACCACCCAACAGGGGAATCACAAGAATGCGATCCCCAGCGGATTCGCCAATTCTGTTTCGGGAAATAACTCCCTAGAGGTTTTTTGGGTCAAAACTTCCACAGATCAGGGCATGCTATTCAAGAAGGACTCACACAACCACACTTGTATGCTAAAAACTAGATACCATCGATAGTAGAACTCACCCGTAATCCTACGTTTGATGTAGATCCCACGGGGTCCAAACCCCCAGCAACCCTTCTTCCTCCTCAACCTGAAAATCAAGAAGAAACGTGCACGGAAATCTAGTTGTACAGCATATATCTATCCTAAATATCAGTGAAATCCATGTGAAACATCATATAAATAATAATAAATGCTTAAATAATAATCTTTTTCACATATGCAAGCAGATATTAACACGTGAATTCAGAAACAAGATGGTTCTTCTCTATTACGAACAGCATGTACAGTAGTAAAAAGTGGAGAGATCACCTGAATCCTTCCACGATCTTCGAACAGACCGTCGTCCGGATCTGTCCCGCCCTTGCCTCGCTAAGATACTTTCAAGACTTGTGCACACGAGATGACATATAAATGGATGAACATCTCCAGGAAACAAGGGTTTCCTATAAAAATCTGGGAAAGTGCAGGAGGCACGGGAAATCAGACTTGAATTGGGATTCCAACAGAGTATAATGTCTATAAATTTCTCTCTCCCTTAGTCCATGCACATGAGGGGCTTTTATACTCCCTCAAAGTAGTTTCAATCAGTTGGAAACAGTTGGCCACGTGCTGAGGTGGTTGAACTACTAGAGTAACCATCAACCCAGCCCGAAAATAGGGAATTTGTATATATTTTTTAATGATTTTAATGGCATACGCAGAAAAGTGTGTATGGACTCACGTATACACGCGGAAAAGTCTGGGCATACCCGCGTATGGGATTTTTAACACTATTTTTTATGAATTTTGTTCAAGTCTGTGGGAATGGGTGCCCAAGGCCAAAGAGACAATCATGAATCACATGAGGGTGAAAAATGATGCTATAACACAACTTGATAATGACTACATGGACTTCATGATGAGGTGGAAATGCCAAGTTGTATTCCTTGATGCTTCATATTTCATTCTCGATGGTATATCTAATATATGCTTCATTTTCATGAAAGATACCCTTTTTTTATTATCTAGACCCTCCAAAGGGTCTTGGATCCGATTTTGAATCATATGAGTCATCATGCAATGTCTTCTTTCTATCTTGGTCCATAATATACTTCTTGTCTCCATGATAAATCTGTTGGTTCTTCTTCTCCATAGGTGTGTCTTTATGCTTTCTCCTTGTAGTCGTCTTTGAGTATCAACTCATCATGCTAATAAAGAACTCCTTCCAATGAAAATAATTCATGATAAGGAAAAATTATTCTGAAAATCATCTATTCTATCATTATATAGCTCATGGAATATTCATCTCATGATAGGCCTATGAGAAGGTTAGAACTATGGCACTTGATTAGGAGGGAATAATCAAAATCATAAAGGCTCACAAGAGGCCTTCAAGGTGGGATTTTTCACTCAAGAAAGAGAGATATAACTCAAGGGAATAGGGAAGAGGGCACAGGTTCGAAGCATGAAGGGAAGTCATTCGTGGGTTCATGATGTGCTCATGTGCTCAAGGGAAGCTAAGTGTTATGCAGAATTATGATCTACGGATAAATCAAATTCCCTAAGTGTGGTGTTAGGCACTTAGAACAATAGAAGAAATACTTTTCTATCACTTTATCTAAAATAAGCAGATACACAGAATGATGAAAGAACCTACTTTTGATCCAAGTGCTTCTCCTTATCCTTCTGTCATTTTTGTTGTCACTCTCAAACCAACTCAAATCGTCGGATCGATTCCTACAAAAACAAACAAAGAATAGCAAACAACATGCATATACAGATATCTACTTATATTAATTATTCAAATAGATTAGATGTGAAATATATATATCATTCAAGAATCCATTGCATGAGAAATAGAAACATATAGAGATACATATATGGGAAAATGAAAAGCAAAATTTATCAAAGAATACAAGGGGGAGGTTACAACCAATGATCAATTTATTGCCACCAGCTCCAACTTCATCCTAGCCTCATCACATCCAACATCACACCAGTGGAATATCAGTACTTTCACTCTCTCAAATGAGAATCCAGCAGCATTTATTTACCAAAATTCTTCCTTCCGTAGCACTAGGATCTGTGCTCACTTTATAGGGAAACTTATGGTAGTTTCTCAATGAATGACTTTCTAAGAATAGGCAAGACATGTTCCCAAGTTTAGAGGTGTTAGATGGACACTTAGATTTGAATTTTGACACATATGGACTCTTCTAGAAGGCATTGGCAATGTGGATATTCCCAGAAAAATGAGAATTTTTCTCCCAGGTGACCAATGCACTCTTGAATGTCGGGAAGTACATTGCAGTGCACCCCTGAATGGAGTATGTTGCATATGAAATGAATTTAGTCCCTTTAGAGCTTGTGTTGGTGAGTCAATAGGTGATATAACATATACTTCAAACCTTGGAAATCTCACAATAGAAGCAATGAATGAATTGTTCTTATCTTAGGGCATATAGAAACTAAAATGTAAGGGGATTATAGACCTTATTTCATTGGTCCTGGGGATGATGTCTAGTTTGACCAGGTCATGGGGGATGATGCCAGAATGACCTATAATAGTTGCCCCCTAAATCATGAAGTAAAAAATAATAATAATATATTTGAATGAGATGCTTTACGATGTGATGAGCTAGAACTGAAGTGGAGTGACGACCTGTGTAAATCTTATAATACATTACATCATGATATTTTCATCTTGATCATGAATTGCTGAGTGTTGGCGAGAAAGAAGGTCTCTGAGCAAGACCCAGGTTCAGGATAGAGACCAACAAGGTTTCCGCAGCAGTCTAGAACAACGTCGGCATTTTCACTCTACTCCAAAGAGCAGAGAGTCTCACCCGAGGCGTGTTGTGACCTTAGTAAGGTTAGGAACAAATGAGATATCGACCAATCACAACTATAGAATAAAACAGACAAAACGAATTGCTCTGAACAGGTTTAACTACCTTGCACAAGATACTACTCATGAACATATTCAGGATGGAAAAACAAAATTTAAAGTGACCAATACATTCATCATAACCAGATGCTCATCACAGGATTCAGGACATCAAACCCAGATAGAAGAATATTTCATTAATAGTAGCGTATGGTTACATTACTCCTCAGAGTGATCATAGCAGGACTGATTACAATATTACCAAATAGAACATAACAGAATGAACAAAGTGAATAGGACAAACAAAATGAACAGAGCTCTCCTATGGCTCCCTTCCTCTGCTCTCCATTGCACCCACCTCCTGTCTACGTTGGTCGACTGCCTATTTGTTCCTTTGCCAACGCGGCTGTCAGTTTTCCCTTCTTTTCCGCTCTGTTTTTTACTACATCTCCCTGATCATTGGGAGTTTCGTTGTTTGTTCTTGTCGCTCCTTTTTTCCATCTGTGCTAGTTTCTGCAACTGTCGTGCCACTTACTCTCTAGCTCTTTGCAACCATGATAGTTCTCTATCTATCGTGGTTTCGCTCTACCACCTGTTATCCGCGACTCAAAACCATTTCATTTTCAAAACAAGGGCCCCAACAGGCCTCAACCACATGTTATTGACTCATCCCGAGTCAATCCTTTCTGTTCCTCGGTCTCCATTGGTCTGCTTGCCTTCGTGGCTGGCCCTGCCTTCTCTGTTTCCTCTCCTTGTCCAAACAAGGGCCCCAACTCGAGGACCTTTGCCAACACTGATGATTTGAGTTCGGCAAAGTCTGCAATGGCCTGTTTCCATTCCTTCATGAGCAGGTTCTTTTCTGTGGTGATTTGTTCTGCTTCCTTTTCTCCTGAAATGGTCAACAACTTGCTGAATACTTCCTTGATTTTGATATCGGCCTCAGCGGCCATTTGTTGTATCATTTGTGAGTAAGCTTTACTGGTTGACTCAATTCTCAGAGGACCTATTTTGTTGCCGCTAAATGTTCTTCAATCCTCTATATCTTAGTCTCCAGATCCTCCTCTTGGTTGTACAAGTGGTTAAGGCCGTTGGGGTCTATGGCCTCTTGTATTTCTTTTGAGACTTGCTGCAGTTGTGTCGAGATGGGTTGTGCCTTCATAGTCAGTGAGGTTGAACACTCGTGCAGATGTTTTATAAGGTTGTAAGGTTCCTTCACCATGGTGCCCAGTGTTTCCTGCATCCCGATTACTTGTTTCTATTTCTCCATGACCTTCTCTGCATATATGATAGTAGGGTCTGGCAGCGCCGACCTGGTCACTAGTGCTGCTCTCAGCTCTTGATTCTCCCTGCTAAGACTCGAACATGCTATCTTGACATGAATGGACCATTCAACCAGTGTGCCATCCGATATGTCGTCCGGTGTCTGGTCATCCTGATTCATTATGGTCGGCTAAAGTTCCCTGAAAACATATGTTACCTTCTCTAGTTGTTCCTGCAAGTTTTATTTTTCTGCGTTCAACTGATCGCACTCTTCAGTGAGTGAACTAATTTGTAGTTTTTACTGCTCAAACCTCTATTGGAGGTCGTTGTGGAGTCCTTCGGCCTACTGCGCTGCATGCTAAATCAAACTATATATTTGTGTTGTTCCCCAGGTTTTCATACTCTCAACCCCAGACATATCTTGGTTTGGCGGTCTCTCCTTGAGAAGTTGACCGCTAGCTATTGACCTAGCTGAGTGTTCCTGTGGTGATATTGGCTGGGTCTGTTGCGGTGGTGGATTGCCTGGGTTACTCATGCTTGGGGTAGGCTGAACCTGTTGTAGTATTAAGTTTTCTTGCTAAAACGGATTCAGCTCCTTGGGCGAGGGTGTTGTATCTATAGTAAAGGATCCCCCACGCACTAATAAGTTCAAAAAAGTGTTGTGTTCTGCCGGAGGTTGATTAACCTTGAGTACCATGGCTGTACTTGAGTTAAACTCTGCCTCGGTTTCCCCATTTTTTCTGCTTAGCATTTTGACTGGGTCTGAAATGGTTGCTGATGTGGAAGGAGTGCGGACGGAACGGTCTTTTAAAGTGAATGATGTGTGAGGCGATGACTGGTGAGTGTGGGGAGATGAGGTATGAGGGTGGACCGGGAATGAAGTTTGAACATTTAGCACTAAGAATGGGTCAAATATAGGTAGCTCAGAGGTTACCTGTGGGGTCATCTCTGGCTCCTCTTGAATTGGGGCTCCCGTATACATAGGTTGTGTTTGATCCTCCTCAGTGAGATCAACGACCTAGCTAGACACTATAACTTTTGCCTTCTTGGCCTTAGGTGTAGCTACGGGTGGCTTAGATGCTTTATTATTTTTTATTGGAGCTGTGGTGGTTGCCAGTGGTGAGTTAAACAAGATGGATGGTAGGGTCATGACTATGGGTGCCACTATGAAAGAAGATGCAGAATTGGAGGCCTGAAACTCTGAAAAAGTAGGAAACAGAGGAGAAGCACTGGTTAGATTTTGCATTACCCAATTAAAGCCTTGTACCTTCGTGTTCAGCTCCTCGATTATGGGTGTTAGCTGCAGTTGAGACACTCTGGTCAGTGTTTCATCTGGCGTTTCTCCTAGTAGTGGATTTGGAAACATGCCATCAAACAAATAGTGATAGACCTCACTACTGACCTCCATTCCCACCCCTGGCCAGGAACATACTTCGGTGTGGAATGCTTTCTCATCAATTTGAAACTTCAATGGTCTCATTTTTAATGTTGTTTCCGCCACGCAGGTGGGTTGAATGTAGGTTTTTTTGTAGCTAATTCCAAACCATATCTGCGCAGAATAATTATCCAACAAACTCTTTGGGATTCTTTGTTGTCTCGCCACTATGTCCACCATCTGCCTGTACCAAAATGCGAATGCCTCTTCATTCACCTACTTGGTGCTGGGGTCTCCTGAGAACTTCCAGGGTGTGAATTTCATTGCCAACGACTGACCTCTTGTGAGTTCCACAGGCTGTCTCATTCCCGAGAAATTCTATTTCCACATAGAAAACGCCATAATAAGGTAACCGTAAATGAACCCAGTGGCTCTTTTGTAGTTATCCTCACAGGCTTCAAATAATTCGTTCAGCAAAAACAAACACCAATTTAATTGTGTCCCCTGGAGGTAGTGCTCCGCAACTGAGATGGTATCAAGTGTACACTCACCCTTCGTATAATGCATCATGGTTTTCCTTGCAATCAGGTAACAAGAGAATTTGACTGCTGGGTTGTTTATAAGGTCTATCTTTTCCCCCTTTCCTCATCTCTTAGTGTTGTATTTCCTATAACAGTCACCATCTCCTGCCTTCTTTTCTCTCTTGGAGACAGTCTGGAATGCTGTGGAGACATCTCTTCCTTCTGTTGATAATCTCGTTAGCCTGTGAATATCTTTTGTGTGTATTTGTATTTCCCTTCCTAGCCACAGTGACCCGTTCTGGATCCTGTTCACCAGGAGTTTCGTACACTACATCACAGCTCCTATGGTTCCAAACACTGAAATATTTCTGAGGTCCAATATCGTTGATTACTGGATACCTCTGAAGTCTGGGTGCACTCTTGTTGGTTCTTCTCCTGCTTCAGTAGCATAATTTTCCATATAGACCTACCTCTTCATTGCCGGAAACTGGTAGGAATCTGTAAGGTCTGTGTCAATCAACAACGTGTTGTTGTATTTTCCCACCAGCGATTCCATTCTCTGGATTCTCTCATCGAGCTCCTGCTCAATGACTGTTGGTGCTACCTTGGTCATTTTTGCTCTTCTTTGGTATACTTGCAAAGCTACCCCTGCTCTTTCTTTGTAAATTCATGCCTTTGGATGCTCCCTCCGGACTTCTTCTGATGAAGTTTCTCTCACTGTTGCTACTGTTTTTGGTTCTAACTCAGACTTCTCTGGAATTCTCGCACTCTCTTTCATGCAGGTTATGTAAGTAACCGGCATGAATGAGGTTGATAAGACCCCATAACTAATTAATTTTTCCTACTTCCCCCGCGGCTATAATCGTGTGATTAGTTATCGCGATGAGGTGGGTTCTGACATAGTTGACTGTGATTTAGGGATTTGGGCAGATGTGATGGTTAATGATTATGGACTAACATGGAAAATTTATTGTAGTATGGACGATACTAATTATAGCAATTACTTTTCAAATCTAGGTAATCCTACGGAATGACATGGGAATGATGGGTCATGAGGATGGAATGATATTCGACATGTTTAGCTCTCTAACATAGATGCCATGATGGAAACTACCCTCCCCCCGACCACAATCAGTTGCGATGTGGTCTCCGCATCGCAACTATGAGTTTCTTTTGTTATTGCGGTTTTGCTTTATTTGCACTCCTATCAATTCTCTTCTCGGTTGCGAGAGAGTTATTGACTCTACCTACTTTAAACTACCCTACTGACTCATCTCAGTTGTGAGAGTTATTGGAAAATGAAATAATGGAACTTACTCATGATAGGGCTTCAGGCATGTGCCATTCACCCATCCTGATAATACCTGGTTGTCCAGTTGTGCTAACCGAACTGCTCCGGAATCTTGAACTTCAATCACATGGTACGGTCCTAGCCAATGCATTCTTAGTTTACTTGGGAACTTTTGGAACTTGCTGTCATACAGTAAATATTTTACTCAGATCGTAAACTTTTTGTGCTTAATATGGCGATTGTGCCAAGATTTATGTTTGTCTTTCTGGACAGTCTGGTGAAACTCTGCTAGAAACCTGTCCTCTTCAAGTTCTTGTAGCTCTTGTAATCACTCTTTCAATGACTCTTCCTCTGAAAAATGTAGTGATGATGCGATTAGTAGGCTCAGTATGAAAAATTCAGTCGGTACCAATGCTTCCCACCCATACACCAGCTGGAATGGGGTCTGGTTGTTCAGCCTTTTGACAGTTGTTCTGTACGCCCACAATGTTGCTAGTATACGTTCATCCCAGTCATCTCGATCAACATTGAAAATCTTCGTTAGGCCCTTTTCTAGAATCTTATTGAATGCTTCTACTGTACCATTTGCTTGTGGATGGTACGGACTACTTTTATGATGTTGTACCATGAAAGTTTCTAGTAGAGATCTGATCTTGGCATTGATAAAATGTGTACCTTGATCGCTGGTCAGACTTCTGTGGCAACCAAATCTGCTGATGATATTTTCAAATATGAATCGAGATGTTGTTTCGGCTGTGCAATCCTTCACTGGCATCGCTTCTGCCCACCTGGTCAGATAATTTGTTGCGGTTATGATGTACCTGGCATGTGAGTGTCTTGCGACAGGAGTTATCGGTCCTATAAAATCAACGGCCCACTTCTCAAATGGCTACAATAAGTTTACTGGGTGAAGTGGTAGCTCGTCTCTGTGTGATGGACACCCTGTCCTCTGGCACATATCGCATTTTTTTACAAATGCCTTACTGTCCATGTGTATTGTCGGCCACCATAAGCCTGCTTGCAGTATCTTCCTCGCAGTTGGTTTTTCCCCAACATGTCCTCCCGCAACTCCACAATGGCATTCCCACGGTATATCTTCCCTCTCATGATCCAGGACGCATCTCTACAAGACTTAGTCTAACCCCATCTTATACAAGTGTCCTGCTATTAGCTGATACTCTACTGCTCTGACTACCAGATGTATTTTCTAGGCTGTTGTATATTCATTCGGGCATTGTCCTGTTGTTAGATAGGTTGTTATCTGGTCTAAGTAGTCTCGGATAGCTTCTACTCTAAAAATATCAGCATCTGGCAGCTGATCATCCAGGGACCCTCCATTTTCTCTATTTTCTAGCCTTGACAAGTGGTCGGGACCCACATTCAGTCTCTCAAGCTTCACTATCACCTCAAAGGTGAACTCCTGAAATAGTAGGAGCCATCTACAGATCCTTCCCTCCAGGACCGATTTGTTAACTAGTTACTTTAAAGCTGAATGGTCTATGAAAAACTTAAACATACCTCCTAATAGGTAGTGGTGAAACTTTTGAATGGAATACACCATTATCAAAGCTTCTCGTTCTGTTGTGGTGTAGTTTCTTTCATCTGTTGATAACTTCTGACTTGCAAAATAAACTAGGTGATCAACTGAAGTATCTCCTCGTTGAGCCAGAACTGCTCCAAGTGCGATGCTGGAAGCATCAATGTGGACATGAAATTTCTTGTCCCAATTAGGATGAACTAATATGGGTGCGCTTTCCAATTTTTCTTTCAGGGTATTCACGGTAGTAGTACAAGCATCTGTCCAAATGAATTGCTCTGATTTCCGCAACAACTTCTCCAATGGAGTTGTTATCTTCGCATCTTTGTGGATGAATCGCCTATAGTAGCCAGTGTGGCCTAGTAGTGACCTTAACTACATCACGGTTTTTGGTGCTTCTATGTTGATTACAACTGCGAGTTTTATTGGATCGACGTAAAACCCTTGTTTTCATACAACATGTCCTAGCAGCATCCCAAAGGGTACTGCAAAGATGCACTTCTTGAGATTTAATGAAATTTGGAGTTGCCTAAATTTGTCGAACATTATCCTTAACAAAGTTGCATGGTTCTTTAATAGGCTGTAAACTGTCCAGTCATCCATATAGACTTCCAGGAATTTATGGATATATTCCCGAAACGCTGCTATAACAATCCTTGAAAATATTGCTGGTGCATTTTTCAACCTGAATGGCATTACATGATATGCAAATGAGCCCCATTCGGTTGTGAAAGTTGTCTTCTTCTTATCTTCTTCAGTTACCTTACTTGATGGTATCCTGAAAATACATCTGTAAATGAATAAGCTTCATTCCCTGCAACATTTTCGAGAACCTCTTCGCTGAACAGAGTGGGGAATGGGTCATGTATGCATGCATTGTTCAGGCTCCTGTAGTCAACACGGACTCGAATTTCATATTTTTCCATTTTAATTTGTATGACTATAGGATTTACCCACTCTGCTTCTTCCACCGGGAATATCAACCCTTCCTTTAGCATTTTATCAATCTCTTTCTTGACTTTTTACTTCACTCTTGGATTCAGACGGTATGATCTGTGCTTTACTAGTCTTGCGTCGGGCTTCAAAATTATACGCATTTCCCCCATGTCTCCCTTTATTCCTTTCAACTCCGCTATTGAGGATGGGAACAAGTCTTCATATTCCTGTAGCAGATTAAATATCTCCTTAGTCATTTTGGCATCCCAGTTGTTAGTCATCCATAATTCTGATGATATCCAAAGATGACTAAATTGCCAATCCTAGATTTCTAGAAATAATATTTCTAGAAGCATTATGAGCTCTAGAAATGTCACTGCCTTCATCATTCTGAGTCTATCAATTCACCAAAATCTTCATCCATGTCTCTTGAAGGGTTATCCTGCTATTTCAAAGAAGAAAGCTCATTTCAGGCTTGTTTTGATTAGTCCATATCCCTTTGAAAATAGCCCATTTTCCTCCTCATTCTCCTCTATTTTTCCCTGAAGAACCCCCCTTAAACCATTATAAAAACTCTTATACTTGGTTTAAAAAATCCTTCTTCTTCTTCATTTTCCTCTATTTTTCCTAAAAAAACCCTTTTTAAATCATAAAAAACCCTTTTTATGGTTTAAAAATACCCCTCTTTACCTATCGAAACTTCTGAAAATTGGCCTAAAAACCCATTTTTTGCCTAAAGACAGTGTTTTTACAACTAAAGGTTTAAGCCCCCAAGGGCTTAAAGATTCCATCCCCTTTCACCATATATCCGAGCGCTATGACCAAGCACCCAAAATCCCATCGCATCGGCGTTATTACTCTTTCATCGCATTGCTCCCCCTTCACCCGCCGATGCGATTGACCCCTTTTTCCTTAACCCCTGGTCACTTCTCCTCCACAGGACCGTGCCCTAGCCTAAGCTCTTAGCCCCCCCATCGCATCGGCATTCCCTTTTTTCTCCTTCCCTTTATCTTTTCATTTTACCGATCTCCTGATGCGCTATGAACCTCGACCCATTCCCACCGTTGATCTACCAAGATCGACGGTTGTCGGCACTCCTCCCGCATCCCCCTTCCTTTTATCCCTTACCCAAGCCACGACCTCTCCGACACATCCTCAACCATTGATCACCCATGATCCGAAGGCTCTTATCTCCTCTCCCATTCGGTCTTTCCCCCCAGTCATTCCACCCATTCATCCCCGCAGATCAATCTACATCGTAGATCTTATAGATATAACGGTTCTCGTCTAACCCGACGATCCAACGACCTTTTCGCTCCATGAAAAATAGCCCACATCACCATATGGCCCACCTTCCACCCATGGAGACACTCATCCAATCATCACTTGACACCTTTCTCCCACTAACACTCTCGCCCGCGCACCTTTCCATCGCGCTCCACTCCGCACCATCGAATCTGCCCCTTCCCATCCTACGGCTCATATGCGATATCGCGCAACATTCGCTTCCGAGGTTTAACAACCAAAAGTTATGCGAAACTGGAAGTTTTCTGAGGGACACGTGTCGTGAAATAACTGGATCGCGTTCGATTTGTGCAAAACCACAAACCACAGTTGCCCCGCGCGAAAACCACTGGTGGTTTTTCAAAACCACTTTGCCCATTTTTCATGCCAAAGTCATTTTAAACCCCATTTTTCGCAGTTTTTACCATGGAAATCCCTTCTGTGCATTCATTTCTTCCTCACTTCTCCTATGCCACTTCATTAGCCTCTGTAAAGCAATTTTAAGCCCTTGCGCAAGATTTTATAACATATTTTGTGGTTTGTTTACAGGTTCAATGGTGGAGGAGGCTTTTAACATCCCAAAACAGTGCTAAGGTTGAGGATCATAGTCCTCTGTGGCCCAAAAATCAAAGGAAAAAGACCAAAAGGGGTGAGAATCCACGTTTTAACCAATATAGCCTGAATATTGACTATTTTATCAAACCCTCCAAAGCGCTAAGGCCACCTGTACATCAGCAAATCAGTGAGAGATGAAGTTCAAAAGAAAATATGAAGATTAAAAGCTTAATCTGATGATTAAAAGATGAAGACATAGCTAAAGATAAACTGAGAAAGCTTTGAAGCAGTTCCGAAAGGGGACAAAGAAACAGAGGATTAAAAGGTTTAAAGAAATCTGATGAAGTGTTAAAAGATAGCGAAAGGCTATATAATGGATTATAAAGGCTTAAGGCGAAATCAGAGCCTTAACATAAAAGATTAAATCCTAATCAGGGTTTTAAAGGGCATGAGGGATTAATGAATAAAACAGTTATTAAAAAGAAAAAGAGATAAAGGCATAAAAACAGAGTATCAAGGTATAAAGAGACAGACATAAGATATAAAGGTTTAATTAGCATATCAAGGCTAAAAGGGCCTTAAACCACTTTTTTTTTATAAAATCAAGGGAACTTAGGCTTAAATATAGCCTCAGATACATCAGAGTAGTTATTCACCTGATAAATCAAAAATGACACCTTTCACTTATTTTATGCCTCAAAAGACAAATAAGAAGTTATTACACTAAAGAAGATATTATAAACTGTCAGAACAGTTATTGTAAAGAAAAAAAAGGGCCTCAAAGTCAATCTTTTCAACTATTTCATCCTCAGGAAGTAAAAATAGATTTATTACACAAAGAAGTAGTTGAGAGACATTCCTACCTTATGCCTTGCATGGTTTTTAAGGACAAGAATGCATTTACTTTGTCATTTTTAACATTTTTAACCCTAGATAGTTCCACCTCCTCAATTACATTATAAATACTGCTGTGGAACTCATTTGTAAGGGCTGGTTGCTGGCATTCGAACTCTTTGCATTTTTACATAGTCTGGCTGAAGATTAAGAAGAAATTGAAGTTCTGGAAGATTGATGATGTTCTAACATGTTTTGTTAATGAGAAGGCTCTATCACTAGATCCCTGAGCATGGCTGTTGGTGATGTATTATGATCTGTTATTGTTATCTCATGTTTTCCATTCTATTTCATCATTTGCTTGCTTGCAGTAGAGTGAAAAGTTTAGGCTAAGAAATGTCTCCTAGAAGCACCTTAGACCTGTTTTCTCTTCATTACCTTTATGTTTTCATCTGTTGAAGGTTTCTGAGTAGTTTGACTGCTTTAAACCCTTATGCTTGTTTATTTATGAAATGGTTCATACAGTTGGTCCCAAGGATGATTTATGATTTTCCCTGCTTACTTGCTACCACTTGAAAATTGTTTCTGAAGTCTCCCTTTGAAGTACCATTGTTTACAGTCTGCCAAAGAGGTCTGTTTTGATCATACCCTTTGTTCTTGCTGAAATGATTGTTTTGAAGGTCTTTATAATTGCAGCCTTAGATGTTTAGGCATTCCCTCTTCTATTATGCAGTTATTTGTGAATCTTTAATGTTTTCTTGTCCATGAAACTGAAGTCTTTGGATGAAATAGGGTGTTCCCCGATTCCTAGATTTTATTTGAATAGTTTGTCTTGATATTGTTATTTGCTGAAGTGTGGTTTCTAGAATTTATGGTTAGCCCTGTCATTGGAATGCCTCTTCATGTTCTGATAATGTTTTAAGTCCCTTTTTTCTCCTTCTAAATCCTTAATGTCCATTTCATTTTATCCACCAAACCCAAGATCGACTGGCCAAGTTAGATTTTCCCTTTGATATCCCATATCCATTGATTGAGCTTGTTATGACTTCTTCTTGACTCTATTGCCCAATGGCTTTGATGTTTCCCCTTTCTATCTATTTTTCCTAGATTATTCATGTCCAACCAACCAAACACAAAACAATCAAACAAACTCATGCTTAATAACTAGCCTAAAATCAACCTTTTTACAAGCAAACAAGTCATATCTTTGCAAACATATTGAGAGATCCCTATCTGAGACTAGGATGGCTAGATCCTAGAGCTCTAAAGACTGGTTTATGTCTTTCCTCGTCATTTGGTTTTCCAATCGGCCAAATCACAGGATCCCAACATTCTGGCGATCACGGTGGGACCTTTTTGAGTAAAAGTCCCTAAACAAGACACTCATTATTCATTTAAGTGAAATATAGCTTCTTCAAGCACTGCCTGCATAATGGTAATCATGATAGGATCTGTCTGAATCAGTGGAA
Source organism: Pinus albicaulis (assembly GCA_034641835.2). Taxonomy (NCBI): domain Eukaryota; kingdom Viridiplantae; phylum Streptophyta; class Pinopsida; order Pinales; family Pinaceae; genus Pinus; species Pinus albicaulis. The sequence continues at coordinate 240,514 of JAXQQM020058455.1, forward strand.
ATCTAAGTAACCCTTAGGATTCTAAGAGACCCTTATCAAACCTTGAAGAAATTAGCTAGTAAGCCATAGATTATACTCTCTTTCTTTCACCACCTTAGCTAAGTGTTGAATCCGGTATAGGACACTCTCATAACCAGAGAACCACATAAAAACTCAGAAAAACCCAAAAAAATTCAGATTGGTTTTCAAATAAACATTGGTGGTGGACCATAAAACATTTTACCTCCAAAAGAGCTAAAAATTTCCACCTGGTGACTCCACTGGCCCCCAACAGGCCTATTACTTCACTAGTCCTTGTAGAATCCCTTGGGAATGCATTGAGCCAACCCAATCATGTTTTTGGTGGACAGAAAAGTCCAAATCTTCCACCTGGCGACTCCACAACCTCCAAAAGACATAATGACTCCACTGGAAGAAGACTCTGAACTGGTTGAAAAGATACAGTGACCTCTTTTTTACAAACATGGATCCAAGTATGGACAGAGAAGCAAAACTAGGTACATTATTAGACATAATGGAAAAAATGATGTACATACTTGATAAGAAGCTGGAAAGGCATGAATTTGATACATATGTTGATTATAAAGAGCAACCTATGCCTTTCCCTGATCAAACACAAACTCAACAACTACAAGACCTAGACAATGATCAAGACATGTATGATGCTCAAGACTTTATAGAAGGTGATGAGCAATGTTACAAAGGAAATAATGAAGAAGGCTATCAAGAAAATTCTGATAGCATACCTCTGTGTAGAAATTTGCTGAATAATGATTAATTATCCACCGAGACTATCCTGATCACATACAATTCGAATTTATATGCAACACATAATCTCTTCCACTCAGATCATCACACATGCGGAAATAAAACAAGCGATAGCACATCAAATCATCATACACATTAACACGGTATGTATGGGGAAAGCTTATAGCTGAAAACCCCGCAGCTATTGTGTATATTATAATGGAGAAATCATGTAACAAACTCAGTACAATACTCCTCACAAGTACTCAGTACTTTCTCATAAAATTACACACAAACTAGCTTGGTTTTGAACAGGTTACTGGTTCAAAACTCACCACTAATTGCCTTGCCTCTATTGCGCAATCATGGCCTGTCTAAATAGAGATCCAAGGTTCGAATCTCCTTGGCTTGAAAGCGCAATCATCATGGGAAATTCCTCCAAGTGTGGTGCAAATCTCATGCACAACTGATGTCGCCACTGATAGCTAACTCCACCCTTTCATCTACCTCTTTCACTGGTCTCCACTGAACTGATCATGCACTATAGTGAACTGATGTGTTCTTGAGTTGAATAATGAGTTACTAATTAATAAATTAAATAATATTTAATTCACTCCACTCATAACTAATTGATTAGCTAGTTAAACTAATCTCAACTAGTTCAACTAAAATAAACAGAACACAACTCCACTAGCTGTCTCATTAACTCCACCAAACTTCTGCCACTGAAGTCCTAACTGAAGTCAACCATGCATGATGCCATCAAACCCTTGGGAATAGCGTAATTCCTATGTCAGATGCATGAGCCACTTCCAAGGCTCGAACTGAAGTGCTCCAAGAGAGTAAACTGAAGTTTATAGTCTAAATATTATTAAGGGTAAATAATATTTGACTTCCCTATTTTAAGGAGAGGCAGTCTAAAAATAGACTTCGACCTATAGGTCCAAAAAATAGAGTCCCATATATTTTTACCAACAAGACACATACTCCAAGAATCTCATACTGCAATCCCCGAACCATGCTCCATATGTCTAAAAATAGACATAGTCTAAAATAGATTTTGCGCCAGAATTTGCCTGCGGGCCCACTTAGTGAAGGCGACTTCATTTCACTAAGCTCCATCATCTTGCTGCATTTTCAACACTCCCTCTCAGCAAGATATGGATTATCTGCAACCCCTATCCTGCCTCTGTGGAATTCGAACTTGCTTTTGGTGAGCGCCTTCGTCAGGATGTCGGCATCCTGATCCTCCGTGGGAATATATCAAAGCATCATGATTCTCCGCTGAACACAATCTCTGATATGATGATACCGATGCCTGAAGCACTGCCGCCTCAACTCATCCTCCTGTCTGTACCATAGACCATATCCCGATGTGCCTCTGATATAGCGCAATACATGCTTGCCTGCCTTCCAAAAGAGCTTGGTAGGCTTAACCATAGCTTGCGAAAGCTGGTTAGCTGCATAGCATATATCGGGTCGTGTATTGACCAGATACATAAGCGACCCCACCAACTGTCGATAGACAGTGGCATCCACTACCTCCGCTGAAGTAGCATCCTCCTTCCTCCAACCACCGGGAAGAGGAGTGTCAACAGGCTTGCAGCCTTGCATGTTGAACCTCTCCAGAATCTCCTGGGCATACTTTCCCTGAGAAACAAACAGTCCTCCGCTGCGCTGCCAAATCTCCAATCCCAAGAAATAATGAAGGATGCCCAAGTCCTTCATCTCAAACTCTCGTGCAAGATCCTCCTTGCATGAAAGTATCAACTGCTCATCGCCAGTCAAAATCAGATCATCTACATACGGTACGATGATCAACAGCTTCCCCTCCACCACAATCTGGTACAGGTTTGGATCCGCCTCACTCTTGGAGAATCCAAGCCCGGTGAAGTAGCTATCTATCCAAGTGTACCAAGCACGAGGTGCTTGCTTCAGCCCGTACAGTGCTCTCTTGAGTCGGCACACATGCGACTCACTGCTGAAGATCTCAAAACCTTCAGGCTGCTCTATGTACACCTCTTCCTTAATAACTCCATTGAGGAACGCAGTCTTCACATCCATCTGATGAATGTGCCACCCCATCTGCGCTGAGAGAGCAAGGATCGTCCGTATGGAAGAGTACCTTGCGACAGGTGCAAAGGTCTCCTCATAGTCAATCCCCTCGATATGTGAAAAGCCACGGGCGAAAAATCTCGCCTTGTACTTCTCCACACTCCCGTCAGCCGCCTGCTTCACTTTATAGATCCATCACGAACCCACCACTGATTTCCCCACTGGTCTTGGGACAATCTCCCATGCACTGTTCCTGACGATCGAATCATATTCTTCGATCATGGCATCAACCCATGCGGGTTCCTCCACATCTTCCTCAAAAGAGGATGGCTTCGTCACAACACATTGACTCACAAGAGCCATGTATCTAGTGTACCGATCCGGTGACTGCCTCTGTCTGCGCTGTGCTGTAGGTGGTCCTACAACCTTCTCTGCATCTCGAGCCAGTCGCTCAGCTTCTGTAGTGCGCATGCGCCCTCTGATGGTTGGCGCTGCCTGGGTGGTTTCTTCCACCTTCTGAACCTCCTCTTGTGGCTGATCCACATCCGGAAGCTCCTCCTTAGGAACTAACAGCTCCTCATCTGCATGCAAGTGTAGCTCCCTCTCAAGCGAACACTGCATGGCTTTCTCCTCCTGAAATTTTATATCCCGTCGCACAACAGTCTTTCGATTGTCTGACAAATACACCCGGTAGTTGTGAGGTGTATCAGTGTACCCCACAAATATTCCAACCTCAGCAGTTGGATCTAGCTTCCTTCTCGCATCCTTCGTCACATGCATGTAGACAGGAGAACCAAAAATCCGCAAATGGGAAATATCAGGCCTCTTTCCCGAATAAGCCTCCTCTGGTGTACTCATCCCAAGAAACTTGTGAGGACAACGGTTCTGCACATACACTTCTGTATTGCATGCCTCAGCCCACAAGTGAAAGTCATGCCAATCATGCAACTACTCCCTTCACACAGCACCCCGCGATACGTTCTGTTCTTAGCTCGGCCACCCCGATTCTGCTTTGTGGGTTATGGGTCGATGAGCTCTCTTTAGTCCATACGCCGTGAACTCCTTGGTCGGCCGAGATGAATTCACCACCGTTATCCTCCTTAGAGCACTCACCTTCCACTGACTCCTTAACTCCCTCCGATTATGCTTTGACTCATGAACTTGAATGCTGTCCCGCTCTTCTTACGCATGAAGAAGATCAAGCCACCAGGGAGAAATGCATCAACAAAAGAATCCCCACATAATACCTATGCGCTGTAGCCAAACAGCGGAAAGGACCACTGCGTGCAGTAGCCAGACTCTCAAGGATCGTCGTGGCACGACTATCCTTCTCGTGAAGGTGGCTTTCACATACTTCCCTACAGTACACCCCTTGCACTGATTTGACTGCGCAAGAGTGCCCTTAGGAAGTCCAGTAGAAATCTGCTGCAGAATCTTCAAAGCTCCATGGTGAAGGTGGCCCAATCTCCTGTGCCACAGTTCGCCCTCATCATCCCGGCTCACCACTTCTCCCACCTTGCATGCCATAGCTGCGCAGCCATCTACCTGCAACTGATAAAGGTTCTTGGTTCGAACCCCTATCTTCCGGGTCTCTCCAGTAGTCTTATTGCGCAGGAATGCTTTTCCTTCGCTGAAGACCACATCATACCCCTTATCCTCCAACATCGCCACAGAGATCAAGTTCTTCTTCAATCCGGGTACATGCATGACATCCTTCAATACAAAGGGTTTACCAGACTCCCTCTGAAAGGATATGGTACCGATACCAGTCGCACTGTATCTACCATCATCGCCCATCTCGATGTGCACACCCAAATCTTTGTCCTCCAGATCTGAGAACAAATCCCGATCTCCCATCATATGAAATGATGCACCGCTGTCCAAGAACCACACCGATCCCAACACACTTGAAACCAAGCATGCGATCAGTGAAAAGTCAAGCTCGAACTGTGAAGCCAAAGCTTCTCCATCTGCAGATCTTCCCGCTTGCTTGTTCTTCTTCTTCTTTGGACAATTGGTAGCATAATGTCCGTGATCATGGCGGTGAAAACACTTCACTTTCGCCATATCCTGCTTCTTGCCCTTTGCACCAGAATGAGAGGTTTTCTTACCCTTCCCCTTCTTTGCTTTGGCAACCAAAGCGCAGTTTTCTTCATCAGCTCCCTTTGATGAAGATCCATCACGAGTAGTCCTCCTTATCTCCTCCTGCATGAGATCCGCCCAAAGGCGCTCCCATCCCGGAAACTTCTCCCGACCATTGACACTATCTTGATATGAGTGCCAAGCCTTCGGAAGACCAAGGAGAGCCAGGTCGACCATGTCCTCGTCTTCGACAGTCACCCCCACACTTCCCAGCTCATCTCTGCACTGAGTGAACTTCGTGAGGTATTTGGTGATACTGTCGCCTTTCTCCATCTTGATGTTCCTGAGCTTATCTTTGAGCGCCAGCTTCCTTTGGTCGCTCTTACTCTGGAATAGATCCGTCAAAGCTTTCCACATTAGAAATGGAGAATCCTTTCCATGCAGGCTGGATACAATATGATCCTTGACACCCTCCAACAGGATCCTTCGACATTTCGCCATCTTCTTTTGCCATGCATCGACTTCGGCCAAGTTAGTGGGCTTTGGAGAACCCATCTACGAGAGAAATCCTTCTTGCCATTATCTTCTAATACGCCTCCATCGATCCTTCCATGTAACATGGTCGAGCGCCTTGAGCATATTCGTCGCAAGCTGATGAAAGACATGTTCATCTTCAGCACCAAGAATAACAAAGCTGTTTGCAAAACTTGAATTCCACCTCAAGCTCAACCATAAGTCTGTGAGAACAAATTATTTCTAGCAGAGATATTGGTACAAGGGCATTTACCGAGACCTTTCACTTTGAAGAAGATGAATCCGAGAGGCTACTGTGCCCACTCTGAGGACTCCTATCTACAAAATAAGTTTGTAATCACTGTGATGATCAATCTCTGCTCCGATAATTAATCTAGCTCTGATACCATGTAAAAATTTGCTGAATAATGATATTTATCCATTGATATTATCCTGATCACATATCAATTCGAATTCATATGCAACACATAATCTCTTCCACTCAGATCATCACACATGCGGAAATAAAACAAGCGATAGCACATCAAATCATCATACACATTAACACAGTATGTATGGAAAGCTTATAGCTGAAAACCCCTATGACTATTGTGCTATTATAATGGAGAAATCATGTAACAAACTCGGTACAATACTCCTCACAGAGATGCTCAGTGCTTTAGCAAGTTACACAGTCTGTAAGCTCGGTTTTAGGCAGTTCTTGGTTCAAAACTCACCATGTGCCTTGCTCTCTGTTCATAATCAATTTTGTCCTTATAGAGATACAAGGTTCGAATCTCCTTGGCTTGACAGCACAATCATCATGGGCAATTCCTCCAAGTGTGGTGCAAATCTCATGCACAACTGATGTCACCGCTGATAGCTAACTCAACCCTTTCATCTACCTCTTTCACTGGTCTCCACTGAACTGATCATGCACTGTAGTGAACTGATGTGTTCTTGAGTTGAATAATGAGTTACTAATTAATAAATTAAATAATATTTAATTCACTCCACTCATAACTAATTGATTAGCTAGTTAAACTAATCTCAACCAGTTCAACTAAAATAAACAGAACACAACTCCACTAGCTGTCTCATTAACTCCACCAAAATTCTGCCACTGAAGTCCTAACTAAAGTCAACCATGCATGATGCCATCAAACCCTAGGAATAGCATAATTCCTCTGTCAGATGCATGAGCCACTTCCAAGGCTCGAACTGAAGTGCTCCAAGAGAGTAAACTGAAGTTTATAGTATAAATATTATTAAGGGTAAATAATATTTGACTTCCCTATTTTAAGGAGAGGCAGTCTAAAAATAGACTTCGACCTATAGGTCCAAAAAATAGAGTCTCATCTATTTTTACCAACATGACACATACTCCAAGAATCTCATACTGCAATCCCCGGACCATGCTCCATATGTCTAAAAATAGACATAGTCTAAAAATAGATTTTGCGCCAGAATTTTCCTGCGGGCCCACTTAGTGAAGGCGACTTCATTTCACTAAGCTCCATCATCTTGCTGCATTTTCAACAACCTCTATCTTGTATTGCGCTGTTAAGAGAACTTTATGACCAAAATGAAAATACTAATAGTGAGCAGTGCTTTGAGGAAACAAGTAGCCACTTAGAAAATGCAGAATCTGATGTGGAAGGAGAATTAGCACATATAGGGACTCTCCCTCTATGTTGCAACTCATTTCAAATTACACAAGAAGAGTGGCATCCTGACAATGTAGAAAAAACAACTCATGAACCTTGTATTCTAACTGAGTATCATAATAATCATGAGGAGTTGTTTGAAACAGAAAAAGATCAGGAAATAGTAGAAAACCCTCAAATTTTCCCTACAAGCACAAGTAAAGATCCCTTAACAGAGGCTCAAGAAAACATCCAGCCTCAAAATCAGTCAACACAAGAGGAAGATGATTGTTGTTCTTCTATCCAAAGCAAAAAGGAAATTCCTTCTCTTTTGACAGAAGAAGAAATTGATTAGATATTAAATAAACAACCAGCCCTCAAAAATTCATTTAAACAGAACACTTATGCTCATCTACCTACTGGTCCTTTTTGTCTTGAACCAGAAAACAAACTTGTAGATCAGCTTAAATAAAAACAAACTGATAACCCAATATGCTTGATTGGTGAAATTGTTTTTACTAACGATTTTCCAATTTTTTATCAATCTGATGATGATGATGAGCTCCAATAGAAACTAATCATATAGGGAAACCAGCAGTTAATTGGTGTCGTGAACTTCACTATCATCAGCTTGAAAGCAGAAATCAATCAAGTCAATCCATCGGAAATAGCTTTCACATAATTGGGAGTCAGCAATTTATCAGTTTTGATGATGAGGTTGAGAAGAAAGAGGAATTTCTTGAGCAGAATGAAGATAAGGAGCCTTCCACTAAAAAGGTGGAGGTAATTATAAATACCCTTGCTCAAGAATATGATGATCTCTTCACATAGTACGATCCACTTAATCAGAGCATACTAGGATTACCAGAGGACAGCACCGCAATATATGATGAGTCCTCCAGTTCAAATGATAATGAAGATGAGGAAGAGGTTCTTTCTCAAAAGAGTCTCAAGCTTGATCCAGTGGAGGAAAAGGTAAGCTTGGTTGGAACCTATATTCTAGATACTCATAACCAGGCATTGTTTCAAGATCCCTATGCTCATTTATTGAAGATATTTGAAGAATGGATGAAGGTTGTTAGCAGCAGTGTATTACCAAAGGCAAAAAGATTTTTTAACACTGCTACTAAAAAACAAGTAAGATGGGAGTGGCCATGTTTGTCTAGCATGCCGAAGGAGATGAGAAAATACCAATCATGGAACCATTTGCTTCATTGGCTATATTGGAAAAGGGATTTCATCAGCTAAAACATGAAAATATTTCACAGTTAGATTAGGTTAGATAGGAAATGCAATAAAGCTCAACTTTTGATCATTCAGTTAGTTTCTTGTTTTTACTTTGAAAGAAAAAGAAAAACACAAAAACAATAGAAAAAGAAAAGAGGGAAGATTCAAAAGAGGTACAGCCCCATACCAAAAAAGAGAAAAAATCTAAAAGTGTGCAAGCTTAAATGCCACTACTTGAGAAAACACTGTTATTTAGTCATACAGCCTAATCATGACTAGATAAATTTCAATTTGCTACTGATAGGTTAGTGAATCAGATTAGCCAAACAATTTAATCTTGGCTTATCAATAGAATAGATTAGAATAGAAAGGAAATGGCTCTAACAAGCTTAAAATCTGAACCAAGGAAGAATAGGAAAATAATAAGCTCTAAATAGATCAAAACCAGAGCTGGAAAAAGACAAGGATGTTTATAATTTTCAGATCTTAAGCCTTCACCATTCTATTTTATTCTTCTGCAAATAAAGTCTATGTGCAGCTTGTACATACAGCCATAAACACCATATCAAATTAGACAGTCTAATCCTGATTCGACTGTGTTTAAATTTCCTATTTTAGAAATAGAAATAAAATCTATCAAACAGCTTAATCTTGACAGATAGTAGCTTAGGTAGAAAATAAAGAGTTCAACAGTTTAATCTGGACTCTTGGAAGAAATAAGGAATAGGACTAGATAGTTTGTTTCTGTTATCAAAAATAAAATGTCAAAGATTTTGATAGTTCAAATGCACTCAAAAAGGAAGAAAAAATGCTAGGACAAAGTAATATTGGGTAGGTAGAGATGTTTCTTTGAAGAAGTTACATGTTGCAGATTGATAAAAGTTGTCCTTTCCAGAGAAAAACCAGCAAGAAAAGAAGAAATTTGCCCAATGGATGAGGCACTGGTCTGTTGAAACTCAAATATTTATGAGGTTCTGGACACCTAAAAGGATAATTGTCCTCCCCAAGTGGAGCCACTGTTAATCATCCATAATTCTGGTGATATCCAAAGATAGCTAAATTTCCAATCCTAGATTTCTAGAAGCATTATGAGCTCTAGAAATCTCACTGCCTTCATCATTCTGAGTTTGTCAATTCACCAAAATCTTCATCCATGTCTCCTAAAGGGTTATCCTGCTGTTTCAAAGAAGAAAGCTCATTTCAGGCTATTTATCCCTATTTTTATTAGTCCATATCCCTCTGAAAATAGCCCATTTTCCTCCTCATTCTCCTCTATTTTTCCCTGAAGAACCCCCCTCAAAACCATTATAAACACTTTTATACTTGGTTTAAAAATCCTTCTTCTTTTCATTTTTCTCTATTTTTCCTAAAAAAAACCTTATTAAATCATAAAAAACCCTTTTTATGGTTTAAAAATACCCCTCTTTACCTATCAGAACTTTCTGAAAATTGGCCTAAAAACCAATTTTTGGCCTAAAGACAGTATTTTTACAACTAAAGGTTTAATCCCTCGAGGGCTTAAATATTCCATCCCCTTACACCATATATCCGAGCGCTATGACCAAGCGCCCAAACTACCATCACATCGGCACTATTACTCTTTCATCGCATTGCTCCCCCTTCACCTGCCGATGCGATTGGCCCCTTTTTCCTTAGCCCCTGGTCACTTCTCCTCCACAGGACCGTGCCCCAACCCAAGCTCTTAGCCCCCCCATCGCATCGACATTCCCTTTTTTCTCCCTCCCCCTTATATTTTCATTTTTCCGATCTCCCGATGCACTATGAATTCCTCGACCCATTCCCACCGTCGATCTACCAAGATCGACGGTTGTCAGCACTCCTCCCGCATCCCCCTTCCTTTTCTCCCTTACCCAAGCCACGACTTCTCCGATGCATCCTCGACCATCGATCACCCATGATCCGATGGCTCTTATCTCCTCTCCCATTCGGTCTTTCCCCCTGTTCATCCCACCCATTCATCCCCGCATATCAATCTACACCGTAGATTTTATAGATCTAACGGTTTTCGTCTAACCCGACGATCCAACGACCTTTCTGCTCCACGACAAATAGCCCACGTCACCATATGGCCCACCTTCCACCCATAGAGCTGCTCATCGAATCATCGCTTGACACCTGTCTCCCACTAACACTCGTGCCCACGCACCTTTCCATCGCGCTCCACTCTGCACCGTCGAATCTGCCCCTTCCCATCCTACGGCTCATATGCGATATCGCGCAAAATTCGCTCCCAAGGTTTAACAACCAAAATTTACGCAAAACCGACGGTTTTCCAAGGGATGTGTGTTGCAAAATAACTGGCTCACGTTCGATTTGGGCAAAACTACAAACCACCATTGCCCCACACGAAAACCACTGGTGGTTTTTCAAAACCACTTTGCCCTTTTTTCGCGCCAAATTCATTTTAAACCCCATTTTTTGCGGTTTTTACCATGGAAAGCCCTTCTACGCATTCATTTCTTCCTCACTGCTCCTATGCCACTCCATTAGCCTCTGTAAAGAAATTTTAAGCCCTCGTGCAGGATTTTATTACATATGTTATGGTTTGTTTGCAGGTTCAATGGCGGAGGAGGCTATTAATAGCCCAAAACAGTGCTAAGGCCAAGGATCTTAGTCCTCTGTGGCCCAAAAATCAAAGGAAAAAGACCAAAAGGGGTGAGAATCCACGTTTTAACCAATATAGCCTAAATATTGACTATTTTATCAAACCCTCCAAAGCCCTATGTTGAAAATGAAACAAGATGATGGAGCTTAGTGAAATGAAGTCGCCTTCACTAAGTGGGCCCATAGGCTATTTTTGGCGCAAAGTCTATTTTTAGACTATGTCTATTTTTAGACATAGAGATCATGGTCTATGAGTTGCAGGATGCTATTTATGGATGATTGGTCTAGTTGGTTGTTTGCGCTCAACCTAGTCTCCTAAATTGAGTTCATTTAATTGTCAACCAGGGTTGGTAAACTGCTGAAGTGTGGTGCACAATATGTGCCTAGGTGTTTGTTTCTTACTGCGTTGTGTCTAGTGTTTTATGATGTTTTTGGGTTTTTTATGGTTTTAAGTTCACAAGGGAAAGAACTAAATGCTGGTGGAAAGAAGCTACTGGTTAAAAACAGAGTGAAACCTAAATTATTGATGACAAATGACAAATGAAAATACTGAAATAGAACCAAACCTAAACTATGATTTAGCAAAATACAAAGCTTGATAATGACTTCAAGAAAATAAATCACAACATGAACTTAACTTGTCCAATTCATCCATTAAAGATGTTTTGGAAGATCTTGAGAAATGGGCAGCTAATTGTAAATAAAGTTCCCCTAACTAAACAATTAAACAATCAACTTATAATGATACAACATCTCATCCATGATTAAAGGTTTATTGAAACATATTTGGAAAAGAACATTTGTAACATCATAAGATCTCTACTCTAAAACTAGCCCCTAATTCTATTCTGCAACTTAGTTTAACACCACTAAACCTCACTCAAAAGTTATAGATTTCCTTTTAGAATAGTCTTTGAGGAAAGGCTTGTTTGTGAAATGGTAAAAAGGTTGCAAAAGTACTCCAGGCCTTAGACTGATACTATCTTATGTCCAGATGATTATGAGTTAATATAGGTTTGGAACAAAAGAATTTTTGTAAATAATGAAGACCGTGGTATTTAAGTTTAACAACTAATGCAATTTAAAATACAATGGATGGCAACTAAACTTGGAATGTAAATACAGTGAGCTAAGTTAGAACTGAACTAGGGTGCTACTAGTCTACAGTGAACAGTGCTAAACTAAAAAGCATTATCAAACTTGAAACGAAATAACAGAGCATGAATTAAATGCAATTTGCCTCCGAAGTGCTCTAACTAAGTTATCATGCAATTAATCTATGGGATTCTACAGCCTATTTCGTTCATCATGAATGGTATTTTGGAAGAGCTTGTTAGAACAATCCTGGCTGTACAATTCAATGCAATTGAATACAAACATAAAAACTGAAAGCAAATACAATTGAAAACTAAGACATCACAGTTATTTCCTACTCATTGTTATGATGTTTTGGAAGAGCTTTTTAAGAGTAATATTAGCTATGCTACTTAGTGTAAACAAGCAACTGAATCCTACAGTATCACATTTATGCCTTAGTCATCATAATGATATCTTGGAAGAGTTTACTAGAGTAATTTTAACTGTGATAATGAACAAAAGGAATTGCAAATAAAATCTATAACACTACAGCCATTTCTTATTCATTGTAATGATATTTTGGAAGAGTTTCTTAGAACAAGTATAGCTATAATGATTAATGAAATTAACTATGAACGTAAACTTCAAAAACTTGAAAACGAACTAAGATACTTATCTAAATTGCAAAAGTAAAGCTGCTCAGGAGGCAGGGGCCCTCTACCACCAGAGTAGCACGAAATCTAACTCAAGATCAACTCAACGCGTTCAAAGAAATGTTGTCTTCTTCATTAAAGGAAAATAACTTAAAACAGAGTATTCTCGGTCTTCAGAAATATAGCAGTCAATCCATGAAATCTAATCAAAATCTAGAACTAGTCTCTCGGTTTCCCGAGTACATTTATAACAAATCTTCATAACATAACTTGAGATAATACGGGGATCATTGTCTTTTCATATCAAAATCATACTAGAACTCTAAAGATGGCAGCGTAAAATGACAAAGGACATATGGACTGTCCTTGTCCTATTAGGAGTCTGCCTCCTTGTGTGAGTTCCCACGTACAAAACCACGTCTAGAATTCCGTTCATTCTTCATGGTGAGCAACAAACGCTGAGGACATGATGTGGAATAAACCCATGTGTGGCTTTTCCTGAGAAGACACCTGTAACATGCTTGAACGTGAAGACAGCTGCAGAATTGGCAACTGGCTACGGAATGTCTGCGTTCTGTAGCTAGTTTCAGTTCAAAATGTATTACAATGACAAAATCACAAACTTAGCAAGTTAGCCATGATATTCATTCTTAAAGCAATTTTAACTAATTTTCATTGATCATTTGAGCCTGGGATAACAATGGAAAATAGAAAATGGAGTGAAGTATGATGGAAGAAAGAACAATCTTGCGACTCAACATTGGTAAAAATAGATGGACCTCTATTTTTAGACATTGGGCGGTTTATATTTTTAGACTGTCGGGCTAAAAATAGAACAGTCAAATATTATTAACCCTTAATAATATTTAGACTATAAACATTATCTTATCCTCTTGGAGCACTTCAGTTTGATGCTTGGATGTGGCACATGCAGCTGACAGAAGGAAATACGCTTTTCCTTAAGGTTAGTTGAGTTATTGCATGGTTGACTTCAGTGAGAACTCATGTGGCAGAGTTTGGTGGAGTTGATGAGACAGTTGGTGGAGTTGTGTTCTGTTTAACTTAGTTGAACTAGTTGTATTTAGTCTAACTGAAAAATACACTAGTGATGAGTGGTGTGAAATAATTATTAATTAATTCACTAATTATTAACTCATAAATCAACTAAAGAACACATCAGTTAACTGCAATGCATGGACAGTTCAGTGGAGACCAGTGTTAGAGGTGGGTGAAAGGGTGTGATTGACTATCAGTTGTGACCATGATTGTGCATGAGATTTGCACACACTTTGATGGAGATTGCCAATGAGGATTGCACAGTTGGAGCTAGTGGGATTCGAACTTGGATCTCATTCATTACTCACTTGGATTGCGTAGTAGAGGTAGGAAGACTTGTGGAGGAGATTTGAACCCCTGACTTGTTCAAATCTCATATAGTTTGTGTGTAACTTTTGGAGATAGTACTGAGTACTTGTGAGGAGTATTGTGCTATGTATTGTTACATGTTCTTCATCATTATAATATACAGATAGTTGGGGGTTTTCAGCTATTTCTTTCCCCATTACATCCTGTGTTGATATGTGTGCTTGATTATGTTTTAATGAGCGCATGCAACTGCTTTCTATTTCCTCATATTGATGATCAATTGTAGAAGAGGTTATGTATTATGCATGAAGCTTAAATAGTGTGTAATCAGGATAATCTCGGTGAATAACTCAGCAAATTATTCAAATTTCTACATGGTATCATAGGAGAATTGATCATCGGATCTATTACAGTGATTACAATTATTTTCGGTAGACAGAGTCTGTAACGGGCCAGGTAGCCTCTGGATCCATCCTTTCTTTGAAAGGTGATATATCCAGTAAATTTACAAGCCGATCTTCTGTATAGAAATAATTTGTTCTCACAACTTTGCCAGCCTAAGTTTCTTGAGCTTGGAATTCATTAATTTTGCAAAGGGTTTTCTTGGTGTCGAAGTCAAAATGTCTTTCAACGGATTGCGACTGGAATATGCCCTTGAGGGCAGTTTGAATTATGTTGCATGGAAGGACCGGATGGAGGCGGTATTAGATGATAATGGGCTGAAGGAGTTCATAGAAGCTGAGGTCCCAAAGCCTACTAATGCTGCTCAAGTTGAGGCTTGGCAAAAGAAGATGGTGAAATGTCGAAGGATTCTGTTGGAGGGCATGAAGGATCACATTGTATCCAACATGCATGGAAAAGCTTCTCCATACTTGATGTGGAAAGCATTGACAGATTTATTCCAAAGCAAGAGCGACCAGAGGAATTTGGCGCTCAAGGATAAACTCAGACACATAAAGATGGAGAAAGGCGATAATATGCCGAAGTACCTCACGAAGTTCATCCAATGCAGGGATGAGCTGGGAAGTGTGGGGGTGACTGTAGATGACGAGGAATTGGTGAGCTTGGCTTTCCTTGGTCTTCCGAAGAGTTGGCATGCCTATCAGGATTCTGTCAATGGTCGGGAGAAATTGCCAGGATGGGAGCGACTTTGGTCGGATCTTGTGCAAGAGGAGATAAGGCGGAATACCAGGGACGGATCTTCATCAAAGGCATCTGATGAAGAAAATTGTGCTTTGGCTGCCAAAGCAAAGAAGGGGAAGAGCAAGAAAGCTTCTCAGTCTGGTGCGAAAGGCAAGAAGCAGGACATGTCCAAGGTGAAGTGCTTTGACTGTCACCAACACGGACATTATGCCACAAATTGTCCGCAGAAGAAGAAAAATAACAAGGCTACTGGATCTGCAGTGGGAGAGGCCTTAGCCTCCCAGTTTGAGCTCGATTTTTCACTTATTGCATGCTTGGTCTCAAGTGTGATGGGATCAGTATGGTTCTTGGACAGTGGTGCGTCTTTTCACATGACCGGAGATCGGGATTTGTTTTTAGATCTAGATGAGAAAGATCTTGGAGTGCACATCGAGATGGGCGATGATGGTAGATACAGTGTGACCAGTATCGGTACCATTTCCTTTGAGAGGGAGTCCGGGTAAACCCTTCGTATTGAAGGAAGTGATGCATGTTCCAGGATTGAAGAAGAATCTGATCTCTGTGGCGATGTTAGAAGACAAAGGGTATGATGTTGTCTTCAGCGAGGGAAAATCTTTCCTGCACAGTAAGACAACTGGAGAGACCTGGAAGATAGGGGTTCAAGTCAAGAAACTTTATCAGTTGCAAGTAGATGGCTGCGCAGCAATGGCATGCAAGGCGGAAGCAGTGGTGAGTCGGGATGATGGCGAGCTGTGGCACCGGAGATTCGGCCACCTTCACCATGGCGCTTTGAAGATACTGTAGCAGATTTCTACTGGGCTTCCTAAGGGCACTCTTGCGCAATCAGATCAGTGCAAGGGGTGTACCTTGGGAAAATTTGTGAAGGCCACCTTTCACGAGAAGGATAGTCGCGCCACAACGATCCTTGAGAGAGTTCACACAGACGTGTGTGGTCCTTTCTCAATAGCTTCAACAGCAAAGCACAAGTACTATGTGATCTTTGTTGATGATTTCTCTCGGAAGTGTTGGATCTTCTTCATGCAGAAGAAGAGCGAGACATACTCAAAGTTCTATGAGTTCAAGGCGCTGGTTGAGAAGGAATCGGGGAAGCATGTGAAGGCTCTTAGGAGTGAAAATGGTGGTGAATTCATCTCTGTTGAATTCAAGGACTTTTGCAGCGCAGAAGGGATTCGGAGAGAGCTCATTGCACCTCATAACCCACAGCATAATGGGGTTGCTGAGCAGAAGAACAGAACAATTGTGGGTGTTGCACGGGCGATGTTGCATGATCAGGGCCTACGCCTTCACTTGTGGACGGAGGCATGCAATACTGCAGTATATGTGCAGAACCGTTGTCCTCACAAGATACTTGGCATGAGTACACCAGAGGAGGCATTTTCTGGTAAGAGACCTGATATTTCCCATTTGAGGATTTTTGGTTCACCTGTTTACATGCATGTGACAAAGGATGCCAGGAAGAAGCTGGATCCGACCGCAGAGGTTGGAATATTTGTGGGGTGCACTGATACACCTCACAACTGTCGGGTGTATTTTCCAGACAGTCGCAAGACTGTTGTGCGACGGGATATCAAATTTCAGGAGGAGAAAGCCATGAAGTGTTCACTTGAGAGGGAGCCACACTTGCATGCAGATGAGGAGCTACTAGTTCCTAAGGATGAGCTTCCGGATGTGGATCAGCCACAAGAGAAAGTTCATCGAGTGGAAGAGACCACTCATGAAGCGCCAACCATCAGAGGGTGCAAGCGCACTACAGAAACTGAGCGACTGGCTCAAGATGCAGAGAAGATTGTAGGACCACCTACAGCACAGCGCAGACAGAGACAGTCACTGGATCGGTACACTGGATACATGGCTCTTGTGAGAAAATGTGTCATGACGGAGCCATCCTCTTTCGAGGAAGCTGTGGAGGACCCCGCATGGGTAGATGCCATGGTGGAAGAGTATGATTCGATTGTCAGAAACAGTGAATGGGAGATTGTCCCAAGACCGGAGGGGAAATCAGTGGTGGGTTCGCGATGGATCTACAAAGTGAAGCAGGCGGCTGACGGGAGTGTGGAGAAGTACAAGGCAAGATTTGTTGCCTGTGGCTTCTCTCAGATCGAGGGGATCGATTATGAGGAGACCTTTGCACCTATCGCAAGGTACTCTTCCATACGGACGATCCTAGCTCTCTCAGCGCAGATGGGGTGTCACATCCATCAGATGGATGTGAAGACTGCGTTCCTCAACGGAGTCATTGAGGAGGAGGTGTACATAGAGCAGCCCGAAGGTTTCAAGATCTTAAGCAGTGAGTCGCATGTGTGCAGACTCAAGAGAGCACTATACGGGTTGAAGCAAGCACCTCGTGCTTGGTACACACAGATAGATAGTTATTTCACCGGACTTGGATTCTCCAAGAGTGAGGCGGATCCTAACCTGTACCAGATTGTGGTGGAGGGGAAGTTGCTGATCATTGTACTGTATGTAGATGATTTGATTTTGACAGGTGATGAGCTGTTGATACTTTCATACAAGGAGGATCTTGCTAGAGAGTTTGAGATGAAGGACTTGGGCCTCCTTCATTATTTCCTGGGATTGGAAATCTGGCAGCGCAGTGATGGACTATTTGTTTCTCAGGGTAAGTATGCCCGAGAAATATTGGAGAAGTTCAACATGCATGGCTACAAGCCTGTTGATACTCCTCTTCCTGGAGGTTGGAGGAAGGAGGATGCTACTTCGGCGGAGGTAGTGGATGCCACTGTTTATCGACATTTGGTGGGGTCGCTTATGTATCTGGTCAATACACGACCCGATATATGCTATGCTGTTAACCAGCTTTCGCAAGCTATGGTTAAGCCTACTAAGCTCTTTTGGAAGGCAGGCAAGCATGTATTGCGCTATATTAGAGGCACATCGGGATATGGTCTATGGTACGTGATTTAGCAGGGATGAGGTAGCTTTGTGGCTTCACTCTGATGCGTATTGGGCGTGGAGCCCAACTGACCGAAAGAGCACATTGTTAGTATGAACTTTGTTGAAGTGTACGAAAAGGACCACTTTAGCTACGCATAACTAATAGCCCTAACAACAAAAGTGGTCGCCAATATCTTCAGATCCGCGATTAGTTAGACAAGAAAATAGGCCAAGAAATCACCCTAGATCTACGCATGGAAAGACATTAAGCGGTAAAAACAAGGGTTTTCTCCATATACCAATAGAAAAGACAAGAACAATTTTTTGAAAGAATTTTGTATTAATCGGGCACCTGGGAGGAAAAAAAGAAGGCGTATCCAATTCTCCTCAGTGGGATGGGTTCTTGGAAGTCCTCAGCACTTCAGATCTAAAATCTCTCTCTCTTGTTGGTGTAGAAAACCCACACAAAGAATGGAACTCAAAGGGAGCTCTCACAGCAAATGGCAGAAAATGGTGACCAAGTGTATAGATCCAAAGTGATCTAATAGGCAACAAAAGGTGAAGAATGGTAGGAAAAACCCTCCTATTTATAACAAAATATTGGGTCATTCTAGATCTTGGTGCATGGGTTAACCAGATCCAGATCCACTTTTTATGGAATATTTTATTATATTTGTTGGAGGGAAAAGGTATTTGACTTGGGTCAAATCCCTTGATTTGTCAAAAATAAATAAATAAATGATTTATTTATCTTTTTAAGGAAGCGGTTAGAAGATAATCAAATAAATAATGATTTATTTAATTATTTAAGGAAGTGGTTGAAAGATAATTAAATAAATAAAGATTTATTTAATTATTTGTGGGTGATTTGGTCATATTTAACAAGGAATATTATCTAAATAAGATTTAAATAATTATTCCTAGAAAATAATAAGATAAATAAAGGTTTATCTAATTAATATCTTTGATTTTGGGTTAAACATGACTGGGAATAATAATTAAATTATGGTTTAATTAATTATTCCATGAGGAAAATCAAACAAACATGGGTTTGTTTAATATTTCCTTTTGGGGTTTCCTGTTTTAACATAGTGAAAGCGGTTTTACTTAGGGTAAAACTGGTCTTACATGGTGTAATTGGGTCCATCTAATGATAATAAGTTAGATGACCAAAAAATGGTGTAACAGATTGCCCCCCAGCGTGCGAGTGTCAGGAGCAAATCGTATGACCGAAGTACGTTGTAAGAACACAATCACTAGACAACAAAAGGGGTGTCAGAGAGAGAAATGTGAGGTAGATAGTGTGCTAAAGGACTAGACCCTGAGGAGACGAGACTCGCAGGTGCAACAAGTCTCTTTTTATGAGAGGGTACCTGTGTTGAAGGCGGCAGGGGAGGCATACCTATGACCGCTGATACAAAGTACAAAAGAATAGTGTGTCCAGTAAACAAGGGACCGAACCATAAAATACAGCTGGCATAATCATGAGCCAGATAAAAATACAATGAGGAATCCCACATACATGCTGTGCCTGGGATAACAGCCAGGACTTGTACAAGGATATCTGAGTACATGAGATACAAATACAACCGAAATGCCCCCTGCACGTGGGGAAGGGCTCATAGAATTTGACTAATACATGCAAGTCGAAGAGGCGCTGCAAGTGGCTACGGCCAACATCATCAAATATCTGGAGCTACATCGAAGGCTGCAAAGAAGAGGTCATCCGGACATGTGGGGGGCTACCTGCAGGGCCACCCCCTCATGAGGGTTGAGACATCTCACACACACCCGGGAATCATCAAGAGCTACTGCTGGATCACTGGACCATCAAGTATACGAATCTTGATCATGCTGAAAGGAGCTGGAGAAACAATCAAGTCAAAGGGAAATGAGAGATCCCTTGGCCTGATCCGAGGTACCAAACAAGAGTGGAAGCTGGAACCAAGGTACACCGCCCTCTAGACCTGGCTTCTGGAATGAAAGTGCTAATGTCGACAGAAGGAGGTCCGCCATAGTTGAGGGAGTGAGATGTCCCCAACTAAGGCACGAGAGAAAACAGTAGAGCGACGGACAGACTGACACTAATGATGATGGTGAAATGGAAAGGACTGAGTAGCGAATGGACGACTTCCCTTGTTAGAGCATAAAGGGCATGAATGACATGGCAGCGACTGACACAATATCGGAAGGGATAGGGGACAGTGGGACTGAAGGTCATAATGTGCGACACAAGAGAGAGACCAAAAAATGAAGGATGGAGAGCTATAGTGGGGTACAAAGGGACTCGGGATAGACTCCATGAATGCGATGATGACTCAACTTGGATGATCTAAACAAGGGCGACTTGATGGTGCTGCCACACAGGAAAGGCCCAAATGGGGGACTGTGGAGACATGAGTACAAGGTGGGAACTCATGACGAAAATCGACACGAACATGGACGAGTATGGAGGTGAAGTGATGCCCCAAATACAAGTGTTGTAAGTGAAGAAATTCGATTTAAAGTGTAGGTGAAGTGGCCCTTCGTGGACAAAATGGTTCCGGGTGAAGTAGCAAATAAAAATGAAAAGACAGATGCTGGCTATCTAAAAGAAAATAAAACATGCATTCCAGAAGGGAAATGCTAAGGGTAATATTTCTTAAGATAGAGTGCATTGCGAGGATTAGGAAGGGGGTGGCCTTCGAAATCCTCTAAGAGGTATGCCCCCTTACCGAGGTCCTTACTAATGATGTAAGGACCTAGCCATAATGAGTCGAACTTCCCATGACCAAGGACATCATGGGCCTGGTCATATACTAGAACAAGGTCGCCTTCGTGAAAAGTGCGAGGCTGGACTTTTCAGTCATACTGAGCTTTGGTGCGCTTTTTGGCCACCTCCATGGTTTGCAAGGCAACACGACGGTCTTCGGAAGCACGCTCAAGCATGATAAGTCATTGTTCTAGAGGTTGGGTGTTAGGGAGAAGTTCAACGGCTAGATGTAGAGAAGGAATTTCACACTCGATCGGTAAGACTGCCTCCTCTCAAAAAACTAGGTGGAAAGGAGTAAACCCGGTGGCGGTTTTAACAGAAGTTCGATAGGCCCACAAGGCAGGGAAGAGCATGAGATGCCAGTTGGTTTTGTGCTTATTCACCGTTCGTTGAAGCATATTTTTGAGGATTTTGTTGACTGCTTCAACTTGGCCATTACCTTGGGGTAATAGGAGGAGGAATATTGGTGCTCAAAACCCAACAGTGAGGATAGCTCACGTCATATCTCATCTTAAAAATGTTTTCCATGGTCAGAGACCAGTTGTTTGGGAACCCCGAATCGAGCTATAACATGGTTAAAGAAAAAGAGGGCTGCGGTAGCTGCCGTGTTGTTGAAAGTTGGCATGGCCTCAGCCCATTTGGTGAAATAGTCGACCGCCACGATGATATAATTATGGTTACCAGCGGATGGTGGGCGACACTCCATAAAGTCGATGGCCCATTTACAGAAGGGGTCGGTTGAGACGACTGGATGGAGGGGAGCTGGTGGAGCTCGCGCCTTAGGGGCGAAATGTTGGCTATTGGGACAGTGTTTGACTGCCTCAATGCAATCAATAAAGAGAGAAGGCCAAAAATACCCAGCGCGCATGACTTTCTGGGCAGTAGCGAGACCGGAGAGGTGGCCACCGCAAGCGCCACTATGGCAAGCATTAAGGACTTTTTCAGCTTCAGCGTGTGTGAGGAAACGACGAAGGACGGTGTCAACCCCACAACGATAGAGGTCGTCGCCGATAAGGAGGTATAGGGGGGCTTGGTGTCGGATGCGTCGGCGAGCCTCACGATCAAGGTGAAGGGCGAACTTTTGGGTTCGCAAGTAAGTAAGAATGTCGCCATACCATGGGTCATCGGCAGTAATGGAAAATAAGTGTTCATCAGGAAAGTCATCATTAACTGGGGTATCTGGTGCTCCGGTAGGTAATTCAGAAATGAGCTCAGCGAGGGCTAAGCCTTTCTTACTCTTTGGTGTGACGAATTCGAGGTCGAATTCTTGGAGAATAACGACCCAACGGGCATATTTCCCAGTGAGGATACGACGACTCAATAGGAAAGCCAAGGGGTTGGAATTAGTCACAACCTTGGTGGAGCGCATGAGGATATAATGACGAAGTTTTTGGACTGAGAACACTACAGCTAGCACTAATTTTTCTTCGAGTGAGTAGGAAACAGGGGGTCCTACAAGGTTCTTACTGACGTAATAGATCACATGCTCGATACCATTGTCATCTTCCTAGATAAGGACTCCAGCGACCGAATAGGTGGAAGCGGAGATATACAGGATGAAGTCCCGATCAAAGTCGGGAGGGCGGATCAAGGGAGCGGATGTGAGAGCCTACTTGAGGGCATCGAAAGACTCGTGAGCATAGGAATCCCAAACGAAAGGGATAGAAGATCGGAGGAGTCTAAGGAACCCATGTGCAGTGGTGGCGTAGTCAGGGACGAACCGTCAAAGAAAATTAGCTTTGCCTTGGAGACTTTGGAGCTGGCGGAGTGTACGTGGGGCGGGAAGTTCAAGAATGGCTTGAACTTTCAAAGGGTCAAGAGTGATACCATCCTTAGACACGATGAAGCCTAAGAGATGGCCGGCAGGAACACAAAAGACGCATTTCAACGGGTTAAGGCGGATATTATACTTGCGACATCGGAGGAAAATGGTACGCAAATCGTGGAGGTGTTGCGCCCGATGCTTAGAACGCGCGGTGAGGTCGTCCAAATAAGCAAGGATAATGTGAGCTAATTCATGGAAACAATAAGACATGGCCCGTTGAAAAGTGGCGCCGGCGTTTTTGAGGCCGAAAGGCATGACTCGGTAAGCAAAAGTTCCCCACGAACTAATGAACGCGGTTTTGAGTTGATCGGCAGGACGGATAGCAATTTGGTTGTATCCGGAGAAACCATCCATAAAGGATATAACCTCATGCCCCGCACACTCGTCAATGATTTGGTCAATGATTTGGTCAATGAACGGTGTGGGGAAGTTGTCTTTGGGACAAGCTTGGTTCAAGTCGCGAAAGTCCGTGCAGACACGGATGGTGCCTTGTTTCTTAAGAATGGGAACTGGGTTGGACACCCAAGTGGTGTATTCAATGGGGTAAATGAAACCAGCCTGCTTAAGCTTGTCGATTTCAGCTTTGATAGCGTCACGTCTGGAAGGATGAATGGGTCTCAACTTTTGACGGACTGGTTTGGCGTCTGGCCATGTATTGATGTGGTGTTCGACAATGGCGGGATCGAGTCTGGGCATTTCAGAATAGGACCAGGCGAAAATATCGCGGAATTATTTGAAAAGCTTGGTGTAAGCTTCGATTTCTTCCAGGGTGCATTGAGCACCTAAGGTGATATATTCCTGGATACCTGGGGTGACTGAAATGTCAATTTTGATGGTAGGAGAGATGTTGGCCATTTTCCTTCTTCGAAAGCATCAGGGGCAGGGATGGGGTTTTTGAACCAATCGACAGCATTGGGGATGAAGTCTTTGGTTTCCATAGCAAATTGGTCATGGGACTGCTGTGGGAGGAAGTATGCGCGATGGTGCATATCATCCCAGGGAAAGTCCGGGTTGGTCATGGCTTCCATAATGTCCTCATCGAATTGGAAGATGGGAAGACTGGAGGAAGAGGGGTCACCCGAGGAAGTAGTGATGTGTGATGGGTCATCAGGAGGAGAAGGGCTCAGATGTGCGATATCAACAGATCCAAGGTCGGCTGAGGAGCTGAGAGGATCGGCAGGTTGAAGGGCAGGTGAACTATCTCGCAAGGATGATGACAGGTACAAAATGGTGGTTAACGGCTCCGTTGGCTCGATAGCGGGAGGAGGAATGTGAATGGGAGTAGGAAGGTCCTCTGGTCCTATCGAAGTGGCCTTGAATTGGCGGTACATGTCCAAGGAGGAACGATACTCGTCAAGGTGGGGACAGAGGTGGGTGTAATGGCCGTGAAAATCGCACAAGGCACAAGGGTGGTTTGTGTGAAAGTTTTTGAGTTTCGGGATAGAGTCGGGGATAGTGACGTAGACTTTTGGGATGTCAGAGTCGGGGAACGTCTCGTTGACCAGAAGCTTAAGGTGCGGCAATTCAGGACACATGTGAGTGGCGTGACTGACGACATCACACAAAGCGCATTGGATGGCGGGCTTTGGTGGTCGCGGAGGGGTAAGAGTTGTCGGGGCGGCCTGGTCCTGATGGGTTGCCCCCTTACGAGCTTTGCCTTTCTTTTCGGGGGCTGGCACCACAAGGGTAGGGTCCGGTGGCGGTGCTGGGGGCCCGGAGGAGGTGAGGGGGACCGGTTGAACCAGTGTCAAAGCAAGGTAAGGTCTGGGGTGACTGGGAGGGGTAGCGGCTGGAGGGTCAATGTACCAGACGGGTAGGCCGATGGATAGGTTAGGGAGAGAGAGGGTGGCCATGAGGGGGACAAAAAAAACTCCGGGAGGGGGAGCTAGGAAAGGTATCTTCCCAGCAGGGTAATGACCAGGAGGGACGGCTCCGAGGTGGTTAAGGTTAGGGGGAACCGTTCCAGGAGGATAAAGGGGTTCGGGGATACCAGTTGTAGGGGGAGGGCCAGAAGGAGGAGGTCCGGCTAGCTGAGAGGAATGGCTAGGAGCGGGGTGCGGAGGGCAAGGGGGAGGTTGCTGACTAGCCGAGGCAGGCCGCTTAAGAGCAGCCTGAGACGAGTGCATCATGCAAATATTCGATAAGCTGGGATTAGTGATAGGAGAAGGAGGAGGGTTAGGGAAAGTTCGAAGCAGGGAGGAATCTTTGTAAACGCCGGGGCAGACACTGGTCAAGGAATCGACGGTTTGCTTGTTGGCTACAGAAGAGATGGTCGTCGCAGGTGAGGTCTGAGATTTTGGCTCATGATATGTCAACTGGTCAATGGTGACTATCTTTCCATTATGGGGGAAAGACATCTTGCGGAAAACTGCAGATGGGACAGCAGACATAGCATAGGTGTAGCTTCGCCCCAGTAGAATGTTGTAATCTAGCGGGGCGTCGATGACTTCGACGTCAACGCAAACAGTCTTACCGGCAAGGGTGATAGGACAATTACGGAGCAGGCCAATGGGCTGGGAGGCATGACCATCCCACGCTCGAAGGGTGATTTTGGAAGGGGCCAGCTCAGGAGATCCGAGTTGCTTCCAAACCGAAGCGGACATCACGCATGTGGATGCCCCCTCATCAATGATACACCGGGACACATTGGCGTTCCGGATTTTGACGGGGATTTGGAAGGCGACGGAAGGAGGGAGAGGAGGATGGTCCGATTGAGTGGCGTCGAAAACAATCTTTTGGTCATCAGCAGGATCTACAGCACCCACGGCAGATAGTAGAGCCTTCTTTTGGGAAGGGCACGACTGGAGGAGTTCCGGTGTGGAAATGGCGGCAGGAGATTGCGCCAAATCATCTACTATGCTATACGAATGGGCAGCTCGACTGGGATCAGCGTTTCGACATATTGGGCCTTTAGGTATCTTGGTATGCACCTCAAGTTTTGGTTGAGGGATATGTAAGGGTCCACTGGGTGACGAAAGAGGCTCTGGAGAACCTGAAGAAGGAGGCTCGGGAGCAGACTGAGCAGGAGGCTTGGAGTACTGGCGAGACCGAGTTTGAAGGTGAAGATCGACGGACGGGTTAGGATCGGAGTGCATCATAAGGATCTGGTAATCAGAGGAACCAGAAAGGGAAGGGGGGGCGGCTATCTAGTTGTCAGGCGGTTGGGTAGCCACGAATCCTTACTGAGGGAAAGGATCAGTAAACACAGCTGGCTGGGTAGTGGCCACATTAGGAGGAGCATGAGGGGAGGTGTGATGTCCGCGCAATGTGGCTTGAGACTCCCACATCTGCCGCATCTGGGGTAAGAGGGGACAATCGTGGGTGTAATGACCATAAACACCGCAACACGAACAAGGCTTGCTTGTGCGAAGCGGCCTGTCCGGCTTGGGCTGAGTGCCCTGTTGCTGGTTGGCAGTGTTAGGGTCCACACCAGGATTGGGTCCACGGGTACCAGGGGCAGATTGGTTTGGATTGCCTCTCCGCCTTCTTTGAGAAGAAGGGGGATTGGTCGCGCCCTGCTGTGCAAATACTTGCCCTGGAGGGGGCTGTAGGTGCTGGTGCTGGGGTTGAGGAGGCAAGGGAGGAGGAAGCGCATATGCTGGAGGAGCTGGCGCACCAAGCTGCGGATAAGGGTAATGGGTAGGTTGGGCAACATTGAGGTAAGCAGGAGGTTGGGCAAAAGGAGGAGGCATGCCGTATCCTGGATACATGCTACTGGGAGGGGGGAGAGTGCTGGAGGAGCTGGCCCCTCCCTGAGGGGGACCATAGCCCATAGGAGGTTGGGCATATGGATGGGAAAGGGCTCCAACGATACCGTCGGCGGAATGAGATGCCCCCGGGGCGTTAGCGCCACCGGGCCTGGGGAGGTCAGGAAGAACGGTATAAACATAACCAGATTGAGCGTAGATCAGGTCATATTTCAAGGCAATTTGGAGGGCGGCTTCTTCAGTTTGAGGAAAATGAGAGGCGACATCTTTGCCGATGGGAGCGGGAAGGGTGCGAAGGAACTAGTCCATGTAAACCCGATCTTCGAAGGGAGGGGCTTGACATAAGCTCCGTCTTCTTCGCCATTCCTGAACATGGGCAGAAAGGCGTGTTGAAGAGGATTGCTTAAAGGAAGTCAAGAGCTCCGTGCCAGTATTGTATTGGAGAGGGAGCTGGAAGTATGACAAAAAGGCTTGGGCAAGAGTCTCAAAGGTGGTATGGGTAGAGGTGGCTTGTTCGACATACCATTTAGAAGCTTCACCGATAAGCGTGCGTTGGAACAAACGAAGACGGATGGAGTCATTGGTAATGGAATTGGAGGAACACCACATGTGGAAAGATCGGACATGATTGGTGGGATCTTCGCCATTAAGTCCCTCAAACTTAGGGATGTCGGAGGGGAGCTTGGTTGGCATAACAGGCCAATTAGCATTGTGGTGAATTGGGTCATTGATCAACTGATGGAAATCGGGGAGGCTGAGGCCTGCAATGTACGGCAGCACAGGGGTGGCCGGGGTAGTTCCTGTGGCGGTTCCGCTAGTAGTAGGGCCGGCATTAGGGCCGGGAGAACCGCTAGCGTTAGGCCCTGGACCAGACATAGTGAAGGTGACAGGGGGAGAACCAGGAGGAGAAGGAGGACCCGATGAATCAGGAGAGGAGTCGGAGTGCGGACTCGAAGGTGGACTGGCTTGACGACGGCGGGGCGGAGCAGGTTGATTGACCGGAAACCGAGGATGAAGGCCAAGAAGTCTCCGGGATAAGCGCCTTGGGGGCGCAATGATGACAGGAAGAAGGAAACCGACAGGGGAAGAAAGGGACAGAATCAATTAAGGTCAAGGGCAGAAAAGGTGCAGTGAAAATTGATTTTAGAGTCTTTGCCAGGCGGTGTTAACCAGGCACTTCTTTGCTTAGGGTCAGTGTGTGGCGTGTGTTAATTTTAATTTTTAAACCCTTTCCGTTTTGAGAGCAAGAAAAAAGTGTGCTGCGTAGCTGAAAATAAACCTACAGAGAACAGAATATAATGCTGAAATAACAGAAAAATAATAGCTACTTGTGCATCTATCTAACCCAAGAAGGTGGGTCTCTCAAAACTATTCTGAAAAGAAAGGGAAAAATCTATGTAAAACACATGGAAAAGAGGCCAATAGATCTAAGGTCAAAAGGGACAGGGATCTAAAGGATAAAGCTGCTGAAAAGAGGTGCAGATCACAGCCAAGAGACAGAGGCAAGGTGGCTGGAAAAAGGGAGGAAATCAGCAAAAGCCGGAGGGGGCAAGGCGGAGGCCTTCAAAGGAGGTCCAAACAAAACAACAGGAGGTGATTTGAAAGGAAGAAAGGCTGATTTCAAAGGATCTGAAAGGGAGGTAACAGATCTGGAAAAGGAGGCTGAAGCTCTGAAAAACAGACGGCTGAAACAGCTTAAAACTCTTCCACAAAAAGTGGAGGGTACTAAAGCCCTAAGGGGCTAGGTTCCCACTTAGATGAGTAAAAACAGATCAGAACTAGGTCAGAACAGGCTGAAACAGAGGCTGGAGGACCTTGACAGAAGCTGCAGAAAAACCCAGAAAAATTGCAGAAAAATCACTGAAAAACTGGCAAGTCGCAGTTTCTGACCTGTTTCCAGTGCAGGTCGCAGAAAAGGGGCAGAAAAGTGCGACCTGGAGGTCCAGGTCGCAGTTTATGGGCCAAAAAGTGCGACCCCCCGTTCCGGTTGTCTCGGCGGCAGATTTTCAGAAAAGTTGCCGTCTCAGTTGCGGCTGGTGTCGCTTACCTGCGCAATAGGGCCAGAAACACACGGAAGTTAGAAATTTTAATGTTTTAGGGTTTTATGTGAGAAAAACACCATAAAAATAGGAAAATAAACATCTGAAAAGAAACCCTAGGGTCTGAAGTAGCTGGATATGCAGGAATATGAAAAACGACAGCGGTCGTAATTTAAAACCCGTGTGGAGTCGCCATTTGTTAGTATGAATCCTTTGTCGAAGTGTATAAAAAAGGACCACTTTAGCTACACATAACTAATAGCCCTAACAACAAAAGTGGCTGCCAATATCTTCAGATCTGCGATTAGTTAGACAAGAAAATAGCTGCAAAACACCAGATCTATGTATGGAAAGACATTAAGCAGAAAAAATAAGGGTTTGCTCCATATACCAATAGACAAGACAAGAACAATTTTTGAAAGAATTTTTGTATTAAATGGGGCACCTGTGAGGAAAACCAGAAGGAGTATCCAATTCCCCTCAGTGGGATGGGTTCTTGGAAGTCCTCAGCACTTCAAATCTAAGATTCTTCTCTCTAGTTGATGTAGAAAACCCAATGCAAAGAGTAGAGCTCAAAGGGAGCAAAATGGCAGAAAATGGTGACCAAGTGTATAGATCCAGAGTGATCTAATAGGAAACAAAAGGTGAAGAATGGTAGGAAAAATCCTCCTATTTATAACAAAATATTGGGTCATTCTAGATCTTGGTGCATGGGTTAACCAGATCTAGATCCACTTTTTATGGAATATTTTATTATATTTGTTGGAGGAAAAGGTATTTGACTTGGGTCAAATCCCTTAATTTGTCAAAAATAAATAAATAAATGATTTATTTATCTTTTTAAGGAAGTGGTTAGAAGATAATCAAATAAATAATGGTTTATTTAATTATTTAAGGAAGTGGTTGAAAGATAATTAAATAAATAGTGATTTATTTAATTATTTGTGGGTGATTTGGTCATATTTAACAAGGGATATCATCTAAATAAGGTTTAAATGATTATTCCTAGAAAATAATAAGATAAATAAAGGTTTATCTAATTAATTTCTTTGATTTTGGGTTAAAAATTACTGGGAATAATAATTAAATTATGGTTTAATTAATTATTCCATGAGGAAAATCAAACAAACATGGGTTTGTTTAATATTTCCTTTTGGGGTTTCCTGTTTTAACATAGTGAAAGCGGTTTTACTTAGGGTAAAACTGGTCTTACATGGTGTACTTGGGTCCATCTAATGATAATAAGTTAGATGACCAAAAAATGGTGTAACACACATCTGGAGGGATCTTCAGTATCGAGTCGATAGCAGTTTCTTGGTACAGCAGGAAGTAGAGATCCGTGGCACTCAGTTCAGCAGAGGCTGAGTATATGGCATCAAGCTTGGCTGCATGCGAGGCCATATGGATGAGGAAGATTCTGGTCGGGTTGTTCGGGTCACACTTGGAGCCTACTGTGATTTATTGTGATAAACAGAGTTGCATTAAAATCTCGGCTAATCCATTATTTCATGATAGATCCAAACACATCGACATCAGATACCATCATATCAAAGATTGTGTGCAGCGGAGAATCATGTTACTTTCATATATTCCCAAGGAGGATCAGGATGCTGACATCTTGACGAAGGCGCTTACCAGGAGAAAATTCGAATACCACAGAGGCAGGATAGGGGTTGCAGATAATCCATATCTTGTTGAGAGGGAGTGTTGAAAATGCAACAAGATGATGGAGCTTAGTGAAATGAAGTCGCCTTCACTAAGTGGGCCCGCATGCTATTTTTGGCGCAAAGTCTATTTTTAGACTATGTGTATTTTTAGACATAGGGATCATGGTCTATGAGTTGCAGGATGCTATTTGTGGATGATTGGTCGAGTTGGTAAAAATAGATGGACCTCTATTTTTAGACATTGGGCGGTTTCTATTTTTAGACTGCCGGGCTAAAAATAGAACAGTCAAATATTATTAACCCTTAATAATATTTAGACTATAAAAATTATCTTATCCTCTTGGAGCACTTCAGTTTGATGCTTGGATGTGGCACATGCAGCTAACAGAAGGAAATACACTTTTCCTAAGGGTTAGTTGAGCTATTGCATGGTTGACTTCAGTTAGAACTCATGTGGCAGAGTTTGGTGGAGTTGATGAGACAGTTGGTGGAGTTGTGTTCTGTTTAACTTATTTGAACTAGTTGTATTTAGTCTAACTGATAAATACACTAGTGATGAGTGGTGTGAATTAATTATTAATTAATTCACTAATTATTAACTCATAAATCAACTAAATAACACATTAGTTAACTGCAATGCATGGACAGTTCAGTGGAGACCAGTGTTAGAGGTGGGTGAAAGGGTGTGATTGACTATCAGTTGTGACCATTGATTGTGCATGACATTTGCACACACTTTGATGGAGATTGCCAATGAGGATTGCGCAGTTGGAGCTATTGGGATTTGAACTTGGATCTCATTCATTACTCACTTGGATTGTGCAGTAGAGGCAGGCAGACTTGTGAAGGAGATTTGAACCCCTGACTTGTTCAAATCTCATATAGTTTGTGTGTAACTTTTGGAGATAGTACTGAGTACTTGTGAGGAGTATTGTGCTATGTATTGTTACATGTTCTTCATCATTATAATATATAGATAGTTGGGGGTTTTCAGCTATTGCTTTCCCCATTACATCCTGTGTTGATATGTGTGCTTGATTATGTTTTAATGAGCGCATGCGACTGCTTTCTATTTCCGCATATTGATGATCAATTGTAGAAGAGGTTATGTATTATGCATGAATCTTATATAGTGTGTAATCAGGATAATCTCGGTGAATAACTCAGCAAATTATTCAAATTTCTACACCCTAAGGCCACATGTACATCAACAAATCAGTGAGAGATGAAGTTCAAAAGAAAAGATGAATATTAAAAGCTTAATCTGATGATTAAAAGATGAAGACACAGCTAAAGATAAACTGAGAAAACTTTGAAGCAGTTCCGAAAGGGGACAAAGAAACAGAGGATTAAAAGGTTTAAAGAAATCTGATGAGGTGTTAAAAGACAGCGAAAGGCAGTATAATGGATTATAAAGGTTTAAGGCGAAGTCAGAGCCTTAACACAGAAGATTAAATCCTAATCAAAGTTTTAAAGGGCATGAGGGATTAATGAATAAAACAGTTATTAAAAAGAAAAAGAGATAAAGGAAAAAAAACAGAGTATCAAGGTATAAAGAGACAGACATAAGATATAAAGGTTTAATTAGCAGATCAAGGCTAAAAGGGCCTTAAAACACATTTTTTTGATAAAATCAAGGGAACTTAGGCTTAAATATAGCCTCGGATACATCAAAGGAGCAGTTCTTCACCTGATAAATCAAAAGTTACACCTTTCACTTACTTTATGCCTCAAAAGAAAAATAAGAAGTTATTACACTAAAGAAGATATTATAAACTGTCAAAACAGTTATTGTAAAGACAGAAAAGGGCCTCAAAGTCAATCTTTTCAACTATTTCATCCTCAGGAAGTAAAAATAGATTTATTACACAGAGAAGTAGTTGAGAGACATTCCTACCCTATGCCTTGCATGGTTTTTAAGGATAGGAATGCATTTACTATGTCATTTATAACATTTTGAACCCTAGATAGTTCCACCTCCTCAATTACATTATAAATACTATTGTGGTACTCATTTGTAAGGGTTGGTTGTTGGCATTCAAACTCTTTGCATTTGTACATAGTCTGGCTAAAGATTAAGAAGCAATTGAAGTTCTAGAAGATTGATGATGTTCTAACATGTTTTGTTAATGAGAAGGCTCTATTACACTCCTAATGTGAAAGGAGGAAGAATAAGCAGCTGATTTGAGCACCTTTGGGTGTGAACAGGGATTGGATCATGTTGATTCAATCAAATTTGACCAAGTCAATAGCGTTGTCTAGATACATTGAACCTCCTTGATGTACAGCACAGTTTGAGTGGAGGACAACTTGCATGAGCTTGGTGGAAAATATGAATGGGACCCAATGTGGAGAGGTTCACTTGCTATATATGGAGAGGATGGGAGCCTTTGTTAAGGATGATATGAGATTATTATTTTGATATTGGTCTATTCAGACTTGGCTTCCTTTTGCTGTTTAGCAGGGTTGCAGTGTTGTTTAACACTAGGTGTTCCCGAGCTAGAATCCCACCTCTTCCCTTGATAGGCCTCTTGGGGGAGTTTTTTACTGCATTTATCTACATCCAGGCTTGAGGCCAAGCATCAGTCTTCAGGTACATCATTATTTCTGCAGAGAATAGTGTTGTGTTGCAGGGTGTTGCAGTGGAGGTTTGATAACACCACTTCTGGGTATGTTTCTCAGTAGAGGGAGCCTTCCTTCTCTTGAGAGATCAGTTAGGAAGATTTATGGGCTCATTTCACATCTTGGTAGTTGGCCAAAATATTCCTCGTCTCCTACAGCACAGTCCCTTGCAGGAACTGCGCCATTTTTCATAGAGCTGTAGCTGCAGGATTTAAGCCCTTGTTTTTGAGCTAGTTTCCTAGGGAAAGGGCCAACCCTTCTCCCGGAAAGCTAGAGGAAGGGATTCTCATCCCTCTATTGTATTATTTAGCTATATTTATGTAATTTTGCAGTAAGAATGTGTTATTTCATAGTTGAATATTCAGATCTGCTCTTTTTGTACTCAAGCTTTCAAGAAACCCTTGTCGGGTTATCTTTCTAATGTATTAAGGAGGCCACATCTTTATTTTCTTAGCATATTGTTCAATAAAGTTCTAGATATATGATTTTCCATCATTGTAGAAACCCTCAGAAAATAACATTATCATTTGCTTCAGAAATTTTCATAGCTTAAGTCATGGGATTTGCCTATTTTGAAGCTGATTTGAGGCCGGGAGGTCTCTTTAACTTATCAAAAGAGATTTGTTTATGTTCCTATTTTGTATGTGAGGGCCTAAATCTATATTCTAAGGGAACCAAGCATTATTTCTTCCTATTAAAATGTAGATCTCTGGAAATAACGTTTTTAGGGTCAAATTTGCATTTTCCCCATTTGGGAGGATGTAGAAGAGCTCTTTTTTGCTGTTGTTACATTCATTTGATGGCAATGTGTTTCTCAACACATTTTATGATTTAATTTCTCCCTAATATTCCATTATTGTGCTTATGCACTGCTACATTCCCAATTTGGGATATTATAGTGGTATCAGAGCATAATCTTGGCTCAACTTATGGAATCTCAGCCATTATGCTATCAAGAGAAGAAGGAGAAGAGAAAATGTACAGAAAAGAGAAGACACCATTATGTGGAGGAAAGAAGGAGGAGAGGCTCTCAAAGCTTATTCCAAAATCTATACAGAGCATTCAAGGAGAACTGAAGAAAATGAGAAAGGAGATGGAATCTCTAGAGGAGTTTGGATCTAGAGCCAATTCTAGATTTACACATGGTAAGTGTGAGCATGCAGCTACACACCATGATGCACAGCGGAGTCAAATGCCTAGAGTTTCTATGAAAAAGATGAAAGGAGAGGAAATTCCTAGGAGGGAAACTCTTAGTGATTTCCTACAAGAATATGAATCTCAAACTGAGAAGTTTAGAGATAATATCACTTTCCTGGAGTTTTTCAAAATCAAGGTGGAGAGGAGCAAGTAGCATGACAGGAGTAGATTTCTCCTATCTTCTTTCAATGGATCACCAACATGTTTAGCTAGAGCTTGGGTGGAGGAGTTACACACCTATTTGCAGCAGCACCAAATTTCTGAAGATGAAGCCATCAAGGTTGCAGCGCTGCATTTTGAAGGTAAGGCTCATGCTTGGTGGATATTTGAGTCTTTTTCATTAATAAATGCAAATACTTCTTCTTATGCAAAGTTCATTAAGATAATAGTGGAAATATTTGATGGAAAACATTCTGAAACATCATGGGTGGAGCCAAACAAACCAAAACAAACAAAACTTTTGCATAGGTTGGAAGAACCTATAAACTCAAATCCATTTCAGAAAACTGTTGAAGAAGCTCACACCTTGCTGAAGGCAAGATATTTGTTTCATGTTTTTGAACCAGAGGGCATTAAGGTTCCTTTTCCAAAGGAGGATCCTCTTATTGAGCAAGTGCCACCCATTCATATTGAAGAGGAAGAGAAGGATGGGGGAAACAACGTTGTCACATCTAGAGCATATCCAGTACCTCATGTAGAGGAAGGAGGAGCACATGCTCCAACAGGAGGATTTCTTGTATCATTGCAAGAAGTTCCCCAGGATCTCACATATGGAGGTCAAGGCACAATCAATGGACAACATGATTGTGAAGCATTGCATATGGAAGGAGAAGGTAGGGAGGAAAGTCATCATCACTTGATGAGGAGCACACACCCCTATCTATTTTAGAAAGCTAATGCAAAGAAGAAGCAGACTGATTTTCACTATGAGGGCAAGGGCAAGGTTTCCCAACCATATGTACAGTCTACTCTTGACATTGATGTCTCACTACATGGAGGAATTCCACCTGGAAGGCCACCAGATCTGGAGTTGGTGAGAGAAATATTACCATTTGGTTCACCCATCTTGGATTCTAGAGAGGTGAATACTTTGGAGGAGTCTAGTACAGCGCAGAGAGTTTGGGATAGACTCAAGGAGGAGGGAGACACTCTCCCATTTTTAGCACCACCTACTCTCACTATATGTACTGCGCTGACAGAAGTTGCTGCAATTTTGGAGGATGGCACCTTCATGGTGCAAGGGAGCTACTCCCTGGATTTGGAGAAATAGAGGGTACTTCCTTTGAGGAAGGAATCCTCCATACGTTGGAGTAGATGGAGGACACTCATGCTTACATTGGCCAAGATTGGGAGATTCTTTTTGGATGGGAGCTTCTCATGGGACGCCAACTTCAAAATATCACTACTTCTTTTTGAACATGAGAAGTTGCATGATGGGCATGGCAGCAATTTGGAGGATGACTTTGGCATGAGGGATGTCAAAGGAAAAGACAGCAGCATGTGGGGAGCTTCACATTGCAGATCATCAGCGCTGTCTCTTGAGAGGATTGATCCATATTGGAGGTCTCAACTCTTGGTAGAGTACTCCAAGGATCTTGGTGCTTGCATGATTCTTGATGACCCAGATGGAGATGATAGATATATGGTGGATGATGTGTTCATCTATTCTTATGGCAGATTCTTCTTGACTAGAGCTTCTAAGCTCAAGGAGAAGCTGCTACATGCAGCACATGAGGACTTATTTTCCATGCACTTTGATGCATATATTTACTTGGCAGAGGAGTTCATTTGGGAGGGCATCCAGCATGATATATTTCATCATATGGAGAGATGCATAACTCGGATGGCGATAGGGAGGATGTCACAGCCACTTCCCTACTCTTTGGAGGTGAGCGAGAATTTTTTGTTGAGCCATTCTAGCTCAAGGTCCCCAGTACATGGTGGAGAAGGTATAATTTCACATTATGTTTTGTACTTCTTTACTTTATGTGAGCAGCATGTTGTACCAAGGAGGATTATCCCTTCTTGCATATTATATGAGGATGTACTTAAAGCCACTTGCAGCATTGAGATTGGCTATTTTATTGGTGGTTTGTGGGGGAAGCCACGTGATTTTTGGTGTGCACCTTTGACACCACATTGTACTTTCATGTTCCTATCTTATAGAATGACTGTGGCATAAAACAAGTGGTTGGGAGAGCACTTGTTATTACTTATTTTGATGCAGGCAAGGGATGCACTGCGCTGGTTCCATGTGTGGAACTATGATCCACTCTCTGGTTGTCATATGGTAGCTTGTTTTCATTGGTTTTTGCTTCCAAATTTTGCTAATATTCTTATGTTCATGGGGAGCTTTGTTTGGAGAGTGTTAGATGAGTTGGAGATGCCCATTGGGAGTATGATTCTCCCTACTTTACATGATGCGTGTTTCAGGGGAAGCAATGGGCAACCCATGATTTCCAAACTACATCTCTTTTTTCCATGTGGGAAGAGCCATCTGGAGAGTTTGAGTTTTTGGAGGAGGCACTTCATGGCTTATTTTTTTGGTGGGGTAGCTTGGGCCACTCTTGGAGGTAATGGAATTTCAGCCATAGAGTAGCAATAGCCCCATACTTACCATAAATGGAGAGAGAAACCACTTGGAATGGAGGATCCAATCTCTCCATGCAGCCCCAACACATTGTATGAATCGGGGGTTGAGGATCTTTTTGATGAGCTACCTAGAATGGCTCATTTCATTTGGATGATAGCATGGGTTTGGGAGTCTCTTATTGGTCATGAGATCCCATATTATTATCACAACTCCTATCTTGAGGAGGCCATTAGACAGCAAGAAGGTTTCCACTTACACCTTCCACCTTTTCATGATGTGAACCATTTGATTTTGCATGCTTGGGAGGGAGTATTGGAGGACAAATTTATTGCAGATTGTTTTGAGCATTGGTGGGAACTATTGATGAGGAGGCCATAAGAGGAGGAGGGGAGGAATTTTGCTCTCCTTATACAGTTTCTTGAGGACAAGCAACATTTTGGAGGGGAGGATTGTAATATTCCAAAAATTTATCCTTAATCTAAATGGAATATTATAGTTGGTTTTATCACTAGGTAGGTGAATAAATGGGTAGGGAGGCCCATTAACCTCTTTAGAATTAATAATAACACTCCTAATGTGAAAGGAGGAAGAATAAGTAGCTGATTTGAGCACCTTTGGGTGTGAACAGGGATTGGATCATGTTGATTCAGTCAACTTTGACCAAGTCAACAGCGCTGTCTAGATACATTGAACCTCCTTGATGTACATCACAGTTTGAGTAGAGGACAACTTGCATGATCTTGGTGGAAAATATGAATTATGGGACCCAATGTGGAGAGGTTCACTTGCTATATATGGAGACGATGGGAGAATTTTTTAAGGAAGATATGAGATTATTATTTTGATATTGGTCTATTTAGACTTGGCTTCCTCTTTATGTTTAGCAGGGTTGCAGTGTTGTTTAGCACCGGGTGTTCCCGAGCGGGAATCCCCCCTCTTCCCTTGAGAGGCATCCTCGGAGAGTTTTGTATTGAATTTATCCACATCTAGGCTTGAGGCCAAGCATCAGTCTTCAGCTACAACATTATTTCTGTAGATAATAGTGTTTTGTTGCAGGGTGTTGCAGTGGAGGTTTGATAACACCACTTCCGGGTCTGTTTCTCAGTAGAGGGAGCTTTCCTTCTCTTGAGAGATCAGCTAGGAATATTTTTGGGCTCATTTCACATATTTTTAGTTGGCCAAACTATTACTCATCTCATACAGTGCAGTCCCTTGCAAGAACTGCGTCATTTTTCATAGAGCTGCAGCAACAGAGTTTAAGCCCTTGTTTTTGAGCTAGTTTCCTAGGGAAAGGGCCAACCCTTCTCCCGGAAAGCTAGAGGAAGGGATTATCATCCCTCTATTGTATTATTTAGATATATTTATGTAATTTTGTAGTAATACTGCATTATTTCAGAGCTGAATATTCAGATCTGCTCTTTTTGTACTCAAGCTTTCAAGAAACCCTTGACGGGTTATCTTTATAATGTATTAAGGAGGCCAGATCTTTAATTTCTTAGCATATTGTTCAATAAAGTTCTAGATATATGATTTTCTATCCTATTTTTTCAAAACCCCTCAGAAAATAACGCTATCATTTTCTTCAGAAATTCTGCATAGCTTAAGTCATGGGATTTGGTTATTTTTAAGTTGATTTGAGGCCGGGAGGTCTGTTTAACTT
This sequence comes from Pinus albicaulis, assembly GCA_034641835.2. Classification (NCBI taxonomy): domain Eukaryota; kingdom Viridiplantae; phylum Streptophyta; class Pinopsida; order Pinales; family Pinaceae; genus Pinus; species Pinus albicaulis. The sequence continues at coordinate 278,622 of JAXQQM020058455.1, forward strand.
ATCAAAAGAGATTTGTTTCTATTCCTATTTTGTATGTGAGGGCATAAATATATATTCTAAGGGAACCAAGCGTTATTTATTCCTGTTAAAATGTAAATCTCTAGAAATAACATTTTTAGGGTCAAATTACTGCATTTTCCCCACTTGGGAGGATGTAGAAGAGCTCATTTTTGTTGTTGTTACATTCATTTGATGGAAATGTGTTTCTCAACACATTTAATGATTTAATTTCTCCATGTTATTCTATTATTGTGCTTATGCACTGTTTCATTCCCAATTTGGGATATTACAAAATCTCTGGAAAGAACAGTACCCTTTTAATGGCCTGCAATGCTTGTGTGACTAGTTCTGTTTTTCCTTCAAAGGAAAATCATTGCATAAATTGATCTGCAACTGTTTGCCAAGTATTGGTTCCTCTTTTCTTCTCTTCAGTTAGGTACCAAGCCTGTGGAATCGAATCCAGTGAATGTACAAATTTGTGTACCCACATTTCTTCAGGGTACCCTGCATTCTTCCATTGGTCCTCACAATATTGTAAATTTTTTATGGGGTCGGAGTCCCCTTGGTAATTTTCGGTGAATTTTGGTCCTTCCTCTACCTTGAATCTGGCCCTCGATGCTGCTGCAACCTTGTCCCATCGCGACAGAGAGTTGCGGTGGTTGCTCCACCACCTTGCTGATGCGAATTGTAAAGCCACATCTACGAGTGGGACCCTATGGTCCACTGGTTATTTATCTTATATTCTGGCAATAAAGGTATTCACAGCATTCATATTTGACAGAGTAGGATATTCTCTTACCTTAGTTCCAATCCAATTGATCCTTCTTATATTAGGGCATCTTCTTGTGTTTTTCTCATATCCCCCTGCTACCAATCATCCCAGGCTATTTCTAAGCCTAAGTCTGAGCTTTGAACACTTCTCTAGCTCACAGTCCCCCCCCCCCGCTATTGGATTGATATAATCTTCTCTTTTCCCCATTGTCATTTGATAATGATGATCAAGAAGTTGAGCATCTTCCCTGTTGTCGACAGACTCTGTATATTGGGGTCCTTGATATGGGTCAAGTGGCTGTGTGACCCTGACTTCCCCATCTTCAAAGATCATTAGTTCCTTCTTCAAATCTATTATTTCATAGTTCTCAAATGCCCAGTTGATCCCCAGTAATGTTGGATAGGGATCCTTATCCCCCATAATGTCTATCACCTCAATGTCTTTGTATGTATTAACCCCTGCAACATCAACTTCAACCTCCTCCAGCCTGCCTATGGGAACAATGCAGTATTGGTTTTCCATGTGGAATTGGATTGGTGAATATGTCATCTTCGGTCTTCCTAATTCTTCCCATGTCTTCCTTGGAAAAATGTTGACATCTGACCCTAGGTCAAGCATTGTGTCCTTAATTTGGAATCTTGCAACTTGAGTGTTTACACGGAACTCTTTCATTGTTATTCTCTTATTTCTTTTGACTCTTCGTATGTATTTATGTGTTGTGTCATTTGATTCCCCTGGTTCTGTGGTTTCCTGCACCACCATCTCTAGATTTTGCTTCAATTGTTCCAGCATTGGTGCATTGGTAACAATTTTTACAAATAGCCAGAACCATTCTTCAATCATAGTTCTTGTGCTAGCTTGGTTCTCCTTATCTACCCTGGGCTGCAGTAACTCAATGCTTTTGCTTCCCCCAAGTTGGGAAAATTTTTCCACTTCTTCTTTAAAGTATTGCTTATGTCTTTCTGTCCTAAACATTGGCTTTGGAGATGCTGGCCTTATCATTTTTATCGGGTTTGTAGTCTGTGCATCTTCCCCGGTTCTCTTTCCTCCTCGTGTCACTATGGCTACGTTCTGCATAGCCTGAGCCTCTACTATTCTTGGCTCTACATTTACCAGATTTTCTCCTCTTTTTCTAGCTCTTTCTTACCATCTTTTAATTAGCTCTGAGCAGTCTTATGTTGCGTGCATATTAACTTTTCATTGAGAGCACCGTCGTCTTCTAGGAAGTGGACATTCCCTGGCTACATGTCCCTCTTGGTCATAGTTGTAACATCGTATAGGTCCTCTTCCTCCAGCTCGACCTCCTCCTCACCCCCTTGGAGCCTCATTCACTCTATATGAAGACCTGTCCAATCGTTCCGTTAATGCATCCAGAGCTCTACACTGCTTTTTGTTGTGTGTTGTGGAAGCATAGAACTCACAGTATATGTTGTTTGGAACATTGGAGTATTTTTTCAAGATTGGGCATAGGCAGGGCGGATGACCAATGCTTTTGCATATCTCGCAATATTCAGTTGTAGCCTGATTCTATTGCATGGGGAACCCTGGGTAATGGGGTTGTGGCGGATATAGTCCTTTTGTTTTTATCTGTGAAACTCCTCCTATCGGTGGAGCTCCCTGTGTCCCTGCTGCTGATGTCCTCGAATTCTGCCCTCACAACCTTGGACATTCGGTGACCACATGTCCCTCCATTAGACAGTGAGTACACCATACATTGGGTCTTGCAGGCCGCATTGGTTGAATGTCCTTCAAATTTTCCTTCAAACTAGCTATCTGATGTTTTAACCCCAATATGGAAGGGTCTTGAGTTGTGGCCCCTCCTTTGAACTCCTGTGGATATCCCACCATGGCCTCTATCTTCATAGCTTGCTCTAATGCGTCTTGTAATGTATAAATATTTTGTTGCGTTAATGGAGTTCTTGTCAATGGAAGAAGGGCCTTGATGAACCAATCTCTCTGATGATTCAGATCGATTGGGTAACTCAGTTTTCCAACCGCATCCTTGAATCTTTTCATCAGATCCCATGCAGTCTCTCCCTCCCGTTTTTTAATCTCCCACATCTTTAACAAACCTTGTTGATCTGTCTAAGGTAACTTGAATTCTTTAACAAATTCTCTCTTGACATCATCAATCACTGGGTTCGAATGAGCCTCGGACCATTTAATAAACCAGCGTAGATCTCTCTCCCTGAGAGTAGTTTGAAACTCGATCAACTTAACTGCCTCTGGTGTCTACCAAGCCCTCCATATGGCTTCGCAGAGATACCAGTTTTTCTCCACATCGTCGTTACCCCTCCCAGAGAACTATGGGTATCGGGTAAATGATCATGCCATGCTTCTTTGTGTGGGTATTACTAGAATAAAACCCCTATTTCCCGGCTGTGAAATGGTATTACTAGCACTACTCCTAGTGTGTATTACTACTGTGGACTAAACACTATTCAACTTACTCAATTATCGTAACTTAACAAAAATTTCACCTAGTGGCTGATAGAGTACCAGGGGAAGGTCAGGACTAGAGCTACTTGAACTTTTGGGAATAGAGTTACCTTGAGTTATGGGTGTCGACCCCTCTCGGAATAGTTACTCCATCACAACATGCAACTCCACATCGAACATCTCCTCGGGGCGTGCGTCCTCCACATTGGACTTTTCTCCCTTTTCTCTTTGGGCTCGGCTCCTATACACTTGTCTGAATTCCTTCACGATCCCTCCTATTCCTTGGGATTTTTTCTGACCTTCCATCTCCTTTGTCATCTACGGTGCCTTCACCTTGTTCTCTCAATTTATTTCCTATTTCTCCAATTCCTTCATCACTCTCTTTCGCCACTTCTCAGCTATCTGTGCCCTCCGATGTGCTCTTCACTCTCTTAACGTATAGGAGGTCTCGGCATCCATATCTCTATTTCCCCTTCCAAATTACTTGTATCATCTCTCCCTCAGCTCCTTCCCCCAGTACTGGATGTTTAAGTCTCCATCTCAGATTTTTGAAACTCCATCAATCCCTCGTCTACCATTAAATATTTGATCCACAAGGGAATCTGCTTCAACATATCTCCTCGTAATCCAGATCTGAACATGTCTTTTGCTTTTGAAAAGGACTGGTAACACTCAGCTGCAAATTCCACCATGTATCCTTCCAAGGTAGATTTCACCCAAAAATCTATAGCTCAGGTCAAATTGGTATCTAACCGATGGAGGGCTACCAAATACACGTGCAACCACTTGCGACAGATATTTCGAGAATTTTCTTAGACTATCTTGACTTGTAGTCTCCGCAACCAATTATAGAGTTCCTCTGGAAACTTTCCCCAGAAGATTTCGTAGATATCTCTCGCAGATTCAGAGAATAGAACCCTATACTTAACAGTTTTCTCCCTCTATTGTCTCAACTCAGCTTGCTACGCTATGAACTAATCTAAGTGGTAATCCCACCAGCTTCGTATTTCCCTTTCAAAGATCCATGATACCATGATCTAGCTCCTAAATGAAATTTTAAGTCCCGTCAATGGAACCATTTGTTGGCGAGAAGGAAGATCTTTGAGAAAGACCCAGGTTCAGGATAGAGGCCAACGAGGTTTCTGCAGTAGTCTAGCACAACGCCGACATTTTCACTCTACTCCGAAGAGCAGAGAGTCTCACCCGAGGCATGTTGTGACCTTAGTAAGGTTAGGAATAGATCAGATATCGACCAATCACAACTATAGAATAAAACAGACATAACTAAGTACTCCAAACAAGTTTAACTACCTTATACAAGATACTATTCATGAACATATTCAAGATGGAAAAACAAAATTTAAAGTGACCAATACATTCATCATAACCAGATGCTCATCACAAGATTCAGGACATCAAACCCAGATAGGAGTATATTTCATTAATAGTAGCGGATGGTTATGTTAGTCAGCTATAAATTTTTTCATATCAAATGTTGGCTAAATCATTTTTTGGAGCCTTCAAGAAACAAGTCTTATTGCTAATAAATTTTATCTCTTGAAGACTCTTGAAGGCCTCATGCCTCTGTCCAAATCTTCACTGTTGTTTCCATTTTTTACACTCTGAAATTATGTTGTTTTCCAGGGAGAAAGACTGCTGCAAACACCTTTTTCCCCTCTTTCCATTTCAAAACTTGCCTCCATTTTTCTTCCCTTTTTCCCCCATCAAATTCCTCCATTTTTCCATTTTCCCCTTTTCCCTTTCATAAAAATCCATTTTATAAGGTTAAGAACTCACTTTTTAACCTTACCGAAACCCTCAAATTCCTTTGAAAAACATTGAAAATCCATAAAAAATGACTTTTTGTATTGCAGGATTAAGCCCCCTTGGGCTAAATCCTTAACCATTTCCCCACATGCGCCCATGCCCTAAGAACCAAGCGCTAGTCCCATTAGCGCTTATCGCATCGGAATAAATCAGCGAGCGCAAGTCTTTATATTTCACGAAAGTTCTGATGCGATTAAGCCTGTGAATAAAGCCCCCGAAGCCAAAACCTTTGTATCATATTAAACCTTGGGTTTTATAAAGTTTAAACGGTTTCCGCCAGTGCATAATTTAAAAACAAAATCCATCGTTGATCATTAAGCCGATCGAACGACCCGTGCAACATCACATCAGAGTTTTCCTTTGGGTGCATTTTAATGTTTTTCCCCCACCTCTGATTACCATGGCCCAATCGAACAATCGCATCGGCTTTCCCCGATCGCACAATCGCATCGGCCTTCCCCAATTGCCTATTGTGGTCTCCCGACGCATCTCCCACCATCAATCTGATCTGCAGATCGACTGTCTACATTCAATCGCATCGGATTTTTCTTTTGGTGCGTTTGTAAACATTTGTTTTTCCCCACCGATTGCGATCCTCCAATTGGATCTGGACCGTCCACGTGTCCAGATCGGACGGTCCCATATATTTCCTCATAGTTTCATTGCCCTCCACCTTTCACCAAGAATATTTTAACGCGTAATCCCCACCGTTAATCTCTGCGCGATCAACGGTTCTGACTTTTTCTCCCTCTAATCTTATTTTTACCTCCACGAACGAATCCCCATTGTTGGATGATGCCATCCAACAGCCATGCTCTCTCCCCATGCCCTCTGAAGCAGTTTACCCAATAATCGCAGAATTTCTTAATTAGTTTCGTGTTTTTCAGGTGATTAATGGTTTTGTCCATTATAATGAAGAAAGGCTGAAGGCTGAGAGTGACGATTCTCACGCCTTCGATTCATTAAAGGGAAACCATTCACAGGTCTCAAATTCCACGTCTCGTCAATGTTTCATGAGGCATTGATGCCATATGAGCCTTGCGCGGCCTGCACATCAACAAGACACAAAGTTATTAAATAACAATAAAAAAATATCAGTGTTGAATACAAAGCGCACCAGAATGGAAGATTGAAGACAGATTTGCGGGGATCACAGCTAAGATTGATTATCAAAAGCCTAATCCCCCAAATTAAAACACATTTAAAGGGAAATCATAAGTGTTTAACAGGAAGAAAATCCTCCACCGCCACATCAGAGGAAAATTGATTCCTCTCAGCTACCACAAATCCACCTGTGCCTCAAAGCATTCAAACAGAGGCTGAAGTTATTGTTCAAAATCAGATATTTTCTTCAACGCAGCCAGAGAGTTGATTCTGCCAAAGAAATTAATGCAAAAATATCTGCAAAGTTACTCCAACATGACACAGAGCCTCAAAAGTCAACAAAAGCTCCCACTGAGCTTAATCTTAAATGTAAATCAATTAATACAGTAAGAAAACTTGTACGCTTCTCCATTGAGCCCCTCAAAGGCCGAGAAGTCATAATCTGTATTAATTGCCATGGGAGATCTTTTATTCGATCTCACCTCCTCATTCTTCTATAAATACCTCTGTAGAAGATGAGATATTTTTGGTTGGTTGGTTGGTTGATCACTAGTTGTAATACTGAAACTCTCTGAAATAATACATAGTCTGTTGAAGTTGAAGAACAAATTGAAGTCTTGGAAGCCTTGATGATGTTGTTGCATGCTTGTTCCTGAGAAGGCTCTATCATTGGATCCATGAGCTTGGCTGTTGGTGAAGTATTCTGAATTGTTTAATGTTTTCTCCTGTTTTCATTATGTTCCATAATTTCTTACTACATTAGGTTGAAAGTTTTAGGCTAATAAATGACTCCTGGAAGCACCTTAGACCTGTTCATCCTTCACTGTTTCATGTTTTATTATGCTGAGGTATTTTAGAGTCTTTAATCTCTCTCTTTAGTCCTCATGCTTGTTTATTTCCTTAATAGTTCGAACAGTTGGTTTCAGCATGATTTATGGTTCTCCATGCTTGTCTGTTGCCACTTAAAGACTGTTATTGAAGTCTCCCTTTGAATTTCTTTTGTTTACAGTAATTCAAGGAGGTTTGTTCTGATCTTGCCCCTTGTTCTTTCTTGAACAGTTGGCTTAAAGGTCTTTATAGTTGTGATCATAGATGTGTTAGGTGTTCCCTCTTCTATGATCGTAATTATCAGTGACTATTTTATGTTTTCTAAGTCATTTTAAATAAAATCTTGAGGAAATAGGGTGTTCCCCGAATCTTAGATTTCATTTTAAAAGTTGTTTTGAAGTCATTATTTGCTTGAGGTGTGATTTGTAGAATTCATGGTTAGCCCTGTCTATCAAAAATCTCTTTATTGTTCAAGTAGTGTTTTCAATTTGCCTTTGTTGAGAATTAAACTTCTCTTTCCAAATAATTGATGTCCATATCATTCCAAAACCAAAGGATCCTGCGGCCAAGTTAGATTTTCCCTCTGATACTGCATATCCATTGATAAGTATGTTATAACCTCTTCTTGACTCCATTGCCCAATGAACCAGATGTTTCTCCATTATATATATCTTTCCTAGACCTTTCATGTTCTACTGTATCAATTCAACCAAACAAACAACCAAACACCTTCACTTAATAACTAGTCTAAAACCAATGCTCAAAGCACACAAGATAAACCTTTGCAAACAAAAATTTGAGAGATCCCTCTCTGAGAACAGGAGGACTACATCCTGTAACTCTAAAGATTGGTTCTGATGTTGCCTTGTCTTTTGATTTGCCAAACTATCAAAACACGGGACACCAACACAATGGCGATCACGGTGGGACCCTTCTGAGTTAGTGAAAATCTAAGTACCCCTTAGGACTCTAGAAATCCCTTATTTTCAAGAATATCCAGTGATTATTAGCCACCTCATCACCACCAACATAATGGCGATCACAGTGGGACCCTGAGTAAAATCTTTAAAATTAAACACTCACTGTCTAGTATAACATAAGTAACCTTCTTCAAGCACTACCAAGCATAACGGTAATCATGATAGGACTTATTTGAATCAATGACAAACTAAGTAACCCTTAGGATTCTCATAGAACCTTATCAAACCTTGAAGGAATCAGTTACTAATCCATAAGAGTGAACTCTGTATGTTTTGACACCTTAGCTAAGTGTTAAGTCAGATTTAGGACACTCTCATAACCTATAATACCGAGAAACTCAGGAAAAAAAAAAAAAAAAAACATTTCAGTTTGGCTTCATAATAAACTTGGTGGTGGACCATAAAACCTTTTACCTCCAAAAGAGCTAAAAATTTCGACCTGGTGACTCCATAATCCTAAACAGACCTTAAGACTCCATTAGGAAGACCCATAATCTTTGTAACATCATACAAACTCAGTTAGAAGACTTTAGGATTAAAGTTTTCTTCTTTTAAAAAGATCAGTTAGCCTCTTAAATATTGTCATATTTGGTTAAACTTTTCTTTTAGCTGGGTTCAAAAAACACAGCATAGTGGCTCCTTGAAAGATTCATACTAGAGCCTTCCCTGACACAAACCCACCAGAAATAGTTGACAACCTTGAAAGTATACTTAGGGAGTCTCCTAAGATTAAATTTTCAACTATTTTCATATCACCCTTGAGAGCTAATTCAGTTCTTGAAAATCTTGCAGCACTGCACCAATCATAAGTCGACTTAAGAAATCATTTTAGAACTAGGTCGCTTGATGATATAATTCAGATAGACTCTGAGTCTTCACTTTTATCCCCAGAACAAAGTGAACATCCTGGTAGTAGAGAAACCACACCACCTTATTTACATTTCCTTCTCAATTTAGGTGTCTCTCATCCAAGATCAGCTCAACAATCTATCCACAGTACATCCATATCTATCCATCCAAAATCCACTATCCAAACCACTTCATTGCAACCCACCCCTTGTAAACCCACCTTTCTTTCCAGCCATGGCAACATGGTATGCCCCATTAGTGTTACCACAACCTATGCTTCCCTTACCAAATGATTACCAATCCAAAATCCTTCATTTCACCGGAAAAGAGTCTACAACAGCCCAACATCATGTAGATAGGATGGAATATTCTTTCGATTACATGGATATAGAAGAAGAAACTGTGAAGATGAGAATCTTCGCCCAAAGTTTAGGAGGAGATGTAAAGAAATGGTTTAAAAACTTACCTCCTAACAGCATAAATTATCTCCCTGCCTTGCATCAAACATTCATCAACAAATGGGAACTCAAAAATAATCCTCTCCAATACTAGCAGAGTATAGCAGCCTCAAGAGAAATCAAGGGGAGAGTGTTCATGATTACTCCACTAGGTTCAATAGCGTTTACAATGCTCTTCCACGTCACATGAAACCTCCTCAAGGCATGGCCTTGGTAAGCTATCCCGAAGGCCTTGATGCTGACATGACTTATCAGTTAAGGGAGAGAGATTACTTAACCTTAGAAGACATACAGAAAGGAGCTGTGAGCATAGAAGCAAACATAATTGAGAAAATAAATAGGTTGAGATTAGAGAAGAGGGTGACTTACAAAGAGGACCTGCTACCCTCAACCTCAACTTCTGATGCAAAAATCGACAACCTAGTGAAGGTGATGGAGAGGATGCTTGAAAATATAAATCTAAGTGAGAGAGTGCCACCAAGAGAAATTCAAAATAACCAAAACAGAAATAGAAATCAAAATTATAGGAGAGAAAACAATAAAGATAAGCAAAAAGAAAGTGACCAACATATTAGACCTCCCTTCCAACAGAACTATGTGGATCAATATGAGGAAGATATGGAGATGGAAAGGTTGGGAGAAGCTCACGTAAACCTGATTGGATCAGACAGTGGGGATGATGTTTTCCTCACTGAAGAAGAACAAGGTTTTTTCTCTTATGATCAAAACACAAACACCTATGAAGATTCTGATGACTATAGATTGGGTTTTGAAAATGCAATCATGGAAATGCACAAACAATACGATCTTAGGAGCAAGGGGAACATAGATAATTCAAAGGATAAGAACACTAATACTGCTATCAAGAAAAACACAGAAACTCAACCCAAAAAGACAGCAGAGAAAAGCAACATTTTAGCCAAGAAACCAGACTTAAAAAAAGACAAAAGTGGCCAACCAAATGTTGAACAGAGTACCCCTAGCACTTCAGCTAGTGGTCTTAATAAAACTATCCCAATTACTAGTCCAAACAAGGTTCGGCAAATCAAAATTGCTGAAAAGATAGATGTAAATATGAAAAATTCAATATTTCCTTTCAGCCTTGAGGGAGAGATTGCAAAGATAAAAATTACCATCCCTCTAGCTGAACTAGTGACCCAAGAAGTGTACAAAAACAAATTTTTGAAAGCTTTGAACCTAGGAAGTGATACTGATACCTTAAACTTGACAGATGACAAGCCTGAGTTATTGTTTGGTCCAGAAGTTGAAGGGAAATACCAAGAAGGTGTTGTCCCTCCCTTCTATGTTAGTTTGAACATACATGAGAAAATTTTAAACAATGCCATGCTAGATTCTGGGGCTTCACACAATCTAATGCCCAAATTAGTAATGGAAAGCTTAGGCTTGGAAATTACTAAACCATACAAAGATATGTATTCCTTTGACTCAAGCAGAGTCAAATGTTTGGGTCTAATCAAATATTTATGTGTTAACTTAGCTCAGATCCTTGCTAAGAGTCTAGTAATGGACATAGTTGTAGCTGAAATTCCCCCTAAGTATGGCATGCTCTTATCAAGATCATCGGGAGCCAAACTTCAGGGAAGCCTTCAAATGGACATTTCTTATGCCACCATCCCTGTTTTTAACCAAAACAGAAGACTATACAGGGAATCTCACATGAAGTACATGGTGAGAAACATAGACAAACCAAACAACTCTCCAATCTATTCTATTCATTCAAGTTTGTATTCCTTCATCTTGTGCAACGAAGATGTAATCACTCAACAAGATAAGGAAAACATAGACCCAACTAGTTCACCAAAACAATCAAATCTTCCTTCGAATCAAATTCAAAACATTGAAAATTAGCAGCAACGAGAGAATGAAAATAAGGATGACATACTTTGGAAAATAAACTTTGATGGATCTTGTAATAAAACAAGTGCAAGAGCAGGTGTGTGGATTCAAAATACAAATCAGAGTTTTTCATATAAATTAGTTTTCCCATGCACTAACAATATCGTTGAATATGAAGCGCTTCTCCTAGGCTTACAATTGCTTAAACAGTTAGAAGCCCAAAGGATATCGATCTTAGGAGATTCTGAACTTATCATAAGACAAATCAAAGGAGAATATTCAGCTAGAAATCCAAGGCTTAGGGAATATCGGAACGCCGCCCTTGATTTATTGAAAACTTTTGAAAAGTATGAACTTATTTTCATTCCTAGAGCACTAAATCATCTAGCAAATGAATTAGCTTTCAATGCCAGCAATTGCCAAATACCTGAGATAAATGAACAACTTAGCGTAAAGGTAAAACACAGGCTTGCAGTGCCTGATAACAAAGACCACTGGCAAGTGTTTGATTCTGACAAACACATAGATGATTTCTTAGAATCAGAAAATGATTTCGACATACCAATATCAGAAACCAGCCATAAAGAAAATTGTTTGTATATTGAACAAATCCTAGAAGTTGAAATGACATATTATGCTGATATAAATCAGTATGAGAATCCTTTTGAAGCAGAGATGATCGACAATGCATACCAAGAATACTTGGAATTTTTACAATGCAAGAATGATAAAATTCCAAGAGGTCTCACACCTTTAGAACACCTCTTCGATTTTAACGATGTAGCCAAAGAACCGAGAATCGAGCCTGTGGAAACAAATGTAGAAGAGCATAACATGGGTAGTCTAGCAGAACCCAAGATGATTAAATTGTCCAGCACTCTCCCAGCTCACATAAAATTATGATATATAGAGTTGTTCAAAGAGTTTAGAGATGTTTTTGCTTGGGGATAAAAATACTTGAAATCATATGATACCAGCATCATTCAGCACAAAATCCCTCTTAAAGAAAATCAAAGCCTTTCAAGCAAAAGCTAAGTAGAATAAACCCTCTCTTACTACCTTGAGTTAAGGCAGAAATTGAAAAAATGCATGATGCTGGGATCATAGTACCCATTAGATATTCATAATGGGTATCAAACTTAGTTTCTGTTAGAAATAAAACAGGGGAAATCAAGCTCTGTATTGACTTCAGAAATTTAAACAGAGCCTCTTTAAAAGAAACCTACCCCTTACCCAAGATGGACCATATACTTCAAAGGGTAGTTGGGTCAAAAAGGATATCCCTCTTATATGGGTTCACGGGTTACAACCAGGTGTTAGTGCTCCCAAGTGATCAAATCAAAACTGCTTTTACCACACCTTGGGGCGCCTTTATGTATGTCAAAATTCCTTTCGGATTAATGAATGCAGGGGCCACCTTCCAAAGGGCCATGGACATAGCCTTTTTTGAAGATATTGGCTATTTTATAATCATTTACCTTGATGACATAACCTTTTTCTCAAAAACTGATGAAGAACATTTGATTCACTTGAGAAAAGTTTTTGAGAAATGTAGGAAATTTGGCTTATCATTGAATCCCAAGAATACACTCTTTGGTCTCCAAGAAGGTAAACTTCTTGGCCATATAATTTCAGAAGAGGGAATCAAAATAGACCCTACAAGGATAGATGGCATACTGCATATCAGCCATCCAAGAAGCCTCAAAGAGTTACAATCCTTCATTGGAAAGATTAATTTTCTGAGGAGGTTTATCCCCAATCTTGCTGAGATATTAAAAGACATTAGAAACATGCTTAAGAAAGATGTAGGTGTAAAATAGACTTTACCAGCTAAACAATCATTCGAGCTAGTTAAACAAGCTCTTACTCGAACACCAGTCTTGATTAGTCTAGATTTCACCAAAGATTTTTATATCTTTTCTTTGCATCTGAACATACAATAGCTGGAGTGTTACTTCAAAAGAATGACTTGGGGCAAGAACAACCAATATCCTTCTTTAGTAGGGCCTTAAGAGATGTTCCTCTCAAATATAATATCATGGAGAAGCAAGCCTTAGCATTAGTGAAAGCTTTAAAGGACTTTAGAGTCTACATTTTACACTCTCACATAATTGCTTCTGTTCCACACGCTGTTGTCAAGGACATTCTAAGTCAAGACCCTGATGGTAAAAGGGGAAAATGGATTGCAACTATTCTTGAGTATGACTTAGAAATCAGGCCCACCAAACTAGTTAAAGGGCAAGGATTAGCGAAACTTATGGCTGAGTCTAACTTCCAGGCACTAGACATGAATATGGTAGATGTGTTGGAAGAAATAGAAGAATCTACTGCTCCTTTCATTGAAGGAAAATTTCTGAATTCTCCTTGGTATGCTGACATTATTTATGTTCTTTTATATTTGAATGCCCCTCTTTCTTTGTCCAAGACTAAAGCTAGATTTTTGAAACAAAAAGCTTTGAGTTTTTGCATCTTAGATGGGGTATTATATTGGAAAAATGCTGTTGGAATTTTTTTTAAATGTTTACTTGAAGATGATGCAAGGAAAATCATGCATGAGTTGCATGATGAAGAATGTGGAGGACACCTCTACTGGAAGGCCACAGCAAACAAAATTCTTAGATCTGGTTACTATTGGCCTACTCTTTTCCCAAATACTCAAAATTTGGTCATGTCTTGCCATAAGTGTCAAATTTTTGATGGCAAAAGAAAACTTCTTCCCTTACCCTTACATCCTATCAGAGTTGAGGCACCTTTTCAACAATGGGGTTTAGACTTCATTGGGGAAATTCAACCATCCTCCTTAGCTCAGCATAAGTGGATCCTCACAGCCACTGACTTCTTTACCAAGTGGATAGAAGCTATTCCCTCCAGGAATGCTAATGACTATGTCATTATCAAGTTCCTTGAAACAAATATCCTATCCAGATTTGGTTGTCCCAGAAAAATCATAACAGATAATTCTGCTGCTTTTAAATCTAAGAAGATGGTTAATTTCTGTTATAAATATCACATAACCTTGGGCCATTCCAATGCTTACTATCCCCAAGGAAATGGATTAGCTAAATCTTCCAACAAGAGCCTCATCAATATCATCAAAAAACTGTTGGAACATAATCAGAAATCATGGCACAGTAGGCTGGTTCATGCCTTATGGGCTGATAGGTTAACTACAAAGAAGTCAATAAATATGTCCCCCTATCAACTAGTCTATGGCATGGATGCAATTTTTCCCACTTCATTGGGAGTTCCAGTCATAAACTCCTTCAAGAAGTGCAGGTTGAAGAGAATGATATGCAAAGGAGAATCAATCAAACCATCCATTTATAGCATACCAGAGAAGAATTCTATGAAAGAACATAGTTAGTCTAAGAAAATGTAAAGAAACTATTTGATAAGAGGACTAAGGCAAAAAATTTCCAGGTTGGAATGTTGTTCTTAAATGGGATTCAAGGAGAGAAGAGAAGGGAAAACATGGCAAGTTTGAGAACTTGTGGAAAGGTCCCTATATTGTTCATGCTGAGAGAGGTCACAATGCATTTTTCTTGAAAGAATTGAATGGAGAAGATCTGTATGGAGGTCCTGTCAATGGCAGGATGCTAAAGCATTACTTCTACCAGGAATCATGAGTTTCAAAGAATTTTTTTTTTATTGTAAATATCATAATCTGAACGTTTCATTCAAAGTTAGAAAAATAAAAAATACAAAAACAGTAAAATAAAGAAAAGAGGGAAGATTGTAAAAACAATAAAGGTATAACCCCATACTAAAAAAGAGAAGCAAAATCTGAAAGTGTGCAAGCTCAAATGCAACTCCTGAAAAACACACTTCTAGTTATTCAAACAGCCTAATCTTGACTAATTAGTTTTAAATTGATTGCTGATAGGATAGTAAATTCGATTTGCCAAAGTATTTAATCTTGGCTTATCAGCAGGTAGATTAGGCTAGAAATTAAAGGTTCAAACATGCTCAAAATCTGAACCTAATGTTTCCAAAAAGAGATGACTCAAATCTGCTTATTTTCGTGAGTCAAAAGTAAAGATAAACTGGTTCTAATCAGCTTAAAATCTGAACCAGATGGTAAAGAAGAACAGCTCAAGTAAAAGTAAAAACGGAGCTGAAAAAAGATGAGAGAAGTGCTTTGAACTTTCAGATCTTAAAGCCTTCCATTTTGTTTTAAATTTTTTGCAAAATAAATGTCTATGTGCAGCTTGTTTTTACGCCATAGATCACAGCAGGTCAAACAGCTTAATCTTGACTTGACTATTTTTAAATTTCTGTTTTAGAAATCAGAGAATAAAAATATGCTAGACTGTTTGAACTTAACATATTAGTAGATTAGGTAGAGAAACATATGAACTCAACTGTTTAATCTGAGTTCATGGAGAAATAAGGAGTAGAAATAGATTAGTTTCTTGCTTTCAAAAGAATGAAATGTTGTAAGAGAGTTTTCCAATCCAAGTGCACTCTAAAAGAAGAAAAAATGTTAGATCAGTAGGATTGGGTAGGTAGAAGCTGGTATTGATGAAATTCCATTTATTTTTCATGGTTGCTAATACTTTCAGAGCAAAAGAAGACCATTCAAAATGAAGAAAGCAACCCAATGGATAAGGCACTGATCAACCCCCAGAGAATGCAAGTCTGAAATTCTTGATACCTTCAAGAAGGCATCATCCCCATGTGGAGCCACTGTTAGTCAGCTATAAAAATTTTCATATCAAATGCTGGCTAAATCATTTTTTGGAGCCTTCAAGAAACAAGTCTTATTGCTAAAAAATTTTATCTCTTGAAGACTCTTGAACGCCTCATGCCTCTGTCCAAATCTTCACTGTTGTTTCCATTTTTTACACCCTGAAATTTTGTTGTTTTCCAGGGAGAAAGACTGCTGCAAACACCTTTTTCCCATCTTTCCATTTCAAAACTAACCTCCATTTTGCTTCCCTTTTTTCCCCCATCAAATTCCTCCATTTTTCCATTTTCCCCTTTTCCCTTTCATAAAAATCCGTTTTATAAGGTTAAGAACTCACTTTTTAACCTTACCGAAACCCTCAAATTCCTTTGAAAAACATTGAAAATCCATAAAAAATACCTTTTTGTATTGCAGGCTTAAGCCTCCTTGGGCTAAATCCTTAACTACTTCCCCACATGCGCCCATGCCCTAAGAACCAAGCGCTAGTCCCATCAGTGCTTATCGCATCGGAATAAATCAGCGAGCGCAAGTCTTCATATTTCACGAAAGTTCTGATGCGATTAAGCCTGTGAATAAAGCCCCCAAAGCCAAAACCTTTGTATCATATTAAACCTTGGGTTTTATAAATTTTTAAGGGGTTTTCGCCAGTGCATAATTTAAAAACAAAATCCACCGTTGATCATTAAGCCGATCGAACGGCTCGTGCAACATCGCATCGGAGTTTTCCTTTGGGTGCATTTTAATGTTTTCCCCCCACCTCTGATTACCATGGTGCGATCGCACAATCGCATCGGATTTCCCCGATCGCACAATCGCATCGGCCTTCCCCGATCGCCGATTTTGGTCTCCCGACGCATCTCCCACCGTCGATCTGATCTGCAGATCGACGGTCTACATTCAATCGCATCGGATTTTTCTTTTGGTGCGTTTGTAAACATTTGTTTTTCCCCGCCAATTGCGATCCTCCGATTGGATCTAGACCATCCACGTGTCCAGATCGGACAGTCCCAGATCTTTCCTCATAGTTTCATCGCCCTCCGCCTTTCACCAAGAATATTTTAACACGTAATCCCCATCGTTGATCTCTGTGCGATCAACGGTTCTGACTTTTTCTCCCTATACTCTTCTTTTTACCTCCACGAACGAATCCCCACCGTTGGATGATGCCATCCAACAGCCATGCTCTCTCCCCACGCCCTCTGAAGCAGTTTACCCAATAATCGCAGGATTTCTTAATTAGTTTCATGTTTTGCAAGTGATTAATGGTTTTGTCCATTATAATGAAGAAAGGCTGAAGGCTGAGAGTGACGATTCTCACACCTTCGATTCATTAAAGGGAAACCATTCGCAGGGCTCAAATTCCACGTCTCATCAATGTTTCATGAGGCATTGATGCCATATGAGCCTTGCGCAGCCTGCACATCAACAAGACACAAAGTTATTAAATCACAATAAAAAAATATCAGTGTTAAAGACAGAGTGCACCAGAATGGAAGATTTAAGATAGATTTGCGGGGATCACAGCTAAGATTGATTATCAAAAGCCTAATTCCCCAAATTAAAACACAGTTAAAGGGAAATCATAAGTGTTTAACAGGAAGAAAAGCCTCCACCACCACATCAGAGGCAAATTGATTCCTCTCAGATACCACAAATCCACGTGTGCCTCGAAGCATTCAAATAGAGGCTAAAGTTATTGTTCAAAATTAGATATTTTCCTCAATGCAGCCAGAGAGTTGATTCTGCCAAAGAACTTAATGCAAAAATATCTGCAGAGTTACTCCAACATGACACAGAGCCTCAAAAGTCAACAAAAGCTCCCACCGAGCTTAATCTTAAATGTAAATCAATTAATATAGTAAGAATACCTGTACGCTTCTCCATTGAGCCCCTCAAAGGCCGAGAAGTCATTAATCTGTATTAATTTCCATGGGAGATCTTTTATTCAATCTCACCTCTTCATTCTTCTATAAATACCTCTGTAGAAGATGAGATATTGTTGGTTGGTTGGTTGGTTGATCACTAGTTGTAATATTGAAACTCTCTGAAATAATACATATTCTGTTGAAGTTGAAGAACAAACTGAAGTCTTGGAAGCCTTGATGATGTTGTTGCATGCTTGTTCCTGAGAAGGCTCTATCATTGGATCCATGAGCTTGGCTGTTGGTGAAGTATTCTGAACTGTTTAATGTTTTCTCCTGTTTTCATTCTATTCCATAATTTCTTAATACAGTAGGTTGAAAGTTTTACGCTAAGAAATGGCTCCTAGAAGCACCTTAGACCTGGTCATCCTTCACTGTTTCATGTTTCTTCTGCTGAGGTATTTTAGAGTCTTTAATCTCTCTCTTTAGTCCTCATGCCTGTTTATTTCCTTAATAGTTCGAACAGTTGGTTTCAGCATGATTTATGGTTCTCCCTGCTTGTTTGTTTCCACTTAAAGACTGTTATTGAAGTCTCCCTTTGAAGTTCTTTTGTTTACAGTAAGTCAAGGAGGTCTGTTCTGATCTTGCCCCTTGTCCTTGCTTGAACAGTTGGCTTAAAGGTCTTTAGAGTTGTGATCATAGATGTGTTAGGTGTTCCCTCTTCTATGATCGTAATTATTAGTGAATATTTTATGTTTTCTAAGTCATTTGAAATAAAATATTTGAGGAAATAGGGTGTTCCCCAAATATTAGATTTCATTTAAAAATTTGTTTTGAAGTCATTATTTTCTTGAGGTGTGATTTGTAGAATTCATGGTTAGCCCTGTCTATCAAAAATCTCTTTATTGTTCAAGTAGTGTTTTCAATTTCCCTTTGTTGAGAATTAAACTTCTCTTTCCAAATCATTGATGTCCATCTCATTCCAAAACCAAAGGATCCTGCGACCAAGTTATATTTTCCCTCTGATACCCCATATCCATTGATAAGTATGTTATAACCTCTTCTTGACTCCATTTCCCAATAACCAGATGTTTCTCCATTCTATATATCTTTCCTAGACCTTTCATGTTCTACTGTATCAATTCAACCAAACAAACAACCAAACACCTGCACTTAATAACTAGTCTAAAACCAATGCTCAAAGCACACAAGATAAACCTTTGCAAACAAACATTTGAGAGATCCCTCTCTGAGAACAGGAGGACTAGATCTTGTAACTCTAAAGATTGGTTCTGATGTTGCCTTGTCTTTTGATTTTCCAAACTATCAAAACACGGGACACCAACAGGTTACGTTACTCCTCATAGTGATCACAGTAGGACTAATTACAATATTACCAAATAGAACAAAACAAAATGAAAAAAGTGAACAGGATGAACATAATGAATAGAACAAACAGAACGAACAGAGCTCTCCTACGACTCCCTTCCTCTGCTCTCCACTGCACCAACCTCCTGTCTACGCTGGTCGACTGCCTATTTGTTCCTTTGCCAATGCGACTGTCAGTTTTCCCTTCTTTTCCACTATATTGTTTGTTGCATCTCCCTTATCATTGGGAGTTCCAGTGTTTCTTCTTGTCACTCCTTTCTGCCATCTGTGCTAGTTTCTGAAACTGTCGCGCCACCTGCTCTCCATCTCTTCGCAACCATGACACCTCTCCGTCTACCATGGTTGTGCTCTACCACCTGTTATCCATGACTCAAAACCATTTCATTTTCAAAAAAAGGGCCCCAACACTAAGGGAGGCATTCCCATGCTCAAAACATAAACTATCTAATAACATGTACATAGTGCAGAAATTCATCTACATCGGAATGTTGCCCAATAAAAACATGCCTATAGATATAGGCCCATGTTCGGATGACGATTTTTTTGTGAGGTCACCATACAGATGATGTGTACAACAATCCTATAATCATAGCCCAGATGGTTGAAACTAGATCTGAGGTCTTCTTATCTCATTCACTCAATCATTCGGGTACAAGTCTAGCCATGCGAATATATTATTTGTAGTCGAACATGGTAAGACATTGTTTGATTACCATCCAATGATGTGATTTGTTAACAAACACAAGAGAACCACCATTGATGTTAATGGCTCTCAATGTACTGCAGTACATTTTTTAAGGTGTGAATAGATGATTTTATGTCGAACGCCAAACAAAATCTTTCGGTCAAAGGTCTGGAAGCGAGGATCTTGTCAACACTGTAACATGCCTCATGGTACTGGAAGATGATGTTTCTAAGTAAACTTCCTGGATGATGATTTGATGTCGACAGGAAGCCACTTTATCGCAAAATGAGATTTACTAATTCTGGAGACAAAATGTGACTTTATATAGTAATGTTAAAGGATGACTGTCATGAAAATGAAGGTTTATGAGTATTGCAGAAGGATAAGTATTCACTGGATGACTTCTCTTGAACATATCAACGACACTGAGATGAGTTGGCAGCATTGACCCAAAACCGAAGTGAAGGTATGATAAACCATAGGTATGAATGAACCATCAAGAAGATTACCCAACCCAAAAATCACAATGATGGAGTGGAGTGTCAAGTTCAAGAGCAACCTGCTATCATAAAAATTTTGTTCACTTTCCCAAATTTTCCCCGGTCATTTGACGACCAGTACATCTTTATATTTTTACAAGCTTAAGGAGGATAACATATTCTTTATCTATAATTCAACCCTTCGGGCGAATATGCATCACTATTTAATAATTCAACAAGTCTAGCGATAAATGAAACCCGATTCTTGCCATGATTGAAAACTTGTTTCTATTTTATGGTTTAACGAGCCTAACGACAGTGATGGCCCAGTCCTTTTTCATATTTAGAGAGTTTGAAAAAGAGGACAAAAGAAAAATCCATGTGTCCTTTTTCGTAAATTTGTCACTCAGATCCGAAAAAGTGTAAAATAATATTTGAGAGAACCTCCTAGCCATGTTTGACTAAGGTTTTCCTTTTTCGTAAATAATCTATCTCAGTCCGGAAAAGGGTTAAACTTATACTGAGTAGATGTCATTTCATTTACTTTTATGAGCTTGAAAAGACAAGTTCTCGACAATATTTTCACATTATCGAAGTCTGAAAAGAGCTAAAAGAAGACTCCAGGGGTTCCTTTTTCATTGTTATCGAAGCTCGAAAAAGAGATAAAAGTGGGCTTCAAGTCATTTTTAATTTTTATAAAAGCTCGAAAAATAAGGATATGCATTGTGGTCAAATCATTCTTAGATAAGTGTGCATGACTAATCTACTATGTCAGCTATAAACATGTTCAGAACAACATTAAATGGATTAAAAATACTTGTTTCATCATAAAAAAAATGAATGAAAACCATAGTCACGGCAATAAATATGATTTGCAAATAATCAAATGACTAATTAAAATAGTTTTACTATTCATTTTTACCATTTGGATTTTGGAGCTCTGAACCAGTTTTTGCCCTTGAACTTTAGCAGTTAATTGCGAGAGATTCTTTGGACATTTTTCCTCATTGTTTGATCCAGGTTGGAGCTATGAACCTCCTCTTTCCTTCATTTGTCTTTATGTTTCATTTCATTGAAATTTTTTAGGGATTTGGGCCCCTTAGGGTAAATTTATTTTGCAAACAGGGCAACACACCCTTGAATTTCGAAAGGTGCATTGCAGTGTACTGGAATTGAAGGCCAGGTGCACTTTCAATGCATTGTCCCTTAACTAGGGGTGAATTGGGCGCAATTCACATTTTTTTCTTTTTAGTGTGCCAAAATTTTGCCTAGTTTTTTGCATGAAATGGATCCTTATGAGTCTTGTGATTTTGTTTCAGGGATTCATCAGACCAAAATGACTATTACATGGAGGGAAAGAGAACATGAGGAACAAAACATGATTTCCCTAAATGATCTTGGTACTATAAGAGCCCTCAGAGACTGTGGGTTTCTAAAGTACTTCAGACTATTGGGTATGAGGCAACAGATGGAACAATTGGAGTTCCTTGTTTGTTCATGGGATCCAGCAATAGAGGAATTTAACATTGGGGACAAATTGGTCCCAATATTAGTGGAGGATATCTATTTTCTCACAGGATTATCAACGAGAGGTTTGCCCATTTCACTTTCAGGGTCTTCTCTCGTAGGAGATACGGTGAGAGATTATATATTGCAGTATTGCAATCCAGGGGAAGAACCTAGTAAGGATGGGAAAATAAACATCTGTGACATTCATGACTTGCCATTGAGAACCATATTATTCATGATCGCAAATCTTGATGGTACCACTACACTACATGTAGCAAACATATTGTTATCATTGGAAAATCAGACAAGCAAAGATGACATTATTTGATGTCAGGTATAAGGATTTACAAGGCTGAGAGACATTAGAGAATCTAAAGTATTTAAAATTCTCTATGGTCTGAAAGTAAAAATAAAATTGCACACAGAAAGAACCAGTCAAATGCACCTTTGCGTGCATAATTCTTCGATAATCGTGCCTTTGCGTAGCTTTTCCTCAAAAAGCCGCACAGTCCTGAGAGTGGTGGGAGTCACTTTCCGATACCACAAGGCACACTCCAGGACATTGATCCCACACTTGAGGCTGCCCAAACCTCCTTAGGACCTCAAAGGAGCACACAATGGAACCACCCTCCTCTCTCTGGTCACCATCCACAATGTACCAAGAGAGGGAAGGAGGATTTTAATTCTCCTATAAAAGGCCATGAAGAGATGAAAATATGAGAGCACATTGTTATGCTGGCCAGAATTGCCCCAACAAATACCAGCAGTGTGTGATCTGGAGCAGAGATATAGGGGACTCAATTTTTGGCCATCCAACAACTCTAGTCCACCATAGTAGAGAGAGGGAGACTTTGCGCCAAGGCAGCTCGGAAGTAAAGACATCCTTGCATTGGGACTTGGAGCTCCTTTGTTCCAAGGGCCCCTTGGAAAGTGGGTTAAATTTTCATCCTCATTTCCTACTAGCACTCAATAAGAGGGGACGTAAGCACTGTCGTTTGGATTATTGAAGTTTTTTGACTCTCTTTAGAGCTTTTGTTTAATTTTTTTTAGTTTTAGTTTCATTTTTATGTTTGAATATGCATGCTATTTCTCTATCTAGTATGTTTATGTTTTAGCAGGTTCCACTAACTTGCTTGACTCCATCTATTTTCTGCCTGTGAACTATAGCTTAAGAGGGAAAAACAACCCCTCTTAAGCAAGTGTGATTTGGTACATTCGTGCGCCAAACACACCAACACAAGATTGGCGATTCCACTAACTTTTATTTCCAAGTTTATGTGGTTGTGCCTTTTTGTAGAGACCTACGCCTTTGCTGTGGAGTTGGGATGGAATTGCCCCCTTTCTCTCCTTCACTGCCTAGTTCATCCCAAGTGACAGGCTGAAGCTGAAGAGCTCCCAAAAAATTACATTGCAAGAATTTGTGGGGCTTTCTTCCAAATAGACGTTCCCCAGTGTGTGCATTCAGAGGTGACCTGCATGCAGAAATCGCGCCTATTTCAGCCTTTTGCGCGCAAAAATAAGAAGTAGGATTTTTCCTACTATTTCCATATTTTTCTTGCCTGTAAAGGTGACTGGTAGCCCATAATACATCTTCCAACACTGGTTGAGGTTCCCCGCAACTTTCTAAAGCTTACTCTTAGCTACTTTTAGTAGTCTAGATGTTAGTTTTATTTCAAGTTGATTTTTGCAAAGTTAACACATAGTTTAAGTAGGAGGAAAATTAAATTTTTTTCCAAAAACACCTAGATAATTAGTTTATGTTTTGTGAATTTAGGTACCAAAACACCTAGATAATTATCCAAAGTAAGTGGCCCAAGTCCACGCATGCTTAGCTAGTTCTTTTTTTCTAGTGTAAAATTCATTAGTTTAGTTCAATTTTTGCACTAGGATTTTGAGACCAGGATCGAATTGTCAATAAAAGAGCAAGTAATCTCTATTTTATTTTCACCCTCCAGTGATCCTAGGCAAGCATATGAACTCACCATCTCCCTATAGTTGATCATTTAGATTAACAAGGAAAAATTGAAAGCGGCCCATTTCCACACATGTTTTTCTTTTGAGCAAGGAAAAATAGAAAATAGTTTAAATAGGGGACTTTGAAAAAGATCATCACATATCCACATGTTCAAACTATGTGCTTTTTCACACACATCCACACCCTAAGTGAAGTAAAGACACCTAAAACTAACTTAACAAAACTCACTAAATTCTCCCCATGGGGGCCATAAAAGAATTTATAGTCTAAGTTAAGACCAAGGGGATAGGCATCCAATAAGCCGCCTTGGTCATTATTCATCTTGAAACATAGAATTTGATTGTTTAGGGAGCTTTCAAATCCACCTATCATCCCACGGAAAAGGAAACCCGAGTGCGACAGAGACCCAATTCAGAGGGGGTTAGCCTTAGGCCCAGTGTGTGCGGTATCAGTTGGGGCTACCTGACCCGGTTGATACTCAGTACTCTCAGCTGAACTACCAAGAATCCCAAGACTCGAACACTCACATGGGATGGTGGTGCTTAGTGGCCAAAATTAGGGCATCCTTTCCCTATAGGTGACAATGCAGGCAAGCACTAGATCCTCTACCCTTACCTTGGTGGATTTTCTTCGGCTGACTAGGGGCGTCGCCAATTCCTCCAGGACATTGTGCCAGCATTCGCAAGATATCTTCTCAAGGCCTAGTTACATTTGAGTGTGTGAGGATGATTAGGTCTTCTAGTATTTGAGTATCATATGAAAACAACAAAAGCCATATTTTTTGATTGACTGGTCACATAGGATTAATCTAAAGGGAAAATTTATTTTATTTTTTGCTTTGTTTTATGTATGTGATCGTAATTTTGCTTTGATTATAATCTCTATCCTCTCAAATATTCCCAAAAACATACCTAGTCGACGCTAGAATGGAACCAATAGGACCTCGTCGATCTAGATTCCTTTTGGACCTCCCCCCATTACCGAGAGGGGTTCCATGTCTCTCGCCATTTAGGTGTCAAATACGAAACACTGCCACCCTTATTGGTTCATCATTTATCGAGGAATATTTAGTTGGTAACCCTAGTCAATCTCCCAACACCACACCGGTGAACACCCCCATAGGGTCACCACACACCACTCCTCCCACAACCCTTAACGGGCAGAGGACTACTACCCCTCCAGGAAGCCAGGTGAACGCACAGCAGGGTACATTGTAAACAAACCCTATTCCTAACAAGAACATTGTGTTTTCACAATCCGCGATGGCTACAACCTCGCAGTCACCTTTTCTAGCTTCGTTAAATCTACCAGATTTAACCAAGTTAACAAATGACCCAATTTATCACAACCCCATATGGCCTCCCATGCCAACGAAGCTCCCTTCAAACATTCCAAAGTTCGAAGGAAAGCAAGCGAAAGACCCAGGAAATCATGTTATGACTTTTCACCTGTGGTGTTTGTTGAACAACATCATTGATGATACTATTCGACTAAGACTGTTTCAATGCACTCTAACCAAAGTAGCAGAAAAATGGTATGTGGAGCAACCCTCTACTACAAATGGAACCTTTAGCACCCTCGCTACTATGTTCCTGACCTATTTTCAGTTACGCATCCACCACGATTCCGGAATGGAGTTACTGACCCAATTTATGCAAACCCCTGTCGTCCATATCTTGGACCATCTCCACGAATGGCAGCAGCATCGTAGTTTGTGAAAATCCAAACTCGACGATCAAGTTCTATTAGACCTGTTCTTGAAAACTCTCACTGCAGAGATTTTGAAATATGTGGCGCAATAAAATCCCATATTTGAAGAGGATGTCATCAGTAAGGCCCAACATCTCGAGTTGATTTATACGCAGTCAGGGTATATTTACAATATCCTGCCGAACGCCCCAATCTTGCAAACTTACAAAGAATCACCAGGCACGTCGAACTTTGCAGACGGTTTAATTGGGTTATTAACCCAAAATCACCTAAGTAGCAGCGTTCAATACCCGAGTTACACGTATGATTCTACCCAGAACATACCACAACCCGACTACCAAAGTCATCACATGCCTCTGCAAAATTTGACCAGTAGGGCGTCATCGTATCACCATCAGCATGGAGGACCCTATCCTCCAGCTCAGGGACCTAGTATGTAGATAGACATGTTGATGGAAGAGATCCCCCCCAACAACTAGTTACAAACCAGGGACCGCAATATGCTTAGTCCCCAGTACAAGACCCACCCATGCAGAATAATGCACAGGTGAACTACGTACAACCCTCCCAAAACCAACCACGCCAACCATATAACTAGGAGAATCTAAATTATCCTCCTAATGCAGTTAAGAAAAAAGGAAAAAACAAGCCTAAGGCTAACAATTAGCAATTCCCTCTGCGATTGCAGGCTAGAGGCAACTCCAATCGAAATCAAAACCAGGAGCCAAGTAACTCCCAGAGGCAGAACAAGAGGTCAATTCTTCGGACAAGCCACTCTTGTTCGATCTATGGTGAGTACGGCCATTACACTACCATTTTCCCGACCTCGCTGAGCTAAAGAAGCTACAGAGTAATCGTGGATAGGGGGATCCTCCTAGCAGACAGCAGTCATGGAGGAGTTGTTCCCCCATCAAGGGACAGTTAGCACACAGCAAAAACCCACGACGATTCCAGAAAAAACAGCCACGAAATCTACATGAATGGCGAAGAAATATTTTTTCAGACACAGAATCGAAATTACAACACCCCACTAGACACCAACGCATCAGGGGCTAGTACTAGTGAACCAACAGCACCTTTAACCATATCAAAGATTCCTATTGAACCTTTTCCAAAGATGGCTAAAGGACCAACTAGGCGTGCAGGAAACTATTCCAAAGTAGCCCATAACTATAGCATTGTGGATGATCTAGCCCAATCTCCCGCTGTTATGTCATCTTTGGAGGTATTACAATCATACCCGAAGCAGCGAAAAGCCTTACTTTCCACATTAGGTGCCATCGACCCTGCCAATTCGCACCTAATGGCTTTTGATTTAGATAAAGCCACCCCTAGGCTTCCTTCAATGGTCACCTTTCAGATACGAGTATCGGTCCAAAACATTACCATTCACCGATGTATCATTGACGAAAGTGCATCCATATGCATCATGTCAAAGAACATTTGGCAGAAGTTAGGGTCTCTCAAACTGAAGCCATCAGACATCACGCTTAGAGCATACGATGGTCGCCCTTCAGCCCCCGTAAGTCTCTACCAAAATGTCCCAGTTTTCTTAGCTGGAAAGACGGTCCTTATAGACATTGAAGTCTTGGACGCCCAATTGGACTACAATATACTCCTTGGCCGAAGTTATATGTATGCCATGTCACCCATCACCTCCTCTTTCTTCTGAACTATGATGTTCCCCCATGAGGACTGCATCGTTACTGTCGACCAGTTAATGCATAGCGAAAAACGGCCCCTAACAAATATTGATGTCATTCTACCCTATGTAGACACATCTATGAATATTCTTACACGATACCAAGAATATGGTCCCGGCCAATTCAAACCATCTTCCATCCTAGGGTCATTCCTAGGAGATCCCCCTATTATACCTGAGTCATCACACGATGTCACAGGGGCCTCGGTGTGCATGATGTCCACATCAAGCACCGAAGCTAGTTAGGACATGGAGACGAGAAGTAATAACATCGAGTCCTCGGCCACGGCAGACTCTCTAGCCTACGCCCCCTCCCAAACCCCTTTCCTCTACCCCTCAGCTAGTTTCGTATCCCAACAGGTCTTGGCCACCGTGGTGTTACCAAACATATCTTTTGAAATAACATTTTGGTACCTTATTCCCCCTACTGGGACGGAAGCCACACACATCACCTCTACAGGGTAAATTCCCCTCAGTCCCAAGGATGCCCCATGCGTTCAGGAATTTGTTGAAAACATCCTTGCGAAGGAAATTCCCATTGCAAAACTGATGATTACGACTAAGAAACCCAAGAGAAGAAGAAAGAAGGTAGAGACTCCCACCATGCAACAGGAATCACCATGCTATGCCATATGTGATGTAGTAGGCCACCCTACCCACATCTACCTAGAACTGGACAAATTAAAGTTGCTCCTTAGCTCTGAGGTAGACATCGCGACACCACGTTCCCATATAAAGGAACCTACCACGAAAGGTCAAGGAAAAATATTGCGTACCAATCACGCATGTGCTATCTGTAGAAATTATGGACACTATACCCATCATTGCCCAGAAATCCCATGTTATAGGGACGCCTTACACATCATCAAGCGATCCTACCAAGAGGACCCCTCCACCCAGTCATCTGGAGATGAACCTTGTACCATCCTTTACCTGCAGAAGGAATGAAAGTCGCCTGAAAGACTCCCATTTATATTTCCCGCTCCTATCATATGCTACACGCTGTGCGATGAATGTGGTCACTTCATCGAAGAATAATCAGCCCTAGAAATTATCCACAAATGGTATCCTATCGAGCCCATCTATTATGTTGGTTTGCGGGCAGCGTAATTCACATGTCCTTTATGTGCCAACAACCACATTTGAGAAAATTGCCACTATATCCCGTGATTTTGTTTAGCACTGGCTAGTTTACGCTTAGCCATAGTTCGCCTCTCCCAAGAAGATGGCTCAGACTCAGAATCTATGAACAACTCGACAATCCAAGAAGATGTGATGAGTAGATTCATCCTCCTCCTGTCAGCTGAAAAACGACCAATCAAGGAACCCTTAGTTACCCCCAACTGTTCGCTGTAGAGAATACCAACATGTGCGTTATGTAAAACACTCAATCATGTGGTCGGCACCTACCCTGACTTAGAAGCACTACGCCGTTGGTACCCAGTCACGCCACCAACAGAGCATGATGGGCACCCCATATCTAGGCTATTTTTCCTAGTATGTCAGGAAAATCACCACGAACATTGTTATACCTATATCCCAACAGTTCACCCTCTAATTGATATGATACATACATTAGAGAAGAAAAAGGATGATCTCCTCAAGCGGCATAGAAAGTATATCACCCCCAGACTAGTAACCCCACACCCACATCTGTTTCATGGGAAAACTGGGACGGCGCACCAACCAAGCATGACCCAGGTACAACCAAGGATAACATGTGGACTATGCAACCTGATTGGCCACTGGGCAATCAATGCAAAGAACTGAAGCACATCTCAAATAGTTTTCGCACAGTCTCTTCTCTCCCACTGAGACTTCTCTCTAACCAAGATAAAATCATGCATACTTATTCCCGGATGTGATCACACTTTCATCATACAATTAAATGTGAGCATCTCCCCAAAATAAGAGCGGAAATATCAGCGTTAATTCTACACTCCCCAAAATATCTAGACACACCCAAGACAAAGACACAGAAATGGAAGCAGAAGACCTCGTCTTCTACCACAGATCCTTTCCAAGCATCCACATCTCAGACGAAGAGTAGCGTTGATTCCAACACAATCTACTCGGTTGGAACAGTGGTACCATGCACCATCTGCACTGGCCATAACCACGAACTAGAGGCATGCCCTCTAATGGAAACATTCAGGCATCATTGCACCTGGCACAATTTCCACTGGCATGAAATTGACCATCCTAACAAGGGACCCAACCTTGCAATCTCGCAAACTCTCATCACGGAGATTCTCCCCCCACCAAATGTCGACGACACGATACACCACATATGATTCATATCATCATGTATCGGAACTATGACTCGATTTGTCTGCTCATCTGCCATAGGTGTCAAGTCAGCTACAACTATGAGAGTATTTGTACCTACGACAGTGCAGACCCAATATGTCTACACTTTGTTGACCGCGTCTAGTTCCACCACGTCGACGATGGAATCCTTCTCATGTCTATCAACTAGCTCCATGTGGATTGAACCTCTTCGGCATAGCCTTGCACAGGATCAATCCCCCTTAGTGATCAGGAAGTCAAGTCTTATGCTCAAAAATGAAAGTGCTCAAAATAGGTTCGAGAGTGACCGAAAATTTCTCATCGTTGTGGTTCCGGCGTCGCAAACAGTTCAAAAAACCAATGTCGTATGAGGAAGATATCGCGTTATGTTCATTTTCCCAAACTGCAAAAATTTGGTGACTGGATGCCCAGTCAGCTTGCAGGTACAGTCAGCGAAATATTCTGGGAATATTCAATTTCTTCTGAGCCTAAGTGGTGGCGCCACATGGCACTTTGTGGGCTATTAGATGTTGAGGGTACGGAGGTTTCTGGACCATTGGATGGAGTTGAACTTGTTTTATGATTGGCCAATATATGAGCTACATGTGGCCAACCCGGAGGCCACCAGTGTCATCAGGAGCGTGTGTCAAAATTTATTTGGAGTCGACATGAATTGAGCCCTAGAACTTCTATCCGCCAAGCCCGCGTGCTACCGCCCAAGTTGCGTCAATTTCTTAACCTTATAAGCTATGAGTTTCTAACTGAATTTTAACAAAATACGCGATGAGGGCTTAAGAGGCCAGTCCCCCTACCACTTGACCATATGCCATGACCATAGCCACACGTAACCACGGCATCCCATCAACCGGTGGTGGCTTCGCAATCCTATTCACATGGTGGAGGTGGGTGTTAATATGACGGTTAAGGTTAAGGTTTATGGAACCATGATACACGAGGTTCCAACCCTCAAACGACAGAGTTTCAAAACCATTAGCGGAAATTATGGCGAAGGTGGCATGTGACCACTCGCCCTCACACTTAATTTTTAATTAAACCATCCACCAATGTTGGAGAACACCCCCCCAAATTCGACGGCCAGTGCCAAATTTTTCGACGCTAACTGGAGTTCCTCCAGTTTTGGAGGAGCTTTCCTAGGTGTGATTGGGGAAATTACTGTTTGGGTCATAACTCTTGGAGATTTCAACCATGTTTGAAGAATGAATCGTTATTTTTGGCTAATTTTGACATTATGAACTCATTGGAATATGTTTCAGAGCCATCAAAGGTCATTTCACATAGGTTTTGCTTCAGGAGAGGTCAAGGAGCCACTAGGGCCACTAGGGTGTTTTCAGTGTATTGAGCATCCATTCTCTGTTTTCTGCAAATGAATAGTCATTCCTGACTAATTCAAGCATTGTGAATATTTTTTTACAGAGAGAACAACCATTTTAGGCTTTTTATCACATGTACTTACCATTTTTGAGCAATAAGATATGAGGTACATGCCATTGGGAGCCAGATCAGTAGATGTAGCCCAGGAGGGGTGAATTGCTTCATTAATTTGTTGAGAATTGTCATATGTGATGCTTTATTCTCTGTCATTTACTGATGAATAGTGTTATACAAGCTAATTTATATGTTTTAACCTCACATAAAAATATGTTTAACTAAGTTAAAACCATTTGTTTCACCTGCAAACTTCAGTGAACCTTATGCACACAATTTAATTACTGTTTGGATACTTAGCACAGAAAAACTAATACATTCCATTCAGATCAAGTTGGTATCATAGCTTGAGTTAAACTAGATTATTTTCTCTGTTTAATCTTTGTGCAAGGATTTTGTTAACATTTTGCAAGAGTTTTAATGCTTACTAGGCTGAATCTTAAGAGAGGAGAAGGTCAATTGGTGAAAGTTAAAAGTAATCCTCAACCAAGGAGGGAAAGAGTGCCATTATCTCCACCTTGAATTTCACCTCAAAGAGAAGCAGAAGAAGCCATAAGCATGACTTCAAGGGAGGAATAAATCCATGAAGAAGTTGATCCCAAGGAGGAATAAAGAGTGTTCAGGAAAACATTCCTGGACTTGACTAAAATGGTGAGAGCTCTTTACCAAGAAAGAAATGAGAGACTTGAAGGAGAAGGATCTAAAATTCACAAGGAAGGAGAAGGATCTTCAGAAGGAAAGAAATATGAAGATAAGTCAAAGAAGGGAAATGGAGGAAATGGAGATCCACCATCATCACCCTCATCCTCATCATCATCATCCTCTATTTCGGTGAATCAATCTCACAGGTCAAAGAACACTGGTAAAAGTCCTTTTTTAAAACTTGATGTTAAGTTTGAATTGCAAATGTTTAATGGTGAAGTAAATGCAGAAAATCTTGAAAATTGGATTAGGGAATTGGAGGTTTATTTGAGAATCAAAAACCTTCATGATGACGACACTAAAATTCAGCTAGCTTCTTTGAGAATGGAAGGCGCAACACTTGTTTGGTGGGAAGCCAAGACAAAGGAGGAGATAAAAAAACATGGTAAGATTATTTTATCATGTTTTGATTTCATTACTGCAATAAAAAAACAGTTTTATCCATTAGCTCATTTACAGAAAGCTATCATGAATTGGAAAAATTTTAGACAACTTAAAGGAAAAAATGTACAAGACTACACCCAAGAATTTAGGAGAAGAACTCTCTTATTAGGGTTATATTTGCAGAGTCAAGACACTTTTTTGAAGTACATAGGAGGCTTACATAGCTACCTAAAACACGCTATCCTTATGTTCAATCCTACTAGTCTAGATGAGGTTTGTATTCAAGCCACACATTTAGAGGCTAGAGGGAAAAACACTTTTGAAGAGGATAGAAACAAGCCTTTTAAGGGGAAAAACAAAGAGAAGACCTTAAAAGGAAAAGGAAAAAATAATGCATCTGTCAAGAAAGAGGGAGATAAAGTGGTTTGTAAACATTGTTCAAAAGAAGGCCACAAAGAGAAAAATTGTTGGAAGTTACATCCTGAAAAAAGAACCCAATTTAACAAAAACCAAGGGAAGCAAAAAATTGCAACTAGTACACAACAAGACTTAGGTGATGATTCAGGTGATATAACCAAAATTATAGCCATGGGTTTGAATAATATGAAGGGAAAACAAACTGAAACTAAACCAAGTACTAGCACTTCAAATTATCATGTACAAGCTCCAAATGAAGAAGAAAGAATTGAATTGTTTCATGTGAGGGTTATTTCAAAACATACAAATATTGACACATTGTTTGACAGTGGGTCACAAGCAAACCTTATCTCTAAAGACTTCGTAAAGAAACCAAATCTTGAGACCATTCCACATCCAAAACCATATCCACTTGGTTGGATTTGTAAGGGTGCAAACTTACAGGTTTCAAAGAAGTGTATGTTGCGCTTTGCAATTATTGCACATTTTATTGACACAATTGAATTAGATGTTGTTCCGCTTGACATTACAGGAATTGTTTTGGGAAGTCATTATTTATATGACAGGAAAGCTATATTCTATCGCCATGAGAACAAGTATCATCTATTCAAATATGGAAAGGAGTTTATTGTTAGAGCACATTGCAAGAAGACAAACATTGCTATGGTAAATGTTGGACAGGTTAAAAGGCTAGTGAATTCTAGTAAGAGTTTCATACTTCTTATGATTAAGCCTAAAGTTGATGTGAATCATGAGTCATTTGAAGATTTTGATCCCAAGTTAAAATCAGATTTATATGATGTAGTTGATGCACATCATGAGATGTTTCAGGAGCCAACAATATTGCCTCCTAAAAGGGAGATTCAACATTAGATTTAGTTGCAACAAGATTGTCCTCTTCCAAACATAGGCATGTACCACATGTATATCATGGAGAATGTTGAAATAAAGAGGCAAATTAAAGACTTGTTGGACAAGGGACTCATAAGACCAAGCACCTCGCCATGTGGGTCACCGATAGTGTTGATTCCAAAGAAATATGGAATTTGGCGTATGTGTGTGGATTTCAGAGCTTTGAACAAGATTACGGTAAAAAATCATTACCCACTCCCAAAAATAGATGATTTGTTAGATCAGCTGAAAGATGCTATATTTTTCACTAAGTTAGATTTACGTAGTGGATACCATCAAGTTAGAATTGCAGAAAGTGATATTTGGAAGACTACATTCAAAACCAAACAAGGACTCTTTGAGTGGCTAGTTATGCCTTTTGGTTTGTGTAATGCACCTGCAAATTTCATGCGTTTTATGGTTGATGTTTTGTGTCCATTCCTTGTTGATTTTGTTATAGTATACTTAGATGACATCTTGATTTTCAACAAGACTAGATAAGAGCATGTCATGCATGTTAAGAAAGTACTTGATGTTTTGAGGAAAGAGAAATTATTTCTTAAGATGTCTAAGTGTGAATTTGGAAAGATTTATTTGGTTTATTAGGGACATATTGTAGGAGGAGGTTCATTGAGAATTGATCCTTCTAAGATAGAATCCATTGTGAATTGGCCTACTCCCAAATCCATTACAAAGGTAAGAATTTTTTTGGGTGCAGCTCAATATTGGAGAAAGTTTGTTGCTAACTTTTCTGCCATAGCAGCTCCTATGCATGCAATGACAAGTGTGAAACGTGCTTTCCAATTGGGAGGAAAACAAGAGAAAGTTTTTGAATCTTTGAAAGAGAAGATCAGTTCAGCTCCAGTGCTTACTTTACCAGACTTGAGACAGCCATTCGAGATACATACCGATGTTAGTGATTATGCCATGGGTGCAGCTCTCTTGCAGCATGGTAAGCTTATCAGTTTTCATTCTGAGACATTTAATGGTGTTTTAGTTAATTATCCTACATATGATAAGGAGTTGTATGCGTTGGTTCAAAGTGTCAAAAAGTGGAAACATTATTTGATGGGTAAAGAGACAGTTTTACATACCAATCACCAACCATTACAGTACTTGCAGTCGCAAAGTAAATTGTAGCAATCACGCCATTCTAGATGGATGGGTTTCCTACAACAATTTCACTTGGTAATAAGGTACAAGAAAGGTATTTTCAATAAATTTGTTGATATTCTTTCAAGGCCTATTATTAGTGCTTCTACTTTACTTAAGAATGACTCTATAGTACATGAGAGTTACATAGAACAGTATGCATCTGATGTTGATTTGAAGGATGTGTATGCTAACTTGAGTGAAGGGAATCAAGTTGAAGAGAATGATTATCACATGCATAACAATTAGTTGTTTCATTTGGGAAAGTTGTTTATACCACAAGGAGAGCGACTAAGTGTCATGAGAGAAACTCATTCTTCTCTTATTGTTGGACATTTTAGGGTAAGCAAAACGGTGGCACATTTATAGAGGTATTGTTATTGGCCTCGCATGGTAGATAGTGTTTCACGTTTCATTAGAGGTTATTAATTGTGTGCTAAAAGAAATCCTAGCAATAGGAAGCTTGGGTTGTATATGCCATTACCGGTACCATCCATTAGGGGAATTTTGAGGTCTAAAATGGCCCTCCTAAGGAAAATGTACAATCAAAATTCACTTTATGAGAACCAATCACATTTTAGGGGATGACATCATCTCTAATGGTTGAGGTGTTATTGCTTGAGTTAAAGGTAATTACTTGTCACATTCTCAATGGTGGATTAAAACACATGGTTAACCATGGTAGTGCTCTAAGTACTTTTAAAGTCAAAGTAAAGTACTCATAATAAATGTCATTTCACACTTTTTGAATAAAAATATATTATTGTCATTTCAAATTTCTTGAAATAAATTATGCATATCCCTATACATTTATTATATTATATTATATTATATAGTATATTAATTACATGTTATTATACAATTTAAATCATATAAATTTTAATTAATAGCATATAATATAATTAAGAATTTATACATTTATATTTATATTTTATTTTAATTTATTTAAATACAAAGGAAAAATGCATTAGTTGTTCAATGAGAATGACTTTTTCTTGAAAAACTCATTCTTATTTATAGTCACATCAATACAATTTTTTTATTAATTTTATTTTGGTAAGACTTTTGAATTTAATTTAACTATGGTTACATGGATTGTGGTGCAAAAAGTGAATTGAAAATTCATAAATATTATTTTATTGGTTTAGCTATTATTTTATTATTTCCTTAGGAGGCCCATTTTAGACCTCAAAATTCCCCTAATGAAGGCCATGGGAAAGTGTTTCTATGGACTTTGTTGGAGGTCTACCTATGTCTAGAAAGCAGCATGATTATCTTTATGTAGTAGTTGATAGATTTAGCAAGATGTGTATTCTTATGCCATGTAAGAAATCTATTACTGCTGAAAAAAATGTTGAATTATATTTTCAGCATGTATGGGTTCATTATGGTTTGCGTACTTCTATTGTTAGTGACAAGGATTCCATATTTGCTAGGAATTTTTGGTCCAATCTATGGAAGATGATGGACACCAACTTGAAAAATAGTACTGCTTTTCATCCGCAAACATATGGCCAAACCGAGGTAGTGAACAGAACCATTGTGCATCTTTTGAGAGGTTATTGTAGCAAGCATCCTAAGTTGTGGGATGAGCATCTGCATTACATTCAACACACTTACAACCAGGCCAAGAACTCTTCTACAAATAATTCACCTTTTGAAGCCTACTTTGGGTATTTTCCAAAGTCACCTCTAGATTTCATTCTTGAGAAGGATGCTGCCATTGATGGGCATAGTGACATTGACAAAGCTCGCATGTTCATTGAGAGAATTCAGCTTCTTCATCAGAAATTTCAAGAACAGCTTGAAAAAAGTCAAATAAAATACAAGGAGAGGCATGACCAACATAGAGTTGATCACAAGTTTCAAGAAGGAGACAAAGTATGGTTGCACATAAGCAAAGAAAGGATGCAAGGAGAAGGTAAAAAGTTGAATCCTATTCGTTTGGTCCATTCAAGATTATTAAACAAGTTGGTAATAATGCATTTTAACTTGACTTGCCTTCATATATAAAAATTTATTCCGTTGTCAATGTGGAGAATTTACGTTTGTATGAGCCTCCATTGATTGATGATCAAGGGAGTGACATTCAATTGCCATCAATAGAAGATTTCTTGCCAGAATTTCTAGATGAGCTCAAGGAGGATGCCATCCTTGACAGGAGGACATGCACTTCTAAAAGAGGAAGTGTCGATTATCTTCAAATTTGGCTCAAGGGCAGCAAACCAAGTAAGGCAAGATCGATGGAAGTGAAAAAGGTGAGGGATTTGTACCCTCATATTTGAACAGGTAATTGTAGGCTTTTTGGGTCCAAAAGCTTCCCAATGGGAAGGTGTGATTAGGAGATCAAGTCTTATGCTCAAAAATTAAAGTGCTTGAAACAAATCCAAACCTGAGCAACCAGAAAGGTCTCATCGTTACAATTATGGCCCCGTGAACAGTTCGAAAAACCGATGTCGTATGAGGAAGATATTGCGTTCTGTTCGTTTTCCCAAACAATAAAAATTTGGTGACTCGATGCCTAATGAGCTTGTAGGTACAGTCAGCAGAATATTCTAGGAATATTCCATTTATTCTAAGCCTATGTGGTGGCACCACATGGCACTTTGTGGGTCATCGGATGTTGAGGGTACGAAGGTTTCTGGACCGTTGGATGGAGTTGAAATTGTTTTATGATTGGCCAATGGATGAGTGACATGTGGCCAGCCCGGAGGCCGCCACATTTCCTCAGGAGCGTGTGTCAAAATTTATTTGGAGTCAACGGGAATCAGCCCCCAAACCTGTTTTCTGCCAAGCCCGTGTGCTACCGCCCATGCTGCATGAATTTCTTAACTTTGTAAGCATTGAGTTTCTATTTTAAGTTTAACAAAATACCCGATGAGGGCTTGGGAGGCCAGCCCCCCTACACTTGACCAAACACCATGACCATAGCCACACATAACCATGGCATCCCATCAACCGGCTGTAGCTTTGCATTCCCATTCACATGGCGGAGGTGGGTGTTAATATGACAGTTAAGATTAAGGGTTATGGAACTGTGATACACGGGGTTCCAACCCTCAAATGGCGGAGTTTGAAAACCGTAAGAGAAAATTATGGCGGAGGTGGCATGTGACCAGGGAAAATTTTAAGAACCCCCCTAAATCTATATATATATAAAATAGGCGAATCCCCATGATACATAGGAAAAATGGAAGGCGATTTTATTAATAATATAATATGTATATATAATTTTTTGGCGAATCTCTCACGAGATTATATTATCCTGTAAAATCATGGCGAATCACCAGTACAAATGGTGAATCACTACTACAAAATGGTGAATCGTTGTCTAGTTGAGTTCGGAGTGTTGGTTCCAATGAAGATATGGTAATTGAACTAGGAGTAGAAGGAAGAGAACCACCGATACCAAGCATGGCACATGGTGACTCGTGAGGGAAGTAGTTCTCGTGTAGTTTGGAAAACGCGTTCTTCTAGTTCTGCTAAGCGTAGTGTTGTTTGTCATGCTACTACTAGCACTGATATTGAGGTTGGAGAGGAATTTGAGGAAGCATGGAAGGTAGCAGTGGTGGAGAATTACAAAGAGTACCCCATGATGGGCTCTATTTTTCCCTTTGGTATTTATGCCTGCAAGACCTTCTGTCCATTGAACTAACAATTATTCGTTCAACCAGCAATCAACTTGACTGATTTGATTAGGTACGAGTCAACTTAGACTAATCTTCAAAACTATGCTTTGCACTATCCCATATTTATCACACTAATGCTACACAACATTGTGCATTTGCACCTAACTCTCAATAATTCTTTTCCAAGAAAAATCTATAATAAGAAAAATATTTTACTATATTCTAAAAGGTGAAGATGTCGAAATCA
Organism: Pinus albicaulis; assembly: GCA_034641835.2. Classification (NCBI taxonomy): domain Eukaryota; kingdom Viridiplantae; phylum Streptophyta; class Pinopsida; order Pinales; family Pinaceae; genus Pinus; species Pinus albicaulis. Next base: position 316,891 of record JAXQQM020058455.1, read on the forward strand.
TGCCACAAAGTGAAAGGAAATAAAATATATTTCCTCAAACCACCAAATATATAAAGAAAACAATAATGATTATAATAATAGAACTAGATCTATAGATCTATCAATATATGCATGATATGAGAACCATAAGCATTCAAGAGACTAATTTCAAACTCAACAAAATCCTCTAAACAAGCAACAAACAAACCACTAAAAATTTCAAAGATATCAAGGCTAGACATTAACACAATTTCATGTACTTGAATAAGCCCATTGTTGCTTAGCATTAGACTTCTTAAATTAGTTCTTTATCATTTAATACTAGGACATTATCTATGTGAAAAGAAATAGGTCCCAACTTCATCAAATCCGACTTCATTTCCAATCAAAGATCAAAACTAGCTTCATTTCCAATACCAATATAAAATCACACATTTTCCAAATATCAATAATTATTTTCCAAGAAAATACAAAACTCGACACTCAGCAAAATTCCCCAAACACAAGCAACATATATACCATTAAAATTTTCCAAGATGTCAAAGCTAGACATCAAGGTAGTTTCATGTACTTGAATGAGCCCATTGATGCTTTGCATTAGTCTTGTTAAATTAGTTATTTATCATTTAATACTAGTCAAATGCTATCATGTGAAAATAGATCCCAAAATCATCAAATCCAGCTTCATTTCCTGTCACAAATAAGAAACAAACAATGTAAGGATTAAATATGAAATATCAATCTTAAAATAACACACATGAAAGAAATGTAGCTGCAATGTTACAATGAAAAATACAAAATATAGAACCCATTTTTACCTGAATTTGACATGTAGTAATCTTGCATGATCAACGGAACATGTATACCAAAATAAGAGTCCTAGGGTATTTCAATTTCCCAGTTCTCATCTTGGTCATCATTTTCTACATTGTGAACATGATTTTCTCCAGATGTACTGTCATTATGAGCCTCCAAAACATTATGTTCTGTATCAAGTTCATTAGATAAATTTGTTATATTGTTTTCTCCCCTTCTATCACAATCTGATCGCCAAAGCACTAGTGCTCTTTCATATGGAAAATTGTCGACGTCATACTTTGTTACATATAATCTTAAACTTGTATCCACATGTTTATCAAGCTTGTTCCTCAAATTTGACTTCAAAAATGATAGTGCACTAAACATTCTCTCATCCTCCACTGATCCCAAAATCATGGTTTGACACAAATCTGCTAATTTAAAATATTCTGATATGTTTTCTTGCAGGTATTGGCTAGCACTTAAAGTATTCCATAATCTTGTTATAGCACCGTTTTCATTAGGATTCTCCAAAAAAGGATATTGCTTCCACATTGTTTCATCAAAGCGTCCACCTTGTTGACACAATTTTGATGAATCTAAAATACCTTCAATCTGTTCTCCATGTATCGAGACTTTCTTGCAAAAGTGGTCTACTAAACATTTTAATCTCTTTTGAAAATCGGCTTTTAAATTTCTTGAACATTGAAAATTGTTCCAATATTGAGGGTATACCACACACATGGCCTCCAACAATTCATCTCGAGGAAATCGTTCTCTTATCTCTGATGATAGTGATCTTGCAATTTCTATCAAATTTTGTCTCACTGAGATCACAATATTATCAAATTGGTCTCTTGACACGGGGCAATCTTTGGTGATTCGTCCCGTCTTACTAATATAATGAAAGGGGACCATATACCCACGCACTATGATACATAGTATCCCTTTTTCATCAAACGTCAAAAAAATTTCAGTATTTTCTATATTCATGATCTTAGTCCAACTTGTAAACTCTGGACCAGTAAAAGAGTCCAGCATCATATACAAATTATCTAATGCAAGGCATGCTGACTTTCTCGCATTTGTGTATTCGGCAATATACATTGTGCGATTCTGAGACATTTTCACGAGGACATTCATTTCATGTAGCATAGGAAGAATTCCAGCCAATGTCAATAATGTTTCTATATCAGTTAGTCGAAAAAGAAGATCTCGAGCTTTGTCTACATTGTAGCGATTTTCATACATCAACCCTACCAAAGATTTGAACTCACTAAATAGTCTTTGAGCTGGTCCATTTAATGAGATCCATCTTGTATCAACATCTTTCAGTAGTTTTTTTCCATCCATAACACCATCTGCAAATTGTTGAAACTCTAAATATCGTTTGGGACTACGAGAAAAGTATGCATGAGTCTCACGTACAAGATCTTCAACTTTTGAAACTAATAGAAACTTGCTTACTATTTTAAATGCAAGATTCATCTTATGAGCCATATAATGAATATTAATCATATATGGCGAAGCTGATAGTTGTAGTCTAACACAAAGACCATTCCTTTGTCCTTGCATTACCGATGCTCCATCTGCTCCAACACATACCAACTTTTTTGCAATCATTAAATGATCCATACCACTTTCCTTCAAAGTATTAAGAACAAGTTCATAAATATTTTTAGCTGTAGAAGTCTCTCTCATCTTTTTAATCCCAAGTAGGTAGGAATGCCTAATATGGTCATTAACCATATAAATGCTCATGCAAATCCATGAAGTATTATCAATAGCTGTAACCTCATCCAAAGACAATGCCAAAAACCTAGCATTTGCAATCTCCTGTTTCAAATCATCAATTTCTACTTGAGTTAGATATCTTGCCCATTCCCAACCACTAGTTACGGACCAATGAGAAGATGGAAAGTTTGGCACGTGAAGAAAAGATAGAAATTTCATCTAATCTGGATAATCTGTCATAGGATGACCTTTACATAAGATGTGAAATACAGCGCTCAATTGTATCGTCTTGGATAACAAACTTCTTTCCATCATCTTTTCAAATTGAGATATGATGGTTCCTCCACTTGCCTCAAGTTTATTCTTATTTATTAAATATTTTTGGTATTCTTCAACACATTGGCTATGTCGGCATTCCTCCAAAGATTTCCATCTGACAATAGATTTCTCTTTACCATTTACAATTTTCTTTTCATAAACCTTTCCTGCATGCTTTTGTACTGTATCTAGCTTCATCTGAAATTTCACTACCTTGCAACTTTTCCAACTACACGCAAGACATTTAACTTCTCATAAATCCTCATTTGTAGAAGGTATTTCTTCAATAAATGGAAAACTTGAGAGCCAATCATCTTGGAATTTTCTCCCTATGGTCCACTGGCCTTTTTTTCCTTTTCCGTGAATGGTTTGTGTCACCTTCCAAGGAAATATCTTTAACATTTTCATCATTAATTTCTGTTGAAACTGCATTTATCTCACCCTGATCACTTGCGGAACCTATTATTTCATCCATCATATGGATATCAAATGCATTTTCACAAGAGTTAACATCTCTCTCAGTAATAGATTGTTCAAAGGAGCTTGAAGCATGAAGAGAATGTGTATTCTTGGATTGAGACTTTTTAAAGTATGATAATACATCAATTTGCCTTGATAGTTTCTTCCCAGGATTAGATTTTGACATCTCACTGAATATTCCAGAAGTAAAATTTCAAATCGATCTAGAAACCCGCATCAATAGTTTCCAAGAGTTGAGAATTACTAGATTTGTAAGTAGCTTTCAAAGTAAAATAAGTGTAATGTTCACAAAAACCATTATGCAATTTTTTATTAAAATGCTGTGCCAAGGCCCAAGCCCAAAAGCAAAAATAAATAATTATACACAAAACAATAACATCATGAGTCATCATCTATAAAACAAAGAACATCATTCAAATATAAAATATAAAAAAAATTCCACTAAATTAAATCATATCTCCAAATCACCTAATGAACACTTGAAAGCTTTAAACAAAACAACAAAATATTACAATAACTTTAATCATCCTTTCCAAAACAACTCTCCCTTAAGTTGTAAATAATTGGTTATATGAAGTTGAAACATATCCTCTATCATTTTCCATGATAAAAGTGAGGAAGGAAACTAGTCAGTTACTAGTGATTCTTTTACTTATCAATGGAAAGAAATCCCTTAAGACATTGTCCTCCTGTTGACCATAGTTTCCTTTCCATAGTGAAACACGTCCAGTATGGCCATGAAATAACCTAAAAATACTCAAATGTTTTCCATGATTTGTAAACACACGGGCACCATGTAAAGTTTCAGGCCCAAAAAAGCACATTTGGGATCCTATAAAGCAAAATTAGTTATTGTATCAAACAGTTAAAACTCCTAATTAGCACTTAGTGTTTGTTATTTAACCAAGTTCCATTGAAATAACAGTCATGGGATGTTACCAAAGAGTTAACCAATAGATAAATGCACACCACAAATCATACATTCACTGGAACTTCCCCTCCCATGAATGACCATCTAAGGGAAAGGGGCAAAAAGAAGAAAAGAAGTCAACAAATCACCATAGTCAGCCAATGATTCTTAGTGTCAAATCATTGGAAACTGAAAATCAAGTGAAAATTTAACCCATGCATCCATGGGTTGACAAAAAGAGTTTATAGCAGCCACAAGCTAATCATTCTATGAGTCTACCCAAATCTGACACAAACTCCTAAAACTTGTTGATTAGAAATTCCCCAAGAAATTTCACTTGGTTCATGAGAGAATGAAAGACAAGTGCAAATAAACTTCCATGAAAGATGAGTGAAAATATCCTTCCATGAATGGATATCACTCTCCAAAATCATTTTGGGCATATTCCAATATGTAGGAGCCAGGGAAACATGGTGCATAACAGCAGTCTATTGTGCCTGAATTTAAACCGCATCAAGGGAACATTTGCACTCTTCACACATTGAACATTGAAGACAATTGATTATTGCCTGACATGACCATAGCAACAAAAGCATCAAGCAGAGGCTATAACAAGATTATGTGAAAGTGAGAAAGAACACCCATCATGAAGCATCAAGTAATATCATCCACAACATCAACATCACTGTTGGGCAGATTTTGATCGCCTTCGCCTACTAGAAGTAACTTCTAGTGGTAAAGGTGGTTTTAAAGCTAATCTACGCGAACGACGGGGGGTAGGATTATGTTCTTCCACGATTGCTGATTAATTTTAACCAAAAATAAATAAACAAAAAGAGGGTAATGCTAGGCAAAAGGGTTTACCAGTAAACTGTGAACTGCAGAATACCTCCTGGCAAGCCAAGAAGTACGGGCAGGAAATCTCCCCGAATGCTATGTTTGGTGTATCACAATTTAAAGGCGGCCGACTCAGTTCACTATGGATGGATAGCACCTAAAATTTGTCCACCCAAATATACCCGAAGGTACGTGGAGGCCCAAGTCTGTATTAGCGTTGTCTAATGCGAAACCGCACAGTGAGAGCACCACCTATATACTTATCATACTGTAACGCCGCCCCAAGGGACGTGCTACGATATACTTACGTACGTGGGGTGAGATATCACACTCGGAATGTATCGCAGAAAAGTTAACGACAGCTGCTACATTTTACGACGTCGGAACACGTCTCTAGCCTAGACCTTCTAAATGTTATCGTTATGGTTCCAATGCATTTTTAGATAAATTGAGATTAATTTTATGTTGATCTTGCTTAACAATTTTCCTTTCAATGGTACCACGATGATGTATGTAGAAATTCCTAAATGCAAACTAAGAATGATAAGCAAACTTTTCACTTTTAGTTTTTCAATGAAAGACCTAGCTACAAAGGGAAGAGAGCAAATAATTTCGTGAGCAAGCAAATCAATTAACAAAAGAAAACATTGAGCACAAAACTAAATGCAGATTTCCTAATGTTCCTTTTTTGCAAAAAAAACACAATCCTACATGCAAATGCAAGTTTTTCTTTTCAGTTCCTTTAATGTTATGAATGCAGAAAAGAAACTAAGTGCATCAAACAAATGCTTTTTACTTTTCGAGAAATGAAGAATATGAACGACAATTGTATAACTGCCATCATTGCCAGCGTATACATGCCATTTACAAAATTTCAAGGAACTAGATTAAGAAGAGATATCTCAAAGATCGAATTAAAAAGGAAAATAAAACAATCATCATGATACAAGAAACAAAAATATCATATGTCTTAAATATCAGATTTTCTCTAACTGACAACAATTTTCTTTTTGTCTGCTCAATATTAGTTCTTATTTTTCTATTATCCATTCTCATTTATTTAAGATTCTCATAAAATTTACATAAAAGGTCCTTCAATTCCCTAATTTATTCTTCATTTTGAGGTTTTATTTGAATTCATCACATTTACTTTTCATTTATAAGGTCTACTTCCTTTTCTTTGTAATTGAATATTTCTCTGAGGAACATGTCCAAAGAAATTATAGCTTATTTTTCCAACGAATTTCCATAATCAGAATCAAGCTTAAAAAAACATCTATGAACCAGGTTCACTTATGAGAATTAACTACATTCTATTTTTTAATAAGAAAAAGGAGGCTTGTATCAAGATAAGACAGTCTCTCCATGCAAGGAACAATTTCCAAAGTATAATATTGAATGAATTCCTCAATGTAAGCTATTAACTTCTCTATGGTAGTATCAAACTGGTGTTTCAAGTCAAGATGAAATCATGAGGAGGCTTTCATTGATATTTACTTTTCTGAAAGATATTTTCTAAAGGAATCTACCTCCAAATGTAAGGAATCTCTGTCATTTGCATTTTGAGCGGCTTGAAAATCCATATCATGTGGCCCAAACATATCCTACCACCTGGAATCCATAATGTTTTACCTACCACTCAACATCTAGATCCCAATTTTTGCTCTATCCACTTAACACCAACATTTCAATTGTCACGCACTCTTGAAATATGAAATATACATACTGTGTTATTTGCACTATCATAATGATATCCAAAATCTGGACCTTTCTTTAAAATCCAAATATTCAAATATCTATATTTTAAAGAAAGACCCAGATTCAAATTTTCTAAGTTATGAGTTTTCCTTGCTATAATGTTTTGCCTTAATTATTGGGATATCTGAATCATTCTACTCAGTTCCAACTCAACCACTTGTCCACTTGCATCTGACATCACATGTGGCCTATGATATTTCTAACATATCACTTGGGTTATCATAAGTTTTTGCATGTTAGGTTATGTGGCATCACAAATGTGAAATTATGTTGTGTTAGATGTATCATCATTAATAATGTGTTATCTAACATGAGTCATCCTATATGGAACCCAAATCTGGGATATCTAGATTCAGTGTTCCTCTACTCATATTATAGATCATAGATATTAGCATCCTATCTCTAAGCCATCCATATATCCAAAATTTCTCTCACCTGACTACTCTTCACTTACATGGTATATGACTTAACATCCAACATGTCATTCTTTATGGCATGTGACGTGTCATTCAAATCTATGTATCTATCTCTTCACTTTAATATTTATGATATTCATTTCTTCTGGATTACAAAATGTCCATCCATCCAAATTTCACTCTAGGAATGATTTTTACCATTCAAATCCTTTTTTCCTCGAATACAAAACATACAACCTTCCAAATTTTCTAGAGGAATGATTTTTACCATTTAAATATCTAGAAATGTGGCTATTTGGCTTCCTTAGTAATTTAGTGGTTTCATTTTTTGGTGTTCTCTGTTATGTCCATTCTGCTATTGGTCATAGGTTTTGTCCATTTTTATTTTGGAGATATGGGTTAGTGGTTTTAATTATTTTGGAAGTTGGATTTTTTGTAGCTCATTTTGACTTATTTTTTTGGAGACTCATAGGGGCATGAAAATCTACCAAAGTTCTAATATGTACATTGAATACGATTGTCTGATAATGCAATATATCTACCATGTTTCACAGTGACACTTCCTCTGTGTTTCCAGCCTTCCTAGGGACTTAAGTGGACTTCCATGATAAGTAAATCTTCAATCATTCATTTAATACGACAGCTTTGGACATTTTCCACTGGCGGAAAAAAGAGTTAAAAGACTTATATCGCAAGCATGAATACTCATATTTGACTTAAAAAAAAATGGGTGTTGTCAGTTGGGGGTTTGCTTCTTATCCGAATCTACTCTATAATATGCTGGAAGATACTAACATGTAATGACATTACAATGCTACAGAATCATTTTGTTTCTTAGCTACAATGCTACAAAATTTGAGTGCTTCAAGAATTATTCGCTTGTGAATTCATTTATGTGTTCAAAATCATATTTTAAAAAACTAAAATTCATAATATTATCAAAAATTGTATTGTTGAATTCCAACAATGAAACAAAAGTATCTAGTTACACTACACCATAGAAAAAAGTCATATTTGGACAACTCAAAGGCTTATTCATTGCAACAAATTGCAGATACATCAATGACCGAAAGTTGGTCATTAACATCGCACATACTAGAAATATCATCAGTGGCTAGGCCACTAAAAGCCACACATGTCATCCACCACACAAGGGGGAGCAAGCAAGAGGAAATTTGAACCTAGGTCATTCCCACTGTAGCCACTCCAGATTGTCGTTAGACCACAATACAATAGACACATATATGTTACTCATTAGTCATAAAAGCCTAGTTTCTTGCAGGCAATACCATTTACTTATACAAGCACCATCTTACATTGGCTAGGAATAGAGAACAAAAAAACATTCCAAAAACATTTTCCAACATCCAAAGGTATCTCAAATATAGAAATAGTTTCCAAGTTATACTGGTCAAAAGACAGGTCAAAAATACTAAAAATCTCACTTAATGTAAATCACACCTCTTTTAAAGTATATCAGTGTCCATGGGATCTCAAAATGAACACAAATGGATAACTAACCAGCACTGTATACTCTACTTGTTAATAATCTTGCCACTATTAAAGGGTAGCCTTATTAAAAAGAGACATGGACCTAAAGTACTACCAAATTATGTCTATTGCAGTTTGAATTTTGAAACCAGTACTTAAACCAAATCCAATTTCCACTAACGGACTTGTTCTTAAACATACCCATCTTTCATATACATATTATTGAAGCGTATGGAGGCAAGCAGCGTAGAAGTGAAAAATATTAGAATGGTCTAAAATTGTAGTTAGCAATGTGAATAAGAAATTAGTATTGGTAGGCTTGCACAGAATTGGACCGTACATTAAGCAATAGGGGAGTAATTTTACTTGTAAAGGACCATCGGTTCAACTTCATCAATTACTCAACCAAGGCTTATTTATGGGTATTATGGAATTCATTTATCTTTTGGCCTCAAGCCTTCTAGACTTAGTCATGACCGCAGGATAAGGCTATTGGAACCAGCACATATTCAAAGGATAAAGCTAATTTACATTGTTGGATGTTGCATTGGACAATTCATCTTTTGACAGATTCAATAACCTTTTCTCTTCCAATGCTAATTATACCATTCTAAGAATACTGGATAGTTTAATTTTCTTATGCGAAACAATAATTTTGATGCACTATCTACATTGCCAAGCTCATATTCTGTTAGTATGGGGAATTTTAAATTTTGATTACATAATGAACTGCTTAGCATATTTATATTAAAAATCTAATTCATATGTCTAAAATGGCTTTCAGGCTCTATACCATTGCAAGATCTGAAATCCTAGAGTCTTGCAAGCCCTTCTTACTCCATTAAAGTTAAATATGCCGAAAACTAGCTTTTTTTTCAGTCTCAGCCAGCATTTTTGGTCTCAGAGTAGGATTGATTTTTTCTTCATGACAGAAGAACAAGCAAGAGTTCATAGCAGGGCCAAGGCAAATGCATTTACTTAAAAGGAATCAAAGAATGACCTTAATAATTTACTAAGAATAAGTCAGGGTTGTGAACGGTCAAGTTATAGGCTTATGACTCTGATAAGTATAGTTGCAAGATTTGAGATATTTACGAGCTAGTTCGAGAATTGTCAGCAGTTGTTAGTACATTTTTATTCCAAGGAAGTGTTGAAAAAGCCTAGTCTCAAATGTACTAATATCATAAAGATGACTGAACATTTGTTTCATCAGAATTGTCAGCAACTGTTTCAACAGTCTCAACTAGGTTTTTTTCATGTTTTAAAACAATAGAATCAATTTGTTTCACACCTGAAGAGATCTTACTTATCACCTTTGCATCCCTGTTCTCTTTATTAAAAATGTCACTCTTGACATTTCTTGCATTTTGCATGGCAGGAGTTTGTTTCTTCAGAATGTCACCGAGACCAGGCATACCATCATCTTCTTTACAAGATTTTACAGAGGTTCTTCGTGTTTCATATTCATTAGAATTTTCTACTGCTGCCAAATTCTCTCTTTCCAATCTTGAAACACGTTTAATGAGGACTTGATCAAGACTTTTAGCTCTCTCCTCCAATTCCCTAGGGTGTTTGTCATGCTCCTTTAATTTAACTGACATCTTGGCTTCTTGTAATTCTTTCTCCAACCTTGATGTGCGCTTCACAAGAACACTCCCTAAATCAGAATTAAAAGCATCAACCTTTTCTGCCTCCAAGCGTGAAACAGGTTTAACTAATACATATGCAAGACTACTACCATTGTTGTTGGCATTTTCCTCCACATTCTGTTCTTTGAGCAGAGCACTCAAACCACGGGTAGAAACTATTTGTTCCAGGGAAGTAAGTTCCTCGGTGCTTAGGAATTTCATCCTCTCCAGCATTAACTGAACGAGATCTTCATAAACATCCCGAGGTGATGGAAGTTCTTTTGATATTTTGTTGTTTAATGTTGCCTTAAAGGCTTCAGATTTGATCTTTATGGAATCAGAAGTATCTTCCTCACTGTCCAATTTACAACCAGGATGATTTTTGGCTTCAGAGGAGCAGGTCCACTTATCTAAACCCTTGGGAATTTCAATGTCATCAGTACATGGCCCACCTGTTGTATCTTGACTCTTGACCCTACATTTGACCTCAACCTCACTCGCTGCATCTGTGAGTGTGGTATCTGGGAGATCAGCCAACCTGCCAAATGCAACTTTAACAGCGGCTGCAACCTCTTTCTCTACTTCGAATGCAGTTTCAAAAGAGGCAGTGACAGGGAAAATTTTAGGGGAGAATTTTAGTAGATATTTCTATATTTAGTTAGTACATTTGTATTCCAAGGAAGTGTTGAAAAAGCCTAGTCTCAAATGTACTAATATCATAAAGATGACTGAACATTTGTTTCATCAGAATTGTCAGCAGCTGTTTCAACAGTCTCAACTAGGCTTTTTTCATGTTTTAAAGCACTAGAATCAATTTGTTTCACACCTGAAGAGATCTTACTTATCACCTTTGCATCCCTGTTCTCTTTATTAAAAATGTCACTCTTGACATTTCTTGCATTTTGCATGGCAGGAGTTTGTTTCTTCAGAATGTCACCGAGACCAGGCATACCATCGTCTTCTTTACAAGATTTTACAGAGGTTCTCTGTGTTTCATATTCATTAGCATTTGCTGCTGCTGCCAACTTCTCTCTTTCCAACCTTGAAACACGTTTAACTAGAGCATGATAGTAGCTACACACAGGAAAATTTAACAATTCCTCTCATTGAGTTATGCATCTCCACAACACCAAGCCTCTCTCAGAACATCTTGAAATTCCCTCTTTGCCAGTTTGATCAAGATACTTGCAACTTGATGATCTGTAGAAATATATTGAAGAGCTAGTGCTCCCTTTTGAAATCGGTGTCTAATGAAATGGTACATGATCCCCTTGAGATCCCCTTGTTGTGTAGGGTTTTTTTCATTCACAATGCAATGCCCCAATCTTTGATCAAGAAAGACAAGTTTATCACAATTGTATCCTCAAGATCATAGTCACCCTAACTCATCACAACCATTGGTGCATTTTGTTCATGTACTTGAAGATCCATGAATAGAATTGTGGATTGCATGGATAAATGAGCCAAGTGAAGTGCATCTCCATCAGAGATGATTTGAGGCATGCAAGCATGCATCTTCCTAGAGATCCACATGCATGAGCACCTTGCTTAACTAGGACTCTGCCCTCCATTTCATTGTGCATGCAACTACTACATACAACAAAACTTAGATTTAGAACTGAACCACTAAATAAGGAAAAACATGCATGTATGTAAGGAACTGAACTGGAGTTGAATTAAGGATGGCTAATGCATGCATGAACACCTTTCTTAACAAGGACTTTTCAAATACAACAAAAACATAGATTTTGGAACTAAACCACTAAATAAGGAAAACCACCTAAACTGGACTTGGGTTTTTCACATGCATGTAGTACCCCCCACCTCTTTGTCCTCCATAAATGCTCTTGCACCCTCATTCCTATTGTATGGCCCTGTTAAAGGAGGTCCATTGCAGCGTTCTCTATTTTGTTGGAAGAAGAAAGGTGTTATAACTAAAGCATGATAGTACCTACACACAGGAAAATTTAACAATTCCTCTCATTGAGTTATGCATCTCCACAACACCAAGCCGCTCTCAGAACATCTTGAAATTCCCTCTTTGCCAGTTTGATCAAGATGCTTGCAACTTGATGATCTGTAGGAATATATTGAAGAGCTAGTGCTCCCTTTTCAAATCAGTGTCTAATGAAATGGTACATGATCCCCTTGAGATCCCCTTGTTGTGTAGGGTTTTTTTCATTCACAATGCAATGCCCCAATCTCTGATCAAGAAAGACAAGTTTATCACAATTGTATCCTCAAGAGCATAGTCACCCTAACTCATCAAAACCATTGGTGCATTCTGTTCATGTACTTGAATATCCACGAATATAATTGTGGATGGATCGATTTATTGGGACATTTTGAAAACACATGACCAGATGTTCTTGCTGTAAAATCAAATTGACGCAGTTTTGGGTAGATGCTTGTAGCTCATTTTGACTGTGCAAGAAACCAGTGAGCCAATGAAACCATGTAATGATTGTCGGCACAATGAAACTGTATGTGTACTGTCTGTGTTTGATCATGATAAAATAGGGACACATCAAAAGTGTAACATATAACCAGTCTCAAACTTACAAGGTAAGGGAGAACAAAAAACCATTAAAAGATTGTACAATGTGAGATTTTCCTAAAGAGATGCAATAGTTTGAATGTAAAGCTGCAAGTCAGTTAACAATAGGAGTGTATTTTAGAAGAATGAAATGCCATGTAACTGCATCTAGTTCAAATTACCAAAAAAACCACCTAATTTTGATTGCATTCGAAAAAGTCACTGAAGCTTGAACTAAATTTGAAAATCATAGGTCAGCATTCCTCAAACACTAATATCACACAAGTAATTCTACACTTTCACGCTGACATGTTATGACTCGTTCTTCACTCTAGTTGAATATAAGAGTGACACAACTCATTGGAATCTTCAATGTTGTAGTATTTCCATTTATTACAATTATAGCTAACAAAATCCTATCCTCCAAGATTTTAAGCCATGCAATTTTTTTTGTTGAACTAACGCTGCATCGATATCTCGTGAAACTCGGTTAATGCCCCAATCTTTGATCAAGAAAGACAAGTTTATCACAATTGTATCCTCAAGAGCATAGTCACCCTAACTCATCACAACCATTGGTGCATTCTTTTCATGTACTTGAAGATCCACGAATAGAATTGTGGATGGATTGATTTATTGGGACATTTTGAAAACACATGACCAGATGTTCTTGCTGTAAAATCAGATTGACACAGTTTTGGGTAGATGCTTGTAGCTCATTTTGACTATGCAAGAAACCAGTGAGCCAATGCAACCATGTAATGATTGTCGGCACAAAAATTGCATTCACATGCTGTCATATTGTACAGAGGACATCATAATTTTGAAATATATTTTGCTGAAAGTTTCGGAAATACTTACCAACGCATCAAAATCATCTTGAAACAGTCTACAGAGATCTTGAAATCGAGAAATCATCTTGAAACAGTCTACAGAGATCTTGAAATCGAGAAAGAGAATCGAGAAATCATCTTGAAACAGTCTACAGAGATCTTGAAATCAAGAAATCATCTTGAAATAGTCTACAGAGATCTTGAAATCGAGAAAGGGAAGGAAGGTGCATACCGTTGAACAAACTGGCGAAAAGCGGGGTGCCTTTGTCTTATTAGTCATTGTTGGAGTCTAAAAGCAAGGTTGTACATGCGCAGGCTGAGCACGTAGGCTGTGGCGATCTCCCACAGCACCATCTCTTTCTCTTTCGAAGTGTATCTAGATTCTCTGCTTTATACGAACTATGGAAGGCCCTAATGGACCAGAGAGGGTCGGCCTTGCTCAACCAGCAAGAACAGCCCTCAGCCAGCAAGAACAGCCAGAAGATCAGTGTGCACAAACTTTAAAGCCCAGCCACCTCTCCGAACCAGTGAAAAAATGGGGCGAATCACTCTAACCCCTTCCTCTGATCCTGTAAATCTAGGCGAATGCCATGGAAATCTGGAAAAGCTGGGGGGAATTTCATGTTTCCAGTTTTGTGCACCCTTTTTTTGGTGGGCTAATAGTTAATAATTAATTATTTTTAAAATATTTATTGGGCTAACTTTATTAAACTATAAAAAGTGGGTTTTATATAAAAAATTCGCCCTAATAAAATTTAAAATCCCTTAAAATTCGCCTTTGGGCTAAAATTCGCCCCTAAAATTTTCCCTGCATGTGACCACCCGCCCTCACACTTAATGTTTAATTAAACTGCCGGTCAATGTTGGAGCATGCCCCCCCCAAATTCGACGGCCAGTGCCAAATTTGTCGGTTCTATCTAAAGTTCCTCCAGTTTTGGAGGAGCTTTCCTAGGTGTGATTGGGCAAATTACTGTTTGGGTCATAACACTTGGAGATTTCGACCATTTTTTAAGAATGAATAGTCATTTTCGGCTAATTTTGACATTCTAAACTCATTGGAATAGGTTTTAGAGCCATTAGAGGTCATTTCACGCAGGTGTTTTTTCAAGAGAGGTCAAGGAGCCACTAGGGCCACTAGGGTATTTTCAGTGTTTTGAGCATCCATTCTCTGTTTTCTGCAAATGAATAGTCATTCCTGACTAATTCAAGAATTTTGAAGTTTTTTTTTATAGATATCACAGCCATTTGAGGCTTTTTATCACATTTACTTACCATTTTTTAGCAATAATATATGAGGGACATGCCATTGGGAGCTGGACCAGCAGATGTAGCCCAGCAGGGGTGAACTGCTTCATCAATTTGTTGAGTATTGTCATATGTGATGCTTTATTCTTTGTCATTTACTGATAAACACTATTATATAAGCTAATTTACATGCTTTAACCTCACATAAAAATATTTTTAACTAAGTTAAAACCATTTGTTTCACCTACAAACTTTATTGAACCTTATGCACACAATTTAATTACTATTTGGAAACTTAGCACAACAAAAATAATGCTAGAAATTTATATATTATAGAGCAATGAAACACATAAAATATGCAAAAAACACAAGAACACAAATCACATAAAACCAAAGAGACACAAATATATGTGGTTCACCCGATTTGGGCTACGTCCACCCCGAACAGCTAGACCTTCCTTTCTATTATCCAGCAAAATGAAGAGACACAACCTACAGCAAATCTGCTGTAATATCCTTTTTTCTCTCTCACAGTCTCCATATATGTTTCTCACTCTGAGAATACACATACAATACACAGTCGTAATACAATACCCTCATACATGTGAGGGGTTGCCTTCTAGGGCAAAAAACCCTAAACTAAACATAACTTCTACTATCAGATCATCTGCCTAATGAACGGCCCAAATTGACTAGAAATTACTATACTTTTACAAGGCAATTTTACATCTATTTTTAGCTTCGGGGGCCTTGCCCCCGAAACCCCCCACCAGGGGGGGGCTCCATAAAGTCGCAGCCGCCCCCCCTGGACCCCCCAGGCAACGTTTAATTATGGGCGGTGTTGTTGCCCCATTAAGGTACAGGGGTCCAACACTGTGATACAAACTAAACAAGATAATCAGGCTCCACACCCAACAATCTCCCACTTGGAGACTGATTATAGGAACTCCACCGCTACTTCTTTTGCTAGAAATTGACTCCTCTTTGGACCTAGTTGTTTCTCATCTTCATCGTCATCCTTGAAGACCAATTGAAATAGATCATATTCTCAGTTTCTCCCTAGTTACAAATTTTGTTAGCATATCTGCAGGATTCTGGCTAGTGTGTATCTTTTCCAGCTTCAACTGTCCATCTTCCAACACTGATCGTATGAAATGGTACTTGAGCTGTATGTGTTTAGTCCCGGAATGAAATTCTGAGTTCTTTGCAAGATGAATGGCACTTTGGCTATCAATATATAAAGAGCCCATATCATGCTTCTTACCCAATTCATCCATAAACCTTTGTAACCAAATCATTTCTTTACTAGCCTCTGTGGAAACAACATACTCTGCTTCTGTTGTTGAAAGTGCAACAACACTTTGGATTTTGAAACCCAACTGACAGTTGTTCCACCTACAGTAAATACATATCCTATAGTGCTCCTCCTGTTATCTCTATCACCTGCCATATCTGCATCAACATATCCCTGTAGAGCAATGTTTGAACCACCAAAGCATAATGCTTGATTTGTGGTACCTCTCAAATATCTGAGAATCCATTTTACTTCCATCCAATGTTCTTTTCCTGGATTATTCATGTACCTGCTTACAACTCCCACTGCATGTGCAATATCAGGCCTTGTGCAAACCATTGCATACATTAAGCTTCCAACTGCTGATGCATATGGAACTTTAGACATATAGTCCATTTCTTCTTGGGTCTTGAGGCACATCTCCTTACTAAGTTTGAAATGGCTAGCAAAAGGTGTACTAACTGGTTTTGCATTCTGCATATTAAATCTTTTCAACACCTTTTGTATGTACTCATTCTGAGACAATGTTAATTTGCGATTTTTCTTGTCTCTAGTTATTCTCATACCAAGGATTTGTTTTGCAACTCCCAAATCCTTCATTGCAAATGAATTTTCCAATTTTCTTTTGAGCACATTTATTTCCTGCATGTTAGACCCTGCAACAAGCATGTCATCTACATACAATAACAGTATAATATAGCTGCCATCATTTTGCCTTTTCAGATAAACACAATGATCAGAGTGACATCTAGTATAACCTTGTTCGGACATAAACCTGTCAAATTTTAGATACCACTGCCTTGGGGCCTGTTTTAAGCCATACAAGCTCTTCTTTAACCTGCACACCAATTTTTCTTTCCCTTTTACCTCATATCCTTCTGGTTGCTGCATGTATATCTCTTCCTCCAAATCTCCATGGAGAAATGTTGTCTTTACATCTAACTGTTCAAGATGCAAATCTTCCGCTGCTACAAGACTTAAAATAGTTCTGATTGAATTCATTTTAACAACAGGAGAAAATATTTCATCAAAATCAATACCTTTCTTCTGTGCAAACCCCTTCACCACAAGTCTAGCTTTGTACCTCTGTTTTCCTCCGTCTTCTTCCTTCAGCCTGTAAACCCATTTATTCTGCAATGTAGTTCTACCTGCAGGCAACCTGACTAAATCCCAAGTCTGGTTATGCATTAAGGAGTCCATCTCTTCTTCCATGGCTAGCTCCCACTTCTTCCTACTTTCAACCTGCATTGCTTCTTCATAACATTCAGGTTCACCAGAATCAGTCAACAATAAATAATATAATGAAGGAGAGTATCGTTCAAGGGGTCTACTTATCCTGGTAGATCTTCTAACACCACTTTCAGGTGTTTGAGGTGCCTGTTGTTGTTGTGGTGGTTGCTGCTGCTGTGGTTGTTGATTATTATTATTTTCAGGCACCTTTACTTTTTCAGTTATCTCATCAAGAACTGTGTATTCCTTGCTTTCTTTTTCATGTTTCTTTTCCTGCAGCTGATTCTTATACAAGACCTTTTCATTGAATATTACGTCTCTGCTCCTAATGATTTTGTGATTTTCATAATCATATAAGCAATAACCAAAATCATTAGCACCATATCCAATAAAGGTACATTTCTTTGATTTTGCCTCAAACTTTGTTCTATTTTCTTTATTAATATGGACAAAGGCCTCACAACCAAAAGGCTTTAAAAAAGAGTAGTTTACCTTTTTACCTGTCCATGATTCCTCTAGAATACCACCATCCAAGGAACTTGAAGGCCCTCTGTTTATTAGATAAACAGCAGTATCTATAGCATCTACCCAAAATTGTAAAGGCAATCCTGCATGCAATCTCATGCACCTTGTACGCTCCATGATTGTTCTGTTCATCCTTTCTGACACACCATTTTCTTGTGGTGTTCTTGGAACGTTCTTCTCTCTGCGAATTCCATGCTCTGAACAGTACCTATCAAACTCTTTGCTGCAATATTCACCTCTATTTTCTGATCTGAGACACTTCAACCTCTTTCCTGTCTCAATCTCAACCAAAGCTTTCCATTTCTTGGAAGTATCAAATACATCAAATTTATTCTGAATACAATAAATCCAAGTTTTTCTAGTTGCATCATCAATAAAAGTAACATAATAACGAGAGCCATCGAGAGACGATACCTGAGCAGGTCCCCATACATCTGTGTTAACACTAGAAATCATACAGCAGAATATGACATTAATTAATGTCAAGCCAAAGGATTTACAGGGCAGGAAGACATTATGGAATCAAGAAAGTATTTAAAATCTCTAAGGTTTTGAGAAAATCAAATTTGAACTAGTCTTAAAATGCTAATTGTGTGCTTTATCCTTCGAGAAGAGTGCCTTTTGCGAGGCTTTTTGCCCGATAAGCACGCATTCCTTAAAGTGGAAAAATGTCGCTTTCCGAGACCACACAAAGCAAAGGACAGTTACTCCTTACATGAAGTCACCTAAGGAAAACCACCAGCACCTCCTTAGACACTATGTGAGCACACAAAGGAATATTTGGAGCACACAATGGAATCATACCTCTCCCTTGGGTCACCATCCACCATGTACCAAGGGAGGGAAGGAGGATTTGAAATCCCCTATATAAAGCCACCAAGAGATGAAGAATGGGTGATCACATTGTTATGCTGGCCAGAATTTCCCAAGAAATACCAGCAGTGTGTGACCCAGAGCTGGAGAGAGAGGGGATTCGATTTTTGGCCACCCAACAATCATAGTCCATCACAGCAGAGAGAGAGGGAAACTACATTAGAGGCAGAGTTTGGAAAAAAACATCCTTGCATCAAGACCTAGAACCATTGTCTATGGGCCCCTTGGCAAGTGGGTAAAATTTATTCTCCTTATCAAACGTTTAATAAGAAGAGGCCTAGAGCCATCGTTTGCATTATTATCGTTTTGACTCTCTTCAATAGCTTCTGTATATTTTTGTTTTAGTTTTTAGTTTAATTTGAGCATACATTCACATATTTTTCCCTCTAGATTATATGCTTTTGAGATCCACCACTTTCTTCCTGTTACCAATAGTTTATAGGGGTATACCACACCCCTTAAACTAGTGCGATTTTGTACACCCATGCATCAAATCCACCACAATAGGATTGGCGACTCCACTAATGTTTTACAAGTTTATGTGGTTGTGCCATCTCTTGCAGGAGACCTTTGTCTACGCTGGAGAGTGGAGCTGATAGTCCTCTGATCCATCTTGCAGTCCCCAGATTCACTTTGAGTGAAAATTTGAAGAAGGAAGCTCCTAATATTTTTTACTTGCAGAAATTTTTGCACAGTTATTTCTCACATACGCGCAATGCGCGCATTCAGGGCTGACCTGCGCATAGGAAAGTGCACCTATCAGGGCCTTTTGCGCGCAATTTACAGAATACGATTTTTCTCCCTATATTTTGCATTTTTCTACTTGTAGTGTGCTGGGCAGCCCCTAATGTATCTGCGAGCACTTGTGCTGATACCCCACAGCTTCTAAGAACTCACTTTTAGCTACATTCTGTAGGCTTAGAGTTAGTTTTGCTTCAAGTTGGTTTTTGCAAAAATCCTCACATAGTTTAAGTAGGGGGCAAATTAACCATTGCATTCTAAACAATTTATGTTTTTAAAATTCTAGTATTCACACTTAGATAAATAGTCCAAGTGGGTGGCCCAAGACCACACATGCATAGCTATTTTTATTCCTTCTAGTGTAGAAATTGTTTATTTTAGTCCAATTTTTGCATTAGAGATAGCGGGACTAGGATTGAATTGTCGATTAGAGAAATTAATCTCTTCTACCTTTGCACCATCCGGTAATCCTAGGTAAGCATATGAATGCTCTATATTTACAATTCGCCATCTCCCTTTAGTTAGTCACACAGATTAACTAGGAAAATTTGAAAGCGGCCCATTATCCGCACATGTTTTCCATTTGAACCAGGAACAATATAACATAGTTTAACTAGGGGATTTTTGTAAAGGATCAGCAATATCCATATGTTCAAACTATGAGCTTGTTCACCTTATTCTCACACACACTCACCCACTAAGCAAAGGAAGACACCTAAAACTAATTTAACCAAACTCACTAAATTCTCCCCACGGGGGCCACAAAAGAATTTATAGTTTAAGTTAGGATTAAGGGGGTAGGCATCCAATAAGCCACCTTGATCATAATTCATATTGAAACATATAAGTTGTGTATTTAGGGAGCTTCAAATCCACCTATCAGCCCACGGGAGATACCCAATTCATAGGCGGTTAGGCTTAGGCGCAGTGCGTGCATGCGGTATCAGTTGGGGCTACCTGACCCGACTGATACTCGATACTGTTAGCTGACTACCAATAATACCAAGACTCGAATGCTCACGCGAGACGGTGGTTCTTGGTGGCCAAAAGCTATGGCATCCTTTACCCTATAGGTGACGGTGCAGGCAAGCGCCAGACCCTCTACCCTCACCTTGGTGGATTCTCTTCGGCTGACTGGGGGCGTTGCCAACTCTTATGGGACGTTTTGCCAGAACTCGCAAGAAATTTCTCAAGCCCCAGTTACTTTTGAGTGTGTGAGGATGCATAGCTCTTCTAGGATTTTGAGTATCATGCGTAAACAAACAAAAACCATTTTTTTTGCTTGATTGATCACATAGATTAAGTTAAAGGGAAAATTTATTTTATTTTCGCTTTGTTTTATGTATGTGGCCATAAATTTGCTTTGATCACAGACTCTATCCTCTCAAAATTTTTCCAAAGTCGAACCTGGTCGACTCCCGAATGGTCCCAATGGAACCTCGTCGATCCAGGCGTCTTTTGGACCTCCCCCCATTACAGGGAGGGGTTCCATGTCTTTCGCCATTCAGGAATCAAAGACAGAACACTTCCACTATCATTGGTTCATCCTTTATTGGAGTGTTGGGGCCCTTGTTTTGAAATTCAACAGATTTTGAGTTACGGTGAGTACGTGGCAGAATGCAACCTCGGTAGGCAGAAAGATGTCAAGGTTGCGAAGGATCAAATGACAGGTGTCGCGGTTGTTGCGGGAACAAGCACAGATGGCGGAAGAGCGCGGAAGGAAACGAGAAGTGAAACTCCCGATGAACAGAAAGAAACAAAATACAATCGAGCGAGGAGAAAGGAGGACCTGTCATTCACGCTGGCAACAGAACAAATAGGCAGCTAGCCAGTGGATAGGAAGGTTGGTGCAGACGGGAATAGGCAATAGGGAGCTGTAGGAGAGCTTCGTCTGGGTTGCGTTGTTCTCCATTCCTCTATGCTTCTGAAATTCTCCCTCCGTCCGATAGGACTTATTGTATTATGTTCTGTGTATGCTCACGTAGCTGAGCCTTATAATAGTTTGCCACTTGTAGCCGAAGCTAATATAATCAGAAGTTTTGTTTCGAGTATCTATTATGGGTTTTGAATGAATGGTTTTGCAAGCACTTTTAAAATTTTATTTGTTGCAAGTCTGAATGCATTTCTGAGAGATATATGTTAGGGAACATTGTATTGCGGCTGTGTTAGACTCCCAACGTAACTTTGATTCAACCTTGTCGATGTTGTTGTTGTTTTGATACCGATCAACTCCCTACCATAGTAAGGTCATGGCATGCCTTGGGTGAGACTCTCGGCTCTTCGGGGCTCGGTGCAAATGCTGGCATGAACCTAGACTACAGTGGAAAACCTTATTGGCACTTAATCTGAACCTGGGTCTTCTCTGTGAGACATGTTCTCTCGCCAACAAATGGTTCCATTGCCAGGACCTAAAAATACATTTGGGAGCTAGATCATGGTATCTCGGATCTACGAAAGAGAAATACGAAGCTGGTGGGATAACCACCTAGATCAGTTTATTGCTCAGCAAGCTAGTTGAGATGACATAAGGAGAAAACGATTAAAAACATGGTTCTATTCTCCGACTCTGCTAGCGATACCTACGAAATCTTTTAGGGAAAGTTCCCAAAAGAAATCTACAACTGGTTGTGGAGGCTTCAGACCAAGACCGTCAAAGAAAATTCATGGAGAATCAATCGCAAGTGGGCGCACGAGGATCTGGTGGCCCTTCATCGGTTAAACACCGATTTAACCCAAGCTGTAGATTTTTGGGTGGAATCTACCTTGGACGGATATATAGTGGAGTTTGCAGCCGAGTGCTACCAGTCTTTCTCAAGAGTAGAAGATACCTTCAGGTCCAGGTTAAGGGGGAAGCTGCTGAAGGAGATTCCTTTGTGGATTAAGGCATTGATGGTAGACGAAGGACTGATGGGATTCCAAAAAGCAGAGATGGAAGCATAAACCCTCTGGTGCCGAGGGAAGGGATTAAGGGAGAGATGTTACATGAACCATGAGAAAGGGGAGTAGGGCTATGGATGTTGAGACCACCAACATCGGAGGGCACTGATTGCAGAAAGGTGGCGAGAGAGGGTGATGAAGGAGTTAAAAGACAGGAAAGCAGTCGAAAGAACAAAGAGGAGGCACCTCAGATGACAAAGGGAATGGAAGGTCAGGTGGTTCCCCATGATATAGGAGGGGCCGTGAAAGAAGTGTGGAAGGTGTATAGGAGTCCAACCTAGATGGAGAAAGGAAAGAGGTCTGACGGAGAAGGTACAGATGCGCGCCCAGAGGAGGTGTCCGATGTGGAAATGCACATTGTAATGGAGAAAATATTTCAAGAAAGGTCGGCGTCCATATCTCAAGGTATTCCTAGTCCCCACAGTTCAAGTAGTGCTAGTCCCAACCTTCCCCTGGTGCTCTACAAGCCCATAAGTGAAATTTTTGTTAAGTTACGTGAATTAAGTAGGTTGCACAGTATTCAGTCTCCAACTGTAACACACGCTAGTACTAGGATTTCTAGTGGCACAATCTCACAACCAGGATCCAACGACTTCATTTTAATAACACCTATTCAAGTGAGCATGGCGGGATCACTCACCCGGTATCCAAAATTCTCTGGGAAGGGGAACGACGACGTCAAATAGCACTGGTACCTCTGTGAGGCCATATGGAGGGTGCGACAGACACCTGATGTTGGGAAGTTGATATAATTTCATACCACCCTTAGGGAGAGAGCCTTATGCTGGTTTATGAAATGGTCGGAAGCTCACCTGAATCCAACGATGGCAGATGTAAAGAGGGATTTCATTAAGGAATTCAAACTGCCTCAGACAGACCAACAAGGCCTATCAGAGATGTGGGAAATCAAGCAGCGAGAAGGAGAAACTGCTTGGGAGTTGATGCGGAGATTCAAGGATGCAGTCAGGAAACTCAGCTATCCAATTGATCCAAACCATTAAATGGATTGGTTCATTAAAGCTCGACTACCTTTGACCTAAATTCCATTGACTCAACAAAGGATCGACACGTTGCAGGATGCACTAGAGCAGGGAATGAAGATAGAAGCTATGGCGGGTTACCCGCAAGAGTTTAAGGGAGGCACAATGGTACAGGACCCCTCTATAATGGGTCTACAGCATCAAATAGCCAGTCTGACAGAAAAACTCAAGGAAATTCAACCCATATGACTGACGAGACTGAACGTATGGTGCACGCATTGTCTCATGGAGGGACATGTGGCAATCGAATGTCCTGGATTGCGGGGCCAAAATGTGGGGACATCGGCTGCAGGGGCGCAAGGGGCTCCACCACTAGGAGGGGTTGCGCAAATAAACACCCAAGGGATATATCCACCACAACAGTAATACACAGGGTTCCCTGAACAACAAAGTCCAGCCACCAATGAGTACTGTGAAATATGAAAAACTATGGGCCATCAACCTCGCCTGTGCCCGATCTTAAAGAAGTATTCCAATGTTCCAAATAATATATACTATGAATTCTGTGCCTCAACTACCCACAGCACAAAGTAGTGGTGAGCACTGGATTCACTGGCGGAGCGGCTGGACTGGCCTTCATACAGAGTAAACAAAGCTCCCCAAGGAAGAGGAGGAGGCATGAGGGGAGGTCGAGCAGGAGGTAGAGGTCTAGTAAGATGTTATAATTGTGACCAGGAAGGACATGTAGCTAGAGAATGTCCACTCCCTAGAAGACCCTGGTGTTCTCAGTGTCGGGTTAACACACACGTAACAGAAGATTGCTCGGAGCTTATCAAAAGATGGGAGGAAAGAGCTAGACAGAGGGGGACAAATCTAGTAAATGCAGAACCCAGGCTAAAGGGAACTCAGACAATGAAAAATGTGGTCATAGTGACACGAGGAGGCAAAATAATGGGGGAAGATATGCGTGCTATGGACCCAATAAAATTGATTAGGCCAACGTCCCCAAATCTCGTGATCAAACCAGAACGACAGAAACAATTTTTCCAAGAAGTAGCAGAAACGTTTGCCCAGTTGGGGGGAAACAAAGGAATCGAGTTACAGAAAGCTCAGGAAGACAATGAAACCCAAATTAATTTTGAAGCTTTGATCCAGGAGTGGTTCCATCTCTTCCTGAAAATTGTTAACAATGCACCAATGCTAGAATGGCTAAAGCAGAACCTAAAAGGGGTGCTGAAGAAGAACACCGAAAAAAAGAATCAATAGAAGTGGACCAGAAGTATGTACAGAGAATCAAGAGAAACAAATGAAGGACAAGAAAGGAATTCCAAGTGAACACACAAGTTGCGGGGTTCCAGATTAAAGACACCATGCTTGATTTGGGATCTGATGTCAACATCCTACCAAGGAAAACTTGGGAGGCGTTGGGGAAACCAAGATTGACATATTCCCTGATTCAACTTCAGATGGCGAACCAGTATTGTATTGTTCCCATCGGCCGACTAGAGGAGGTTGAAGTTTACATTGCGGGAGTAAAGACATTTACGGACTTTGAAGTCATCGACATCATGGGGGACAAAGATCTGCACCCTGCACTGTTGGGAATTGACTGGGCCTTTGAAAATTATGCAGCGATCTATTTGAAGAAAGAACTGATGATCTTTGAGGACGAGGAAATCAGAGTCACTCATCCACTCGACCCCTACCAAGGATCGAGATATACAGAGACTATGGATAACAGGGAAGATGCTCAGCTCATGGACCATCTCTACCAAATCACCGCAGGAAGAATATAAGATTACATTAACCTGATGGTAGAAGGCTCTGTAAGCTGGAGAAGCATTCAAATTTCAAAATTAGGATCAGAAATAGCTTGGGATGATTGGCAACAAGGAGGCTATGAAACAAATACAAGGAGATGTGCCAATATTGGAAGATTCAATTGGATTGGGGCCGAGATTCAGGAATACCCAATCTTATCGGATATGAAGGTTTTAAGTATTTTCATAGCCAAGATAGAAACTACGGTACCGAAAAGTCACAAAGTACCATTGATGGTGGAGTAACCAATCCACATCCGCAAGATGGTGGAGTAACCATCGCAACTCATTGACACAATGGGATGAAGTTGTGGCAGCACTAAAAGCCAGATTTAAAGAGGAGGAGGAACCCAGAAGTAAGGACAGGTACCAAGGGGATTCAAACCCTAGAAACCATCTGGAGAAATGTGAAGCACAATGGAGAACTGATGGATATCCCGAAGAACTGTGGGTCCGCCGATTTATCCACTCCCTAGACATAATTCCAAAGGCCTGGTACTTGACGGAAGAAAAAAGAAGAGGGACCAAAAAATGGCAGGAAGTTGCGGAAAAATTCACACAGTGTTTCTCATTTGAAGGAAAGAAAAAGCTGGTTACACAGGCGTTGCGGGCTATCAAGAAGGTATTGTTCTTCCCAGATATTCAATAGGCAGACGAGCAGTCGTTTCAATACCAGGGTATCCAACAAAAGGTGGCATGTCAAAAAATTAATAGTGAGATGGACGATGACAATATGGAGGATCTCAGGCACCTATATTTCAAAGAAATAGAAAGGGAGAGAGACGTCAAAGAAGAACCAACGACAGAAGGGATCCATCTGTTACCTCTCAGAACCAAGAAAGTAAATATTGGAACAGAAGAAAAACCTAAACTGGCAACAATTGGAGACTACTGCGATGAAAAAACAACTAAGGAAATATTCAATCTACTTAAAGGATATGAGGACTTGTTTCCTTCATCAGTAGAAGATCTAAAGGGCATAAAAAGGGAGATGGGGGAAATTCGGATAATACTAAAGCCCGAGGCAAGGCCTGTGAAACATAGACCATATCATCTGAACCCAAGAGTAAAGGAAAAGGTGAAAGCAAAGATTGACAAGATGTTGAAAGTCGGATTAATATTCCCAGTAGAAGAAGCAGAATGGGTATGTCCCATATTTATACAGAGCAAAAAGGAGAAATCGGAGATATGAGTCTGTGTAGATTACAAAAGCTTGAACAATACTTATATCCATGATCTGTTTCCTACTCCGTTCAGTGACGAAGTCCTCGACAACGTCACGGGGAACGAGGCATACTCATTCACCGATGGGTTCTCAGGATACCATCAGGTAAGAATAGCGGAGGAAGACAAGAGAATGACAACATTAACCACCAAATGGGGCTCCTTTGCGTATAATGTGATGCCATTCGGATTAAAAAATGCACCTGCAACTTTCTCTGGCATTGTGATAGCCGCCTTCCGGGAATACATCCACAAGTTCTTAAAAGTCTATATGGACAACTAGACTGTTTATAGAATACTAAAAGATCATGCAAGCCTGCTGAGGGTAATTTTTGATAGATGTTGACAACTGCAGATCTCGTTGAACCTGAAGAAGTGTATATTTTTCGTACCGTTTGGAACACTGCTAGGGCACGTGGTATGTAATCAAGGTGTCTACGTAGACCCGGCCAAAGTAGCATTGATTGTCAGTATGGAGGCACCGGAGAAAGTAAAACAGCTAAGGTCACTGTTGGGCCACACAGGTTACTACCGACATTTCATTCACAACTACGCCAAGATAACAGCGCCTTTAGAAAAAATATTGAAGAAATCAGAACAGTTCCAGTGGACGAACGGCTGCAGAACGGCCCTGGACACCCTAAAGGAAAAGTTGGCGAGTGCACCAATACTCATGCACCCGAACTAGGACAAACAATTCCATGTACACATTGATGCGTCCGGCATTGCACTTGGAGTGGTCTTAGCTCAACCTGGAGACACTTCAGTCGATCATCTGCTATATTTTTCCAGATGCATGTTGTCAACAGCAGAACGGAACTACACAACAACAGAGCGGGAGGCATTGGAAATGGTGTACTCTCTTCAGAAATTCTACCACTACCTATTGGGAGGTAAGTTCAAATTTTTCACAGATCACTCAGCATTAAAATACTTAGTAAACAAGCCAGTCTTAGAAGGGATAATCTGCAGATGGCTCCTAATTTTCTAGGAGTTCACATTTGAAGTAATTGTAAAGCCCAGAAGACTTAATGTAGGTCCTGATCACCTATCCCGACTAGAGAATGGATAAAATGGAGGATTTCTAGATGATCAGTTGCCAGATGCTGATCTTTTCAGAGTAGAAGCCATCCCAGACTACCTGAATGAGATATCAGCCTACCTCACGACAGGGCAGTGTCTGCAAGAGTATACTACAACACAGAAAAGGCACCTATTAGTTCGAGCTACGAAGAATTAGCTGATAGCGGGACATCTATACAAGATGGGGCTAGACCACGTTCTTCAAAGATGTGTCCTGGACCATGAAAGGGAAGATGTACTATGGGAAAGCCACAATGGTGTTGCGGAAGGGCATGTGGGAGCTAAACTGACGGCACGCAAGGTAATACAAGCAAGCTTATGGTGGCCAACAGTGCACAAGCATAGCAAATAATTTTTCCATAAATGGCGAACAGGACTACCGTCTCACAGAGATGAGCTATCGCTTCATCCGATAAAAGTACTGTAGCCATTCGAGAAGTGGGCAATCAATTTTTTAGGACCAATTACACTAGCTGCGAGGTACTCAAAGGCAAGGTACATAATAACGGCGACAAACTACCTGACGTGTTGGGAAGAAGTTGCGCCAGTGAGGAACTGCACGGCAGAGACTACTGCTAGATTCATATTTGAAAATATAATCAGCCAATTTGGATGTCCGAAAAGCTTGATCAGCAACCAGGGTACCCATTTCATCAATGACACCATTAAGTCCCTCCTAGAGAGCTTCATTGTACAGCACCATAAAAGCAGTCCATATCATCCACAAGCAAATGGCACAGTGGAAGCATTCAACAAGATACTAGAGAAGGGGCTAACGAAGATATGCAATGCACAGCGCAATGACTGGGATGAACGGATACCAGCAACAATGTGGCCATATCGAACAACGGTAAAATGATTAAACAACCAGACGCCATTCCAGCTAGTTTACGGGAGAGAAGTAGTAGTCCCAGCGGAATTCATCGTACCAAGCCTTCTAATCACAACAACACTACAGTTATCTGATGAATAATCCCTAAAGGAGTGATTGCAGGAGATGCAAGAACCTAAAGAAGAACGATTTCTTGCGGAATTTCATCAGACGGTACAGAAGGAGAGACAAAAATCTTGGCACAACTGGCATATTAAGCACAAGACTTTTCAGGTCGGGGAGAAAGTTCTACTCTATGACAGTAAATACCAGAAGTTCCCAAGGAAACTACAGATGCATTGGCTAGGACCATTTCATGTCATAGACATTAAAGAGACAGGAGCAGTTCGGTTGGCACAACTGAATGGCCAAGTTCTACAAGGATGGGTTAACGGCGCACGCCTGAAGCCCTACCAAGAGTAAGTTAATCATTTCATTTTCAATAACTCTCACAACCGAGAGGAGTCAGTAGGATAGAATAGATTCAATAACTCTCTCGCACCCAAGATGAGCATAGATAGGATTCAGCATAATAAAACAAAATACAGTTGAGTTGCGGGGACCGCAACGGAACCAATAGTGGTCAGGGAAGGGTAGTGTCCAGCGTGCCATCCACGTCAGACAGAAAAGCGTGCCAAACATCAGCCCATCATCATTAAGCGTAGTACTAGTGTCAGTCCATAGGATTACCAAGATTTGGAAATAATTTCCATAATGAGCATCACCCATACTGTAATAAATTTTCCATAACTAGACATAACCACCAGCCATCGTGTCTACCCAAATCCCAAAACCACAGTCAGCAATGTCAGAACCCACCTTAGCAGCTAACTAATCGCATGATTGTAGCCGCGGGAGAAGCCAGGAAAAAATTAATTAGTTATGGGGTCTCATCAACCTCACCCGTGCCAGTTACTTACATAACCTGCATGCAGAGAAGAGCGAGAATGCCGGAAAAATCCAAGTTAGAGTTAGAAACCTCCAAAAGAGCAAGGGAATTTGAACCAGACCCAGAACAGAGAAGGCGTCCAGAAGAAGAAATTCAAGAGAAAAGAGAGATAATTGTTCTTCAGGTATACTAGCAACGAGCAGGAATGACAAGAGTAAGCCCAGTGGTCGTGGAATAGGAGCTGGACAACAGAATTCAGAAAATGGAGTCCCTTGTGGGAAAATATGACAGTACGACCCTGATCGACACAGACCTCATGGATTCCATTTAGTTTCCTGCACTAAAAAGGCAGGTGTACATCGAGAATTATGCGACAAAAGCAGGGCAGGCAGCAGCAAGAGTCCTGCCTGAGTTCAGGGGTATCCAAAAGTCCACTATAATGAACTTAAGTAAGTTACCAGTGTTCGGGATCACAAGTGCTGCAATGTAGTGCACGAAATTTCTATTAATTAGGATTCAGAATGGCTCTCTGTGGCTAGGAAAGGAAATCCTAATTCACGCCGAAGACATCCATAGATTGACTGGACTGTCGCAGGAAGGAAGGGACGTATCTTCAGCATTCCAAACTGTATCTAAGAGGGTGAAGAATTTGGGACACATAGACTATTATGCTATGGCACTCGAAGAGGAGGAAAGGGAGCAAAGATTGAGTTAATTAATAGGCCGGAGATCAAGTTCGCTTGCTACCGTATTGCTAGCAAGACAATGAGGCACTATACAAAAGGGGAGTGCACATTAGACACAATTTCAGTTGTGAAGCACTGTGTCCAGGGGACACGCTGAATTGGTGCTCTTTCCTGCTGAAAGAATTGTTCGAAGCTTGCAAGGACAATTACAAGAGAGCGACTGGGTTTATCTATGGGTATTTGATCATGGCACTGGCCATGTGGAAGTGGACCTTCTCGAGCATCAGGATACCAGTGGAGATAGCAGAAGACCAACCTGTGGCTATGAATTCTGTGCTGTGGAAAGTGTCTGGAGACCCAAGCACAAAGGAAGTGAATGTAGAAGCCTTCAGAGTTTGGTATGGTCAAATGGTTGACGTCGTAATGAGTCAACAAAGGATTCCAATAAATCTACTAGATGGATATAGTGAGCAGGTCTGGTTCGGAGTCACACATAAACATACTTTTCTCAGGCCTACATGTGTACCAGAAACAAAGTTCCAGATGAGGCCTTTGAAATTCCAGATTGACGAAGCAGCCTTCCACACGGAGGTGTGTTCATGGCCAGGAGTGGCAATGGATATCAGGGATGGAGTGTACACATAGTTATTTTACGGGATGTTGCCAAACCTGCTACCTAGAGAAACTTCGGAGGAAGCGGCAACAAGGATGTCAAACCTACAGCTCTTCCCGATTATTCAGCAGCTAAACACCAAGGTAAAAAGCTTTAACCGAGTAGTTCAAGTACTAGCAAGTGATGCTACTACATTTCCAACATTTTCATAATTTCAGGCATCCCAGTCTAATCCATCTTTCAACACGACCTCTATATTTATGCCCATACCCAATGTTTTGTTTAATTCCCCTCCCCCGAAAACTACAATGTTGGTGGGAAAGAGTAAAGTTGTGAAACCAGCAGCGGCACCAAAGGAAAAAAGGGCCAATGTTGCATAATCTAGCCTGGTGGTCGACCTCATAGGGGAGGATCCACCTCGACAGTTGAGTGCAAGGGTGCCAATCCAAGAAGAGCTAACAGTTGAGCCCGAGGAGGCCAGAGTATTAACACCCCACAACCCCATATCCCACCTTGATTTCTTAAACATCCGCACATCGCCACTTTTGACCCACCAACTACCACCCACCACCTTATCCATCTCCCAAGAACCCCACAACTCTGCACCATCCACTTCATCAGCCACCATGTCCAATCCAGTTGTCAGAAGAATAAACAATGGGGACCACGGAATGGAGGTTAACTCGAGTATAGAAGTGGTACCCCCAGTTAACCCAACCATGATCCCACAAACTACTTTTACCAACCTCATTAATCAGTTAGATCAATCGATGGGAGAAGCAGCTGGGTCACTCCCCAAGTAAACTCTGCTCCACACAGCTGACCTATCAGGTCAACAAGGGCAACAAGATCTACAGATGGTAGACTCCAGCAACCGGCTACAGCACCAAACACCGCCACAGTCACCTCAGGACCAATCAGCGGGTTCTGTTCCAGCGGATGACCACTTCGTGCATGAGTGCCAGATCAGGGTACCTCTGGTGCCGAAAGCATGGAGACCTGGGGGACAGCTCAACTATACCATTTCATTCAGAGAGTAGCACAGTGAGCCAATAGGCTCCACTCGGAGCTCCAACAGAAATGTGAGCAGCGACAACAACAGATAAGCATGCTTACTAAACAGCATGAATAGCTAACAACGGAAAGGGATCTGTTACAGGAATAGCTGGAGATAGTAACCAGAGTATTCAGGGAAGTGTGGCCTACAGTAACAGCCAGCAGCAGCCAACTACCAGAAGAAATGCAGGAGACTAATGTAGTTGAGCGGGAAATCCACCTCAGGGTGGAATATTCAAAACTCCGGCAGGAGAATGTGGAACTTAAGGCGGCAATGGCAGCCCAACCCACTCTACCCAACCCAGCAGTTGTGTACTCGGCACAGATATCAGAAAGGCAGGGCCAAGTAACGAAAATACAGGAAGTTATGAGTATTTCAGTAAGAGAAGCATACGACCTACTGAAGGGTCTACAATAATTCTCGACAACCCTTACTATGAAGGCACAACCGGTCTCGCTACAACTTCAACAAATATCCAAGGAAATATAGGAAGCAACGGACCCAACTGGACTGGACCAACTCTATGCCCAGGCGAATGTGTTAGAGGGTCAGATACAGCAAATAGAGGAGACCTCAACAGCGGCCAAGCAAGCCATCCAGGAGCTTCGGCAACCTGTAACACT
This sequence comes from Pinus albicaulis, assembly GCA_034641835.2. Lineage (NCBI taxonomy): Eukaryota > Viridiplantae > Streptophyta > Pinopsida > Pinales > Pinaceae > Pinus > Pinus albicaulis. Next base: position 349,300 of record JAXQQM020058455.1, read on the forward strand.
TAGTGCACAGACAATGCAGTAATTGGCCTCTGAGGCCAACACTCAAATCAATGTTGTGTTTGGTTCCCTGCCGCCGAATGTAGGGGAATAAGTTTTCACAAAAATCACTGCCGAAACTAAAGAACTAATGCAAGGGTGGCAGCAGGCCATGGGAACCTTCCAAGAGCTCAAGGCATCAGCGTTAAACAAGGTCCCAGAGTTGGGGCCCTTGTTTGGACAACCAGGAGAAGGAAGGCAGGTAGAGCAGGGTGCAGGGTCGAGCGGACCCATGGAAGTAGAGACAGTGCAGATCAATTGACTCGGGGCAAGTCAATAGGATGTGGTTGAGGCCTGTTGGGGCCCTTATTTTGAAATTCAATAGATTTTGAGTTGCGGCAAGTACGTGGCGGAACGCAACCTCGGTAGGTAGAAATATTTCAAGGTTTCGAAGGAGCAAATGATAGGTGTTGCGGCTGTTGTGGGAGCAAAGCATAGATGGCAGAAGAGTGCGAAAGGAAACGAGCAGTGGAACTCCTGATGAATAGAAAGAAATAGAAGACAATCAAGCGAGAAGAAAGGAGGAACTGTTAGTCGCGCTGGCAGCAGAACAAATAGGCAGCTAGCCAGTGGATAGGAAGGTTGGTGCAAACGGGAATAGGTAACAGGGAGCCGTAGGAGAGCTCTGTCTAGGTTGCACCATTCTCCATTTTTCTGTGCTTCTGCAATTCTCCCTCCATCCGATAGGACTTATTGTATTATGTTCTATGTATGCTCACACAGTTAAGCCTTGTAATAGTTTTCCACTTGTAGCCGAAGCTAATATAATCAGAAGTGTTGTTTTGAGTATCTGTTATGGGTTTTGAATGAATGGTTTTGCAAGCACTTTTAAAATTTTATTTTTTGCAAGTCTGAATGCATTTTTGAGAGATATATGTTAGGGAACATTGTATTGCAGCTGTGTTAGACTCCCAACGTAACTTTGATTCAACCTTGTCGATGTTGTTGTTGTTGTGATACTGATCGACTCCCTACCATAGTAAGGTCGCGGCACGCCTCGGGTGAGACTCTCGGCTCTTCGAGGCTGGGTGAAAATGCCGACGTGAACCTAGACTACGGCGAAAAACCTTGTTGGCCTTTAATCTGAACTTGGGTCTTCTCTGCTAGACCTGTTCTCTCGCCAACATGGAGCAACCATAGTTGGGAACCCTAGTCGGTCTCCCAACACCACACCGCACACGATCCATAGAGGCTTCCCATTCCCACAAAGCTCCCTTTGGATATACCAAAATTCGAAGGAAAGCAAGCGAAAGACCCAGGTAATAATGTAATGACCTTTCACCTGTGGTGCTCATCGAATAGTATCATTGATGACACTATTTGATTGAGGCTATTTCAATGCACTCTTATGGGAGTAGCCGTGAAGTGGTACGTGGAGAAACCTCCTGCTTCACATGGAACCTTTAGCACCCTCGCTACCGCGTTTCTCACATATTTTCAGTTACCCATTCACCATGATTCGAGAATGGAGTTACTGACTCATTTTAGACAAACCGCCGCCATCCATATCTCAGACCATCTCCATGAATGGAGGCAGCGTCGCAGTTTATGTAAAGCTAAACTCGACGATCGGATCCTCTTAGATTTATTCTTTAAAACTCTGACGGTGGAGATTTCAAAGGATGTGGCACAGAAAAACCCCAAATCCGAAGAGGATGCAATCAGTAAAGCCCAAAATATTGAACTAATTTATACACAGTCAGGATACATTTACAACATCCTGCCTAACGCCCCGTGCCTGCAAACTTATCAAGAATTCCCAGGCGCGTTGAACTCTGCAGAAAAATTAATAGGGTCAATAGCGCAAGGTTACCTAGCCAGCAGTAGTCAAAATCCTAGTTACGCATATAGTTCTACTCAGAACATGCCTCAACCCAGATTTCAAAGTCATCATATGCCTCAGAAAAATTTGACTAATAGGGCGCAAGCGTATCACAAAGGAGGACCCTATCCTCTGGCTGAGGGGACCCAGTACGCAGAAAGAAACACTGACAGAAGAGCTCCCCTCCAACGGCCAGGTGCAAACAAGGGACAGTGTTATGCTAAATTCCAAACACACGACCCACCTGTTAGAGTCAGCCTTTGCAGCTTTCCTTCAGTGATCAAACATGCTCTTACAAAGTTATTTTAAAGTGTCAAGGTCAAATTTTGTCATTTCAATGAGTCTTCAAGCAAAATTTGGTCACTAGGCATTAGGTCTAGGGTTTGTGTTCACTCTTTTCAAAAGTTGTCCAAATGTCGGTCCATGTCACCATTGTTCGGTTTGGTGTGCCATCATTAGGAGGGTTTTCATCCATGTTCAGTTCCATTGAGTCATTTTATACATTGTGTGATTTGACTCCTGGTAAGGTCATTTCCCTCTCACAGGGTTTTGGAGGTAATTTCTCTTGGATGGTCAAATAATCGGAAAAACTTGTATCCTGATGTTCACACACCTTCCCCTATCCTTAATATGCCTTATTAAACACTTCCCATCACTGAGATCCCCCAAATTCCTCATTTTTCCACAAACCCTAGTTTCTTGCCACAACTTGGCAATTTTCTAGGCTAGGCCTGTGTTTTTCCCTTTTGGACCCCTTCCCCTCACTCAATATCTGAGATTCCACTTTCCCCTACTTCCTAACATCCCTCCCTACTTCCCAAAATTTCCCCAAGAATTTAGAAGCCCCTTATCCCCTTCATTTCGCTTCATTTCGACAAAATCCCTTGTTTCACACATCGGGATAAGTTTCACTCAAAAGATGTTTCAGAGAAATAAAAGATGAATTTTGGAAACCTGAGAGAGGTTTTTGTCCAAAACATGCCAAGGAAGAAAAACCTCCTTCACTTTTTACACAGGTATAATTTTTTTGGAGAAATGTCAAGAATATCGTTGCCTCAGGAGAATTGATGCACCTGCAGGAAGTAGTGTTGGGAGATTTGATTTTTGATAGGGTAAATGAACTCAAAATTGAACAATTCCACTTGGGTTGGAAAGTAGACTCTAACATCTTTCCAACGAGCTATCACACGCCTAATTTGGACATTAGGAAGGCCTCCAAAAGCCTCCTGTAAAATGAAATATGTAGCGCGCTACTCATTGGGCCAGAACACAAAAAAAATTTGCCATTTCTCTCCAACATCAAATTTGCTTGGTTTTTCCATGTTTGAACATCAGCCAAGGCCAAGACACATCAAGGAAGTGAAAAAAATTAGTTTTGAAGCCAAATTGTGTGTTGGATCGACGCGCTACTCGTTGGGTGACGCGCTACTCGTATAGCGAAATTTTTCAGTGTAAAATTACACTGGCGCTACTCGTTGGGTGAGCGCGCTACTCATATAATCTTAGAGCCAAAAAATTTCACTCCTTCGTCCAGATTCATGCCAAATTTCCTCCAACTGCTTGCAAGTAGGTTCTTTACGTTTTCTCAGTGAATTTTGGACATGATTATGGTGTTTTGAAAGTGGAGAAACAAATGTTTAATGTGGAGAAATGTAAACCCTATGTTTATTTCCAAATTCACTTCTTGGGGTTTTGAAACAAATATGAGTGATTGTGTGGGGGTTTGCAAAATAGTGTGGTTGATATATATGCTCATGCATCTACTGTCAGTGGTGTCTCTGCTCATCATTTACCTCAGCCTCACGCTCTCTCTTTGCCATTACATCACTGCTCTCATTGTTATTGCCATTGTCATTTTCACACTATTCATCATTCATGTTATGACATAGTCTCATTTTCACTTGTCCACATCCTCCATTGATATTTTCAAACGTTGCAAGGGCTATTTCTATTGACCTACACTACACTACACTCATTCCTATTCATGTGTCAAATCCCCATGTAGTCAAGGAGTGGCTATTTTCCATTCAAACTCCTTGTGACAGTCCTTTTCCCATTGTGATATTTCCTATAGCACCTTGACATTGGAGCATACACCAAACTCTTGTTTTCATCATAACCATATCAGCATACTTTTCATACACATTGTGACACCATGACAGAGACCGACACATCACAACAGAGACAGTGTTTTCACTACTGAAACTGCATGCACCAGGAGGATACTGAAACGGCGAAAGAGGCCTGATCCACTTCAGATTTTGGCCGAGGCTTTGTTGGCTGGGCATGATACTTGATGGAGGGTCTTCGCTCCGAATTTGAGCAAATTTGGAGAAAATTTTGTCAATTGTGATTTTTTATGCCTCAAAACATATTTTTCAGCCATACGAGTAGCGCATCGACGCGCTCGATTATGATTGGGACACTTGCTGGAGGAAAAATTTATATTTTTGGATTTTTCATGGAAATTTATGCATGCTCCAGTAATACCAAAGCATTTCACCAAATTCTGGATGATCTAAGGGGCCAAAACACCATGAAAATCACCATTCCGCCACCTTTTTCAGCAGCAGGAAGTACTTGTGGGAGAATGAAGTTTTGGAGGGGAAAATGAGCTCCAAATTGGGAAATTCCACTTGATCTGGATAGCAGACATCCAGGGCTTTCCAACAAGCTATCATGAGCTTGATTTTGATGCCAGGAAGTGCCCCAAAAGTAGGCTGAAAGTTGCGCTACTCATATAGCTCAGGCGCGTTACTCATATAGATTTTTGGTCAATTTTTCACCTTCCAGCTCAGAATTTCGGCCAGTTGGACCAGTTTTGCTTGTGGATGAAATTTTTGAGTTATCTTGATGTAAATTTATGGTTGGCATGTAACTTGGACTCAATTTTACCTATTCTAGATGATTCACTCCTAAAAAAGTAAAAATCAAGTGTAAGAATCAGTTTCCTCCCTTTTAGAGGCAAGTTGTTTGGCTGCCTATATTCTAGCTCCTTGTTTAGAATTAGTTGAAACTGCTCCTAGAAGGAGGAATTCGACCCCTAGAGGCATGGGAAGGGGTTAGGATGGTCTATATGATGTAATTTTTGAGACACTATCAGGGTTGGACTCTTGGGAAAAGTTTGGCACACTATTGTACATATTTTCTACATTTTGGCTAAGGAAAGATCAGAGGTTTTGCAACACCTGTTGGGATTCTTGTGGCTTTCAGTTCTTGATGGTGTTTTCTCTCATTTTATTGTAATTTCTTTCATGTTTAATGTATGCCATTCCCTTCTTATGCTTCTGAAACTAAATGAATGAGTAAATGAGGTTGAATCCATTGATTTCAGTGCTCTGCCTTTGAATTTGTTTAGTTTTACATGTTTTCGCCTGTTTGGAGAGGATCCATGTTCTCCCTTGCCCTCTTCAGCTCCTTTTCATTCTAATCCATCCATACACCTGATCAAAAGCATCAAGACTACTGCCTACCTCACCCCAACTCGAATTCTGCAAAGATCTGGCCTTATCCCCGGACCCAAAATTGTTTTTCCCATCTTTTCAACAAAAAACCCAAAAATCAAAATCAAACTTTCCTATCTCTTTACTAGCCTAAAATCAGTATTCGTTATAAGTCATCTCAACCCCTTTGAAGAACTTTTGTCGAGATAGACCCAGAGAGAGCCCTCTCCTGTCCTCGTAGGGCTAGCTACGAGGCTGAGCGTGGTTTGATGTAGCCTTGAGTTTTACCTTATTTCAGCCTAAGGTAGATTTGAGCGCTAACATAGTGGCGACCATACTGGGGAAGAACATGGTTTGCTGGTTAGTGTTGTTTGATTTATAGCTACAGACGGAGTCTGAAGTCACGCCAGGTAGCTTTCGAACTGCTCTTGCTCTGCGAGTTCATAGTAGATAAACGCTACTTCAGTCAATCTCCGGTCTAGCTTGTAATCGTAACACTTAACTTATAAATTGCCCCAGTACATGTATCAATTTCAGATCTGATGGTTGATGGTGGACAAGGATCAGACATAAGAAGGCTGAAATCATTCACCTGGTGACTCCTGTAGAGACGCCACTGGAGGACTGACTTTTTCTCTGAGAAAATGGAAGGATCTTACACAAAGTTCAGGTATCTAAAGTGGAATGGTATTCAGGATCTAATCTGCTTTCTTGTAAATTACTTCTTTGCTGGTCTTGAAGCTATCCTGAAAGTTTTTCAAAATTTGTTGTATGAGAAAGGTGATCAAAATCTTCACTCGACCCATTCAAAAAGTGTAAATGTTGAGTTTCCCTTTGATCCTGGTCTCCTTACTTTTCCCACATATTATGATGACTCTCTGTAGAGTGATGAGCAAGAAAATAAAATTTATCCCACAGCTCTTGTACATACCCCTACACCTTGTAAAATTCCAGATCGGTACAAACCTCTTGTTTTACCTTCTGTTCTTCATGCTTTCCCTACAAATTATGACCTATATCTACCAAGATTTGACTGTGAATGTAACAATTTCAACGCTGAGCAACATGTGCAGAATGTTGAGACTTTTCTAGATCTTTTTGAAGTTGATGATGAAGATGTTAGTATTAGGCTTTTTGCTATTTCTTTGCAAGGCCAAGTGAAGAGTTGGTTTAAAGCCCTGCCTGATGCGAGCATTTCAGATTTCCAGAAGTTTTTCAAAGTTTTCCTTGACAGGTGGATGATTGGACAGAATCCTTTCCTTATTATAGAAGAGTATAATCAGCTGAAAAGAATGTCAGGGGAGACAGTACAAGAATTTTCTGCTAGATTTAACCAAGTATATTTTTTGATGCCAGTTGATATAAGACCTTCTCCTAGATCTGCTCTCTTGCACTACCCGGGTGCCTTTGATCCGGAAATGGAGTTTCAGCTGAGAGAAAAGAATATTGTAACACTTCACGAGATGCAGAACAAGGCAGTGAATGTAGAGGCTCATTTGCTGATCTTGAGGGCAAGGTTGAAGGAAGAAGAAAAGAAGAATGTTTCAGAGCAGTTGACACCTTCAGAGGAAAAGCTTGATATTTTCGTAAATGCAGTAGAAGAGATGGTGCAGAAAATGACTGCAAAAAATGAAAATGACATTCAAGGACAAGCGACTGACCCAAAACATTTTGTTTCTGATCCCAGTTGTCATAGTGATTGTTTTATAGATCATTGTGAAGAAGAGAGAGCTGTTGATATGATGTGTATGTTTGATGATGTGTTTTATATCGATGAATTGCCTCAGTTTGATCAGTATGATGATGATTATGTTCTCCAAAAAGAAGCTAATCTTGCAGACGAATCAGCAGCTAGCTTGTGCAAGGAGGAAGTTCACTTTCAGCAGCTCGAGTACAGTGATCAACCGATGCATATCAGCTATGAAAATGATGAGGAAAGTGCAGAAAATTTTGAAGTAAGTGAAGGATCTTTGCCTCTTTTTTTTTATTCGTTTCAGTTCATTAGAGATAACTTCCATGCAATCAGAAATCAAACGTCAACAAGTCTTGATCTGTATCGTCTTGAGGGCAACGAAAACTTCTCATATTCAGACTTGCAGCCCCCAAAATTCATTGATTGTCAAGCTGCAGATGAAGCCATGGAAGCTGGCACATTTGATCAAATGATACAAGGTGACTCCGTACCACTTTGTTTTGAATCATTTCAATTTTTGAAGGGTAAATTGCATGGTAAATCTTCAAATGAGCAGCCTGTAGCATCAGATTTGCAGCCATCCAATGCAATTGAAGGTCAGATTACAGATGAAGGTGTGGAAGATAAAATACATGATTTGATGATGCAAGAAAATTCTATACCCTTTTGTTTCGAAGCATTTCAGTTTATAAGGCAGAATCTTCGTAATATATCTCAAGGAAAAGAGGAACAGCTAGTAGGATTTCATACAGTTTCAATAGATATAGTGCAGCAGTCTTCTCAAGTTTTTGATGATCCTATTGCTCGTGTGTTGGATGATGTTTGTTGTAAAAGTTTTCCTTCATTAGCTAACCATGTGCCAGAAAAAAATGTTAATGCTAATCTTATTCAAAGGTCGCCTTCATTGTCTTGTTTAACAGATTTTTCATTACAAAGCCCTCATCAAGGTTTGCAGTCATATGAGGAGATTGATGAAGGAGGCTTTTGTTCAGTTTGGAATCAGCAACAGAGTTTGGTTATTCATGAATTTCAGGATCCTTTTGGCAGCTTGCTGCAATCACCAAAGAAAGACAGCATAGAGGTGAGAAAAATTTTAAGATTAAGGTATGGAGATTATCTGGATCAGAGTAGTGATGTGTTAATGGAAATCAGTAGCTATGTGTATGAAGATCCTTTTGCAGTTTTCTTGAAGTCCTCTAGTCAATTCATGCTTTGCAAGTTTATCAGCAGTCAGCTTGAGTTCAAATTTCCATGGGAGTTGCCTTTCGATTCTTTCCTTTTCCTGCGCATCAGTAAGCATGTGGGAAGAAATCAAACAGCAGCCAGCATGCTTACATGGTTGCATTGGCTGTTCCATTTCACTTGATCGGGTGGTGAAAAGTACAATTAGAGTAGGTTTGATGAATAAGCTCTACTTTGAGCATCTTTTCCAGCTTGTCAGTTGTGTTTAAGTATCGAGTCAGTTTTCGGTTGAGTGAGAGTCAGTTTGTGTCATTAAGTCGTCAATTTTCAGTCATGCATTTCAGTTTTAGTTTTTGACTCCATTGCCTAATGGATGAAGGCGCTGGTCTGCTCTCCTAAAGATCTGCCGTTCTTGGCACCTCCAAGGAGCTACCATCCCCATTGGAGCCAATGTTAGAGTCATCCTTTGCAGCTTTCCTTTAGTGATCAAACATGCTCTTACAAAGTGATTTTAAAGTGTCAAGGTCAAATTTTGTCATTTCAATGAGTCTTCAAGCAAAATTTGGTCACTAGGCATTAGGTCTAGGGTTTGTGTTCACTCTTTTCAAAGTTGTCCAAATGTCGGTCCATGTCACCATTCAGCTGAGTGTGCCATCATTCAGAGGGTTTTCATCATCATTTCAAGTTCCATTGAGTCATTTTACACCTTGTTCATGCTTCAGTTGTGCCTAGGTAAGGTCCATTTCCCTCTCCTAGGGTTTTGGAGGTAATTTCTCTTGGATGGTCAAATCATCAGAAAAACTTGTATCCTGATGTTCACACACCTTCCCCTATCCTTAATATACCTCATTAAACACTTCCCATCACTGAGATCCCCCAAATTCCTCATTTTTGCACAAACCCTAGTTTCTTGCCACAACTTGGCAATTTTCTAGGCTAGGCCTGTGTTTTGCTCTTTTGGACCCCTTCCCCTCACTCAATCTCTGAGATTCCACTTTCCCCTACTTCCTAACATCTCTCCCTACTTCTAAAAATTTTCCCAAGAATTTAGAAGCCACTTATCCCTTTCATTTTGCTTCATTTCGACAAAATCCCTTGTTTCACACATCGGGATAAGTTTCACTCAAAAGATGTTTTAGAGAAATTAAAGATGAATTTTGGAACACTGAGAGAGGTTTTTGTCCAACACATTCCAATGAAGAAAAACCTCCTTCAATTTTTACACAGGTATAATGGTTGTGGAGAAATTTCAAGAATACCGTTGCCTCAGGAGAATTGATGCACCTGCAGAATGTAGTGTTGGGAGATTTGATTTTTGACAGGGTAAATGAAATCCAAATTAAAAAATTCCACTTTTTTTGGAAAATATACTCCAATATATTTCCAACAAGCTATCACACGCTCAATTTGGACACCGGGAAGGCCTCCAAAAGCCTCCTTCAAAATGCACTATGTAGCGCGCTACTCATTGGGCCAGAACATAAGAAATTTTTGCCATTTCTCTCCAACATCAAATTTGCTTGGTTTTTCCATGTTTGAACATCAGCCAAGGCCAAGACACATAAAGGAAGTGAAAAAAATGAGTTTTGAAGCCAAATTGTGTGTTGGGTTGGCGCGCTACTCGTTGGGTTGGCGAGCTACTCGTGTAGCGAAATTTTTCAGTGTAAAATTACACTGGCGCTACTCGTTGGGTGAGCGCGCTACTCATATAATCTCGAAGCCAAAAAATTTCGCTCCTTCGTCCAGATTCATACCAAATTGCCTCCAACTGCTTGCAAGTAGGTTCTAGACATGATTATGGTGTTTTGAAAGTGGAGAAACAAATGTTTAATGTGGAGAAATGTAAACCCTATGTTTATTTCCAAATTCACTTCTTAGGGTTTTGAAACAAATATGAGTGATTGTGTGGGGGTTTGCAAACTAGTGTGGTTGATATATATGCTCATGCATTTACTGTCAGTGGTGTCCCTACTCATCATTTACCTCAGCCTCACGCTCTCTCTTTGCCATTACATCACTGCTCTCATTGTTATTGCCATTGTCATTTTCACACTATTCATCATTCATGTTATGACATAGTCCCATTTTCACTTGTCCACATCCTCCATTGACATTGTCAAACACTGCAAGGGCTATTTATATTGACCTACACTACACTACACTCATTCCTATTCACTTGTCAAATCCCCATGTAGTCAAGGAGTGGCTATTTTCCATTCAAACTCCTTGTGACAGTCCTTTTCCCATTGTGATATTTCCTATAGCACCTTGACATATATGTGACACATCTGACATTGGAGCATACAAAAAACTCTTGTTTTCATCATAACCATATCAGCATACTTTTCATACACATTGTGACACCATGACAGAGACCGACACATCACAACAGAGACAGTGTTTTCACTACTGAAACTGCATGCACCAGGAGGATACTGAAACGACGTGAAACACATGATCCACTCCGGATTTTGGCTGAGGCTTTGTTGGCTGGGCATGATACATGATGGAGGCTCTTCACTCTGAATTTTTTCAAATTTGAAGAAGTTTTTGTCATTTTGGAAAATTTTGGTCTCAAAACAGATTTTTCAGCCCAACGAGTAGCGCGTCGACGCGCTCGCTTATGATTGGGACACTTGCTGGAGGAAAACTTTATATTTTTGGATTTGTCATGGAAATTTATGCATGCTCCAGTAAGACCAAAGCATTTCACCAAATTCTGGATGATCAAAGGGGCCAAAACACCATGAAAATCACCATTCTGCCACCTTTTTCAGCAGCAGGAAGTACTTGTGGGAGGATGAAGTTTTGGAGGGGAAAATGAGCTCCAAATTGGGAAATTCCACTTGGGCTAGATAGCAGACATCTAGGGCTTTCCAAAAAAATATCATGAGCTTGATTTTGATACCGGGAAGTGCCCCAAAAGCAGGCTGAAAGGTGCGCTACTCATATAGCTCAGGCGTGCTACTCATACAAATTTTTGGTCCATTTTTCATCTTCCAGCTCAGGATTTCGGCCAGTTGGACCAGTTTTGCTTGTGGATGAAATTTTTGAGTTATATTGATGTAAATTTATGTTTGGCATGTAACTTGGACTCATTTTTACCTATTCTAGATGATTCACTACTAAAAAATTAAAAATCAAGTGAAAGAATCAGTTTCCTTCCTTTTAGAGGCAAGTTGTTTGGCTGCCTATATTCTAGCTCCTTGTTTAGAATTAGTTGGAACTGCTCCTAGAAGGAGGAATTCGACCCCTAGAGGTGTGGGAAGGGGTTAGGATGCTCTATATGATGTAATTTCTCAATCATTTTCAGAGGTTAGACTGGTTGGACTCTTGGGAAGACTTTGGCACACTATTGTACATATTTTTCATATTTTGACTAAGGAAAGATCAGAGGTTTTGCAGCACCTGTTGGGATTCTTGTGGCTTTCAGTTCTTGATGATGTTTTCTCTCAGTTTATTGTAATTTCTTTAATGTTTCATGTATGCCATTCCCTTCTTATGCTTCTGAAACTAAATGAATGAGTAAATGAGGTTGAATCCATTGTTTCCAGTGCTCTGCCTTTAAATTTGTTTAGTTTTACATGTTTTCGCCTGTTTGGAGAGGATCCATGTTCTCCCTTGCCCTCTTCAGCTCCTTGTCGTTCTGATCCATCCATACACCTGATCAAAAGCATCAAGACTACTGCCTACCTCGCCCCAACTTGAATTCTGCAAATATCTGGCCTTATCCCCGAACCCAAAATTGTTTTCCCATGTTTTTCAACAAAAAACCCAAAAAATCAAAATCAAAATTTCCTATCTCTTTACTAGCCTAAAATAAGTATTAATTATAAGTCATCTCAGCCCCTTTGAAGAACTTTTGCCGAGATAGACCCGGAGAGAGCCCTCTCCTGTCCTCGTAGGGCTAGCTACGAGGCTGAGCGTGGTTTGATGTAGCCTTGAGTTTTACCTTATTTCAGCCTAAGGTAGATTTGAGCGCTAACACCACCTACGCAAACCAACGCACAGGTGAAATTTTTGCAGTCGTCCCAAAATAAACCACACCAGTATAACCAGGAGAACTACCCTACTAACATGGTTAAGAAAAATTCAAAAAACAAGCCAAAAGGGAACCCTGGACAAGGGGGCAGCAACCAACAGTGCCCACCACGATCCCAGGCTGGAGGCAATTCCAACAGGAATCAGAACCTGTTTCGAGAAATATCTCCCTAAAGGTTTTTGGGTCAGAAACCTTCACAAATCAGGGGCAAACCATTCAAGAAGGACTCACTTAACCTATCTTTTATGTTGACAATTAGATTTAATCAGTTGCGGAACTTACCCGAAAGTCCTACATTTGATGTAGATCCCGCAGGGTTCAAACCCCCAGCAACTCCTCGTGCTTCGTAACCTGGAAATCAAGAAAGAATGAACACAAAACACTAGTTGTACAACATATATTGTTCCTAGATGTCATTGTAATTCATGTATAATATCATATAGGCAATATTGAATGTTCAATTAACAATATTTACACATATATAAAGAGATATAAACACGTGAATATTCGGGAACAAGATGATTCTTCTCATTATAAATGGCATGTACAATAATAGAAAGTGGAGAGATCACCTGAATCCTTCCACGGCCTTCGAGTAGACCTTCCTCTGGATCTGTCCAACCCTCACCTCGATAGGATTCTTCCAAGATGTGTGCACACAATATGTCATATAGGATGATGATCATCTTCAAGGAAATAAGGGTTTCCTGAATATACCTGGAAAGTGCAGGAGGCACGAGAATATTAGACTTGAAATAGGGGTCCAACAAAGTATAATATCTATAATTTTCTCTCTCCCTTAGGCCATACACATGAGGGGATTTTATACTCCCTCAAAGTAGTTTCAGCAGTTGGAAACAGTTGGGCCACGGGCTGGGGTGGTTGAATTACGGGAATAACCATCACCCTGCCTCGAAAATAAGGAATTTATATATTTTTTAATGATTTAAATGGCATACGCAGAAAAGTATGAACGGACTCGCGTATATACGCGGAAAATTCTAGGCATAATCGCGTATGGGATTTTAGACACTGTTTTTTATGAAGTTGTTCAAGTCTGGGGGGAAAGGGTGCCCAAGGCCAAGAGACAATAATTATTCACATGAGGGTGAAAAATGATGCTATAACAAATGCTCCCTAATATATGAGGTCAGAAGGGGTACATGATGGCCGAAATATATTATGTGCATAGAAAAAACCTCACGAAGACAAGAGAGGACTTCACCAGATTTCAGCCTGCAAAAAATCCATTGAAAGAAGTCATAGATTCAACTCTTGCCTAAGGCGGGCATACCCATGCTCAGTGAAAGAAAAGCATGTCTATAGATCCAAAATGTATACAAGTATATCTGAACTAGAAAGTACATAGTGAATCATCTAATCACTGCCCGGAAGTACAAGTGAAAAATCAAGTCCAAGTATCACATATAGAATACTGATCAATGATGTTGTAATAGATATCTGATCGCACAAGTAACTGAATCTCCAAGCACCAAATCATAAGAGGTGGAATACATGGTACAATCACGCAACTCGGGAGCCAACATATAGGATGCTACTGTACTGAAACTACAACATATAAGGGTGGATGGCATCACTAGCAGAAACTGAATGAACTGTCAAAAGTGAACCAAAGCATGCTGATGCAAACCCGAGCTCTTCACCGATCACTATGGCACAATTCTACACAATGGAAATAAATGAGCTGAAGTCGACCATGTGAGAAATCGTTTGATTACCGGTCAATAATGTAAAACGTTAACAAACGCAAGACAACCCACCGATAATGATAATGTGTGTCAAGGTGCCCCAGTACAATCTAACAAGTGTGAATGAATGAGTTGAAGTTTAACACTTGTAATAACATATCAATTAGGAGGCAATAATGAATCCTCACTGTCGATAGCGAACAGTCTACCACTAATGACTGCAACCCTAAGGTACTGACAAAAATACTCTAGACCTTATTCCTAGAGCAATGAGTCGGAGTCGATGGGAAAAGATCTACTAGAAGGAAGGCATTGAGGCATCCCACATCAATCCAGCACGAGTGTAACTTGCAGGCCAAGATTCAGAAGGAATCAGATGAAGTAGAGTGAAGGAACCAACCCGAAGTATGTTTCCGACATGCACAAGATGAAGCTAGCGCATGGAAGAAACCCTCTTAACCAACCAATAATGAAAGCTGACAAAGAGGTGAGATATCCACCGATAGGGTCAAATGGAAATCAAGGTACTGCACGAATCCCATGTGTGATAATGTATGCTGACATCGAACACAAGGAAAACCACTCAGTCAAAGACCCATAATGATGATCAAATGTTGAGCACAAGGTCACCTATCAATGATGTAAATAGGGCCAGGGTGTGGCTCTAGGTTTACTCTCAGAGCAAGATGTCGTAGTCGATAAGAGACAAACCCGCTGGAAAGAAGTCAATGGAGACCTTCTCAAACCAGCACGAGAAGAAGACCAAACATCTGATGTGATAGTACAAGATACTGACAAAACCGGGAAGGCCTAAAAAAATAAGTCAAGAGACACCACAGAATGGCCGACTCAGAGTTAACTTCTCTTGAACAAAAGCACAACTCATGATGACCATGGCAGCAAATAATGACATTGTATAAGTCTTTTATGCAGGAGGCAAAAACAAACTCTCCATATGATTGGAAGAGATAACCAATCGGGGGAGAACTGACTCATGAAACAAGGTTATGGCATCGCCTAGGCCAAAACTAAAACCATCCCAAATGAGGAAAAGACACAGTTTTATGTGCTTTGTTCAAGGGCGAAAAACTGACACTGTAACTGCCATCAAAATATGAAGTAACATCCTGTTCCCGCTCTTTTTAACATATTTTATTTTTTTGTCTTTTTCATATAGTAAGCCTAAAAAATAATAAAAGAATGCTATGGTACAATGGATAGAACGAGTATCAAGAAACATATGCACTATTTCCTGGGATAGGAACAATCCTATGCTCAATGCAAGGTGGCAGAAATCGGTAAGCGATACTCAAAGGAGTATTCCATCCATGGGTAACAAGGGTGTCAAGTCGCGATAGCTAAGTGCTTTGTAATGGCTAACTTTGTACAAAAATTCAAGGTCAAAAGATGGCTTAAACATCGAGTCCAAATGAACCTGGCTAAAGGATAAGATAAACAAGTAGTCAATATGCAATGCAGTGATGCAACTCAACAACACCAGGGAGCCTCTAGGGTAATAGCCAGAAAAATGATAATGAAGAAGAAGAAGAATGAAGCTTCAACATATAAGTCATGGCAAGACTAAAGAGGACTCCCGAGCCTACATAAAGTGTAGCATGGGCGACAAGTGCTAGCGAGGAACTAACTAGGAAGCCCATGGAAAGGAAGGCTCTACCACCAAGTCATGATTAAATAATCGGTGAGTGAAATGGGTTAAGTACTCATGACATGATGGGATCGACCCTATGGCAAGTGATCAGAATGGAGGCTAGAATGCAGAATGCAACGGAAAGTGGATTCCCTAACCTATATGCCAGTTAAGATTATATACTTGCTATGATAGGTCAGCGGTAATGGATTCAAAGACGGGAAAAAATCTCAAAGTCAACAAAATGTACCTGAAAATATACCTATCCCAACACTTACAAGCAATAGGGTTATGCAGCTTAATACAGATGTGAAAAATAAGCATAATGAAAGTTTTCAACAAAAAATCAATTTCTGGGCATAAATACACATTTTACCTCATATTTGGTTCATTGTTACTTTGCTGAATTGGAGAAAAGAGCTCTGGAGAAAAAACCTCTTTCATCAAATCAGGAGCAATCAGCCATCAAACTTCATCGGATTAGTTAGGCAAGCCTTAAATTCATCATTGTTATTAATTTCATCCATTAATAGGTTAAAATTTTTTATTTTTCACCATAAAAAAGTTTTGTTTTGATTTAGCATTCTGCTCATACGCGGGTTCATGTGGACGAACCCGCGTATGATACGCGACTGTCCACAAGGGAAGTCGCATATGCACAGACCATGTTTGTAAAAAATGAACCTAATGAGAAATTAAATGATTTTTTGCAGGATGAATATTTCTTGGAGAGAACGTGAGCACAGTTCCATTGACCAAGAAGTCATAGGGGATCAAAATTCGCTCAATATCCTCCGAAACTGTGGATTACTCAAATTCTTCAAAATGCCAAATATGAAAAGTAATGTCCGGTTACTTGAAATTTCGGTGAATCATTGGGAACCGGAGGAAGATTGCTTCATGATTGACCAAATACCCATACACATAGAGGTGGAAAACATTTACTTTATTACTGGACTCTCCCAAAGAGGAGATCCGGTAGATTTGCATGGCAAGCCTTTGGGAGGGCTTACATTAGATGATTATGTCCACATCTATAGTGTAGAGGGATCTTAAAAATTAGGGACTCAAATAGAAATCAAAGATTTTTCAGAGCTGCATATGAAAATTCTTTTTTTCACCATTGGGAGGGTGGTAGGATCTGCTTCCTTGCACCAGGCGTCGAGAACACAGATGAGTATAGTTGTGGAATGCTTAGTTCACCTCTTTGATTGGTGTACAGCTCTATTGACAAACATGAAAAAACAATTTTCCTCCATCTGGAAAGCTAAAACAAATAATTTCGGGTATGGAACCATTTTGATGACATTGTTCTTTGAGAAGATTCTAGGGCTTCGACCCAAAGTGATCTCATCCATCAGCAGCCCTAGAGATCAGAGAATAGACTGGTGGGCTGATCTGATGAAGAGACTAGGGGGAAGTGAAGTTCCTCGAACCACATGGGATGACGAGTTCTTCCAATGGTGGGAAGAACAGATTATTGAAGTGGATGACTATCCCTATGCTGGGATGGATTTTTGCGATGATCCACACCTAGTCCTTCCACCCAGCGCAGCATGGGGTGTTATTGGTAAGACTGCAATATTTGATTGATTTTTTTTTTTTCAATATATGTGAAAAATGAAAAACGAACATGTTTTTGATTGGATTCCAAATGACTTACAAAATTATATGGTGACCATGATACAGATATGGGACCAGTTCGTCCTGAAGGATACCCAAGGCACAAACGTCGCAGAGGCGAAGTGGATGCTGAAGACCCTGGTAGGAACCTACATGAAGTTCAGAGAAACTTGGAGAGTTTAACTTGCCAAGTGCCTATGTCTGCAGTAGAAGACCTACCAGAGGCTATCCAGAGACAGGTAGTCAAGGTACCGCAATACTGGGTGTGGTTATTCCGCCGTGTGGCTACTGCGATCGTGTTCTATAGGAACACGAACGTTGGGCAAGGACCATAGATTTTATCGGATGACTGTATTATATTTTTGATACTGGACATGATCGGGCATAAGCCCAAATTTTGTAGGACATATGGGTCCAAATTTTTGTATATTTTTTTATACATTCTGATGATATATACATATATACAGCAGTTTATGATGTGATGAAACAAATGTGTGAAAATGTATGATGATTTTGATGATTTGATTAAAGTATTGAATGATTAATATGCCAGTGAATTGCTTCATTAGCTAATGAATCTGCCATTTGATTGTTAGCTCGAGGAATATGAATAAATGTGATAAATTGAAATGATCTTTGTAATAAATGTACCCTCAAAAACAATCGAAACAAGAAAGGATTCCGGACACGATATATATTGTTCAACTGTGACACCACTAGCTAGGAGTCCAAGAAGACTACCAACGAATCAACACCCGAAGATATTACTTCCGAGAGTAGATAAATGACTGCAGTGTATTCTGCTACTTTATTGGAAGCAGGACCAATGTAGATCCCTCTTGAAACTAACAGCTGACCAGATGGATAATAAAGTACCCAAGCCGTGGAAGCTAAGTTCCGGGTATGTCTACTAGCACCATTGGCGAAACCATAATGAGTCATGATATCCAACACAACCTCTCAAAGCAGATAAAAAAACATCACCATCACCTCATAGACCGAAAACTCGGACATGTATAAAAACAAGAACAAAAATATATACAAAAAGAAAGATGCTAGGCTGAGGCCTAGGCATAATACCTTTTCAGATAGAGCCCATTTATGGGCTCCGCCAACTCATTTCCCTCAAAATCAACCAAGGTATAAGCTCCTTTTTTAAGGACCTTTTTAACGATGAAGGGGCCATACCACATAGACTTGAATTTACCTGCCCCTAGGGCATCCTTTTCCTGGGCATAAACCAGAAAAAGGTTTCCCTTGGAGAAAACCCTAGGTTTGACCACTTTATCGTACTGAACTTGTACCCGTTTCTTATTTGCTTCGTTCATCGTGGCAGCATCTTGACGTTGCTCATCAAGATGTTCCAGATGAAGGAGGTGTTCCTCAAGACTAGAAGTGTTAGGAAGAAGTTCTACAGCCAACTTAAGATAAGGAATCTCACACTCGATGGGAAATATTGATTCCAACCCGTAAGCTAGTTGAAATGGAGTAAAACATGTTGCAATTTTTACTGACATCCAGTATGCCCAAAGCGCAGGATACAGCATGATATGCCAGTTATATCTAGCTTTATCAATTTTTCGTTGAAGAATGGTCTTCAAGGATTTTTTCATGGCTTCCACTTGCCCATTGGCTTGAGGATAATAAGGAGATGAATTATCTTGCTGGAAACCCAATTTGAGAGCCAATTCAGCCATCATGCTGTTCTAACAATTACTGCCATGATCAGTGACAATCTCTTTAGGAATACCAAAACGAGAAATAACTTGGTTGAAGAAAAAAAAATTTGTTGTCTCACCATCATTCCCAAAATTAGGCATAGCCTCGACCCACTTTGTGAAGTAATATACTGATACAATAATGTACTTATGACCTTTAGCCAAAGTCGGGTTACAAGTAGTATAATCAATACCCCACTTTGTAAAAGAACTGACAGTGACAACTGGAAAGAGCGGAGCTGGATGAGCGCGCATATTTCGAGTATACACTTGACACGGATGACACCGTTTGACCGACTCTATACAATCTTTGAAAATTGAAGGCCAAAAGTATCCAGCACACAAGATTTTTTGGGATGTAGCAAGCCCAGATAAATGACCACCACAAGCTCCACTGTGGAAATCATTCAGCACAACCTCAGCTTCTTCGAGAGTTAAGCATCATCTTAGGATCGAATCGAATCTTTGACAATATAAAGTATCACCAATAATCAACTAATGTTTAGCCAGGTGACACAACTTACGTCACTCATATTTCGAAAAAGTTGAAGGAAACTTCGCAGTCTGAAGATATACAATGAGATCCCCATACCAAGGATCCTATGAAGAGATGAGAACAAGATGCTCATCCAGAAAGGATTCATCATAAACTATCTCCTCTCCACAGGACAACTCATAAATTAATTCTGCGAAAACTAATGATTTCTTGGACTTGGCAGACATAAACTCAAGATCAAATTCCTGCAAAATCACAATCCATCGATTGTATTTGCCCCCAATCACTCGCCTGCTGAGAACAAACTGAAATGGATTGACTGCTGCCAAAACATAAGTTTTTCGAAGAAGAATATAATGTATGAGCCGTTGTACAGCATGGACAGCTACTAAATCAAGCTTCTCTATCAGAGAATACCAGAGTTTAGGTCCTACCAAGCCTCAACTAAGGTAGTATATAACATTCTCTACAAGAGAATCATCCTCTTGAACCAGAACCATACCAATAGTAGATTATGTTGCTGCGAGATACAAGAGGAAATCCCTGCTATAATCAGGTGGACTCAGAATAGGAGCAGAGTTCAATGCTTTTTTCAAAGAATCAAATGAGCGTTGAGCAAAGTCGTCCCACAAAAATGGGACTCCCTTATTTAATAATCTCATGAATCCTCTTGTAACTTCGACATAATTTACGATAAATCTCCGCAAAAAAATATCTTTTCCTTGTAGAATTTGAAGTTGACAAATAGACGACGGGGGAGGAAACAAAATTGTTGCCTCAACCTTGAAGGGATCTACCCGAATCCCTTCCGCAGACACAATAAATCCCAACAACCAACCGGATGTGACCGCGAAAACACACTTGTTCAAATTCAACCTGATTTTATAAAAACGACATCTTTCAAATACTTGATGGAGGTGAGAAGGATGATTAATTCTCCTGCGAGAACAAGCAGCTAAATCATCCAAGTATGCCTCGATAATATGTTTGATGTCATGGAAGGCATATGACATGGCCAGCTGAAAAGTGGCACCAGCATTTTTAAGGCCGAACGGCATTTTCTTGTAAGCAAAGGTACCCCAGGGACAAATAGGCAGTATTATGCCAATCTTCAGGACGGATAGTAATTTGATTATATCCAGAAAAACCATCCATGAAGGAGAAAATCTCATTACCGGCACACTCATCAATAATATGATCTATGAATGGTGTGGGGTAATTATCTTTCGGACATGTTTTATTAAGGTCTCTAAAATCAATGCAAACGTGAATTGTCCTTTGTTTCTTATCTACCGGAATTGGATTTGAAACCCACTCTGTCAAAGAAACAGGGAAAATAAATCTTGCATTGAGCAAATTCTCTACCTCAGCTTTTATAGCTGTAGCCTTCCTAGGGTTGACCGGACGAAGCTTTTGCCTCACAGGCTTAGCATTTTCATAGATCTTGATCTCATGCTCGACATTAGATGGATCTATACTAGGAATTTCTTCATAAGACCAAGCGAACACATCCCTAAACTCTTTAAAGAGATTGGTGTAAATTTGAATCTCTTCAAGGGAACATTCAGCTCCGATGAAAACATTCTCGATAACATTGGGATTCTTGGAGATGTTCACCGGGATAGTCGAAGAAATCACAGCCATGTTCCCTTCAGCAAATACTTGTGTTGGTGTTAAAGGGTTCAGGACTGGGTGAACAGGGTCAGAAGACTGAGGACTTGAAAAACTTGACTCAACTTCGCTTAAGTCTGGTAGAAAGTAAGACCGATGATGCAAATCATCCCACAGTCTATCTATACCAGTCACAGCTTCCAGGATAGCCTCTTCAGATGGAAGAGTAGTATCCAGGCAATCCTGGGCGGAAGAAGAACTAAGTGTCCAAGTCAGGGCCACATCACCATCCAATTCCTCTAGTGAAAGAGAAACTGGAATGGATTTTGCAAAGTCAACAATAGACCAATAAGCAATCTCTACTACAAGCATCGGAAATGCCATTCCACCCACTTGACCTGCCGCTAATGTGGAAGTAGGGGAAGGTAAGGTCCAAGGGTCCGAAAAATAATGAGTTCTAAAGAACTCTCGTCGAATAGGAGCCCTGGAGGATGAAATTGCATTTATATGAACAGAAGGAGGTGAAGTATCGAAAGTACCCATCATAGAAGAATACATTCCAACCCCGAGATTCTCAATAGGCGGTTTGACATTATCCACCAAAGGGATAGTTGAGTCAGTAGATGCATTTGGGTCTACAGGAGAACAATCTAGTTGGTCAACTGTGACTATACTCCCTTCGTGAGGGAAACAATAATACGAAATAAGGAGGATGCAATAGCATCCATCTCATAAATCCAGTTTCGCCCCAACAGAAGGTTGTAGTCCAAGCTTGCATCAACTATCTCAACCTCTATATTTACATTTTTTCCCCCAACACAGATGGGAAAAGCGGCCTATGAGAATGCGGCCTATGAGAATGACCATCAAACCCAGTTAGAAGAGTGGCTGATGGAACAATTGCGGGAGATCCGATTCCTTTCCAGCATGCGAGAGACATCACACACGTGGAAGCGCCCTCGTCAACGACCATTCGAAATATAGTGAACTTCTGAAACGACGATCTAATATGGAAAGCCATATGATGTGGGAGTCTCTTTTTAAAATTAGTCATATCGAATGTAATCATAAGAGATTTTTTCGGATCAACAGCCCCAATAGCAGTGAGAAGAGCACTTCGTTGAGCTGGACAAGACCGGAGCACCTCAATACCTGACATAGGACAAGGACTCTGCACTAGATCTTCTACAACAGATTAGTTTTGGGTAGCCTTGGCATTTGTATTAATCGTCATACGCTTTGTAATTGCTTTTGGCATCCGAGGTATGGGCTCAACAGTGGCCCTCGTAATGTGAAGCGGTTCAGTACTATCAGGATCACCCTTGGCTTTTGAAGACTCAGTTGTACCATAATCATAAGATCTCGTAGCGATATCTGCATGAGCACTCATCATATATATGTTTGATGGGGTTTCCCCTTCCTGGGTGCCTCCATAATAAGCCCCAGTTTTTTTATTCACGCCAACAACTAACTGTTGCCATTGGGGAAAAGGGTTTGTTAACACAGCTTGGGAACTTGAAGATCCTTGTTGAGCTAACAAGCAATGCACATCCTGAATTTTAGGGTAGAGGTGAGTAAGATGATCTCCAGTACATAACTTGCATGGAAACTTCACTTTCCTTTTATCCTTCTGTCCCTCTCCAACATGATCGTTGGATTTATTTGCATCGCCCTTCCCATCTTTGCCTTTCTTCCTATTATTATTTCGTCCTTTCTTCTTCCCCTCGAATTGTTAATTTCATTTAGGGTTTGAAGTCTGGACAGTATTTATTGACAAAGCTTGGGAAGAGGTTGGAACTGAAGGTACAGCCTGACCTGAAGAAGCAAATTGTATGGACAACTACTGCAATTGGCTAAGCAGGTCAGTTTCACTGCTATTGATCAACCCAACAAGTCCATCACCATGAGGACCAAGCTTAGCTTTGGACAATTCCAATTTGGAGTGAGGAGTATCAGGAAAATTTTTATTGAGGACTCCAGACTGAGAATAAATCGGTTCTAATTGTTGGGCCCTAAAAATAGCCTGTTCCTCGGAAAATACCCCAGATAGGGATACGTCCTTCGAAATATCTGGCTGCAAGGATTTCAAAAACCATTCTAGAAGGAATTCATTTGGAATATAGGCTTTAATGAGCCTCTTCCTTCTCTGCCATTCCTAGATATGATCAGAAATGTGGGTTGCCTTGTCCTACTTAAAATTAGCCAAGAGTTCAGTCTCGGCATCATAACGAACAGGCAACTGAAAATGATTTAAAAACATGGTAGCCAGATCTCCAAAAGTGGAAAAATTGCCCCCAGTTAACTCAATATACCACTTAGCTGCATTTCCAGTCAAGGTGCGCTGAAATAACTTCAACCTCATCGAATCATCGATCAGGGAGTTTAATGAACACCATAAATGAAAAGTGGTGATGTATCTGCCGGATCCTCTCCATTCTTTCCTTCAAACTTTGGAATGTCTGAAGGTAGTTTGGTGGGGACCGGAGGCCACCCCGGACTATATCGAATTGGATCATTAGTGAATTTCGACAAATTTGGCAAGTTTAACGTTGCCAGAAATGGTAAACGAGGAGGAGCCTGGGAATCCCATCCCTGATAGGATGAATTTCCCACATTTTGAAAAGAATACCCTGGATTTGATGAGGCACCAGGTTGCCAGAAATATTTCATAGAAAAGGTTGGGCCATAGGAAAATCCTTGTGACCCAGCATTCAGAGAAGGACCCCCTCCCAACATGGAGTTACTATAAACCGGACCAATTCCTCCCACTGAAGTAGTGAATGAAGAAGAAACCCCCTGATAGGGGTTCCAAGCATTTGAAAAAGGAGAAAAAGCCTAATAAGCACTAGACGAAGAGAAAGGAACACTCCCTTGGTGACCAACGAGAAACTATTTCCTTGCCCCTACTGTTGTAAATATAGGGTTCCAACCCGTGAAGGTAGTATAACTTTGACCTCGAGACCATGGATTAAAATTCTGAGTCTGGGAAGTAAAATGAAAATACCCTAAGGAAGGATTTGAGTGAGGAATATGCCCACTTCCAAAGGGGAACCCTTGAAAATAAGTTGATCCACTAGCCATAGAGGAGATGGGTGCAGATGCAGCTACAGCAGTAGAAAAGGAAAATGGAGGAATTCCACTAACGGACATTCTGAAACAAAAGGGACTAGATTGAGAAGCATGTGCTTGGGTATAACCAAAAACAAACATAGCAGCACTAGAAGCAATCGAAGATATAGCAATAGTGCCTCCTCCTTCAACTTCAAAAGGAGTTTGAATACTTGCAGCACTCACAGTCGAAGCTGTGTTCCTAGTCATGGCCATAGAAAGGTATGAATGTGATGGATAAGGACTCTTGGGTCTCTCAGACTCAAGTCCGATGTACTCGATGATAAACGGAGAACTAGAAGGAAGAGGAGATGGAAGCGATTCAGGAGATTGAGGTACTTACTCTACTTCTACTTCTTCCTCTGGAGATAAAACTTTCGAGGTGGGTAGAGTACTCCTCTCAATACTGACACCAACACCAAAACCAGCTACAGAAACTTCAAGCCGTAACAGAGGATCTCTCTTCGTTGTTTCTGATACACCGGGTGATAACCACCTTCTGAATTACTCCTACGCCTTCTTGAAGAAGGCTCGGCACTCGCGAGAGACAACCCATGAAGCCATCTCGATCAACGAATCGATCAGTCAGCCACTTTAAAAGATTTATTAGACTAAAAAAAGTATAAATCTAAGCAAGCTAGGAGTAAAGAGCACTCACTACAAAGTCCCTAAGATACAGCCAAGCAAGCGGCTTTCAAGTATTTCCACTCCGAGTGATTAGGACCGGACACCAAAATACAAGAAAGAGAAAAATGGGACCTCTCGAAAGTGATCTGTGGTAATTACAACCCAGATCCACTAGCAAAGGTAACAGAAGCAGTTACACTGACCTTCTAACAACAGCCTTTGTCGATGCAAGTACCCAAGCTTAGCAACGGCACCCTCCAGAAGTACTGCTGGAAGTGACGCAAAGTCTGCCTCAGGTACCACGGGTATTCCCCCCTGCAGTCACCTGTGTGATACCTAGGATGGGAAACTAAGGACACCAATCCGTATCAGCAGCCAGGCGAAACAGTCTTAGGTCAAGATTCAGCAAATCAGAGAGGGGGTATCTCTCTTCTCTGCCTGCACTTTCCCTCGCGCTTGACTCTCTGGAGGAGAGCTTTCCCGATCCACCTAACGGTGTTGTATTTCGCTCATTAATAAACTTCTGTGTTTCAAAATCTGAGCAGCCTTAGAGAGTTAACTCTCCACTCACCTAATCCAAGGCCCTACAACCTAGCTAGTTGATGTATGACACTTAATACAAAAATTGCTAGTTGTTTTTAAATTATATCGCTTATTTTAATTGGCTGTTATTTTATGTCAAGGACATATGGAAGTGAAACTGATGATGTTTGTATGATGCAACAAGAAACCAATGAAAACCAAAACTATATGCAAAGGCACTGATTGCCTTTCGATGAAGAGTGATTTCTACACAGGTTCTACAAGACTATTTTTTTTTTTTACTTTTCTTTTCAAATAACCAGACTTCACACACCTCAAAAAGTTGCGAAAGAGACTAAAAAAATTCTTATGTGCACCTAATGCAAATTACTAATGGCATTCAAATCCTAAGATGATAGATATAAGAAAGCAAAGAGAAATATCTAATGATACCAAGGTTCAATCACTTTTTGGCAATCAACAAATCTAGTTCCAAATCAGAAACTCAATGTATAAAGACGCCAAAATCATACTTGATATAACAGAATGGAATCAAAAGAAGAGTCTCTTCCTAATCAAGTCAAGAACCGAAGAATAAAGATTTCAAAAAGGCTTCAAAAGATGAAGAGAAACCATTAACCAAAACAAAAGCAATGGGAAACAAAAATGTTTTTTGGTTTTTGAGTTTTATGAAGAAAAGAGACTTCAAAGAGACCAAGAAACTATCCAATTACTGAGTCAAGCAAACTTCAAATTTCAAGCAAAACTTCAACAAAATTCCCTAAGACAATTGTGCTACTTTCGTAGCGGGACTTGTATGAGCAAGAGGAAGACAAGAAACTCAACAAATCAACTCAGTACAATAGCATAAACTTGCGGTAAACTCAAACTCCAAAGAATCAAAAGAGACTCTTCGAAAATTGCAACAAGACCTAGTCAATGAAATCAAGAAAACCAAATGCAAAAATAGGAAAAAATCAAGATGCAAAGAAACTCATAAAGTTAGGAAAGAGCAAATGAGAAAAATCTCTCTGTCCTGAATACTCAGAACAGCCAAGAATCTTCAAAAAAATATCTTGGTGCTCAGGCCAGAATTGCAAGCACAACAAACAAAGACTTCACCAAATGAGCCGGTCTTCAGATAACTAAGAGAGAAACAAGTAGAAAAACACCTTAAACACAATCCAGAGACTTCAAAGATATCACAGGAACAAGTCACCGCAAGCATACAAGACCAAAAAATCTCTAAACCAAAAATTTCAAATTTCACCCAGGCATACGCACTTTAGCAGCTTCGCAACAAGCGTGCATACGCAACTGTGGTAAATGAAACTCGCGTATACGCGGGTTCCTTTACACAAAAAAGCGTATATACGCAACTGCGCAAAAGAAAAAACACGTATGGAAAAGTAAATAAGGAAAAATAAAAAAGGTCAAGCCTGATTAAGAGACCAAGTCTTTAGTCTGACTGGAAAAATATTTACTGAACTAGAAAAAGTGATTAAAACTGTTGGAAACCTTCAAGACAGATGAAACAACCCAAAACGGAAATCACAAGAATTTGTTCCCCAGCGGAGTCACCATTTCTGTTTTTGGAAATAACTCCCTAAAGGTTTTTGGGTCGGCAACCTTCACAGATCAGGGGGATACCATTCAAGAAGGACTCACTTAACCTATCTTTTATGCTGAAAATTAGATTTAATCAGTTGCAGAACTTACCCGAAAGTCCTATGTTTGAGGTAGATCTCACGGGGTTCAAACCCCTAGCAACTCCTCGTGCTTCGTAACCTGGAAATCAAGAAAGAACGAACACAAAACACTAGTTGTACAGCATATATTGCTCCTAAATGTCAGTGTAATTCATGTATAATATCATATAAGCAATACTGAATGTTCAATTAACAATATTTACACATATATAAAGAGATATAAACACGTGAATATTCCGGAACAAGATGGTTCTTCTCATTATGAATGGCATGTACAATAATAGAAAGTGGAGAGATCACCTGAATCCTTCCACGGCCTTCAAGTAGACCTTCCTCTGGATCCGTCCAGCCCTCACCTTGCTAGGATTCTTCCAAGATGTGTGCACACAAGATGTCATATAGGATGATGATTATCTTCAAGGAAACAAGGGTTTCCTGAATATACCTAGGAAGTGCAGGAGGCACGGGAATATCAAACTTGAAATAGGGGTCCAACAGAGTATAATATCTATAAATTTATCTCTCCCTTAAGCCATACACATGAGGGGCTTTTATACGCCCTCAAAGTAGTTTCAGCAGTTGGAAATAGTTGGGCCACGGGCTGGGGTGGTTGAATTACAAGAATAACCATCACCCTACCTCAAAAATAAGGAATTTATATATTCTTTAATGATTTAAATGGCATACGCAGAAAAGTATGAACGAACTCTCATATATACGTGAAATATTTTAGGCATAATCGCGTATGGGATTTTAGACACTGTTTTTTATGAAGTTGTTCAATTCTGGGGGGGAAGAGTGCCCAAGGCCAAAGAGACAATCATTATTCACATGAGGGTGAAAAATGATGCTATAACAGAACCAGGAGCCAAGCAATGCCCACCGGAAAAGCAAAAGGCCACCTTTGCGAACAAACCATTCTTGTTCAATATGTGGTGAGTACGACCACTATACTCACCACTTTTCCGATCTCCCTGAGCTAAAAAAGCTTCAGAGTAACCGAGGATAAGGAGGATCTTCCCAGCAACCCACTGTGATGCAAGAACCTTTCCCCCACCAAGGGACGGTCAGCACTCACCAACAAAACCCAGACGATTCCGGGAAAAACAGCCATGAAATCTACATGACTGGGGAAGAGATGTTTTTCCAAACACGGAACCGCAGCTATGACACCCCACCAGACACCACTACATTAGGGGCTAGTACTAGTGTGCCGAATGCACCTTTTCTCATTTCAAAGATGCCTATAGAAACATTGCCAAAGATGGAAAAGGGGCTTAATAGGCGAGCAGGTAACTACTCCAAAGCGGCCCATAATTATAGCATCGTGGACGATTTAGCTCAATCTCCCACTGCTATGTCAGCTCTGGAAGTACTTCAATCGTGCCCAAAGCAGCAGAAAGTCCTACTTTCTGCCTTAGGCACTATCGACCCTACCGATACACGCATGATGGCTTTTGACTTAGACAAAGCCACTCCTAGGCTTCCTTCTATGGTCGCCTTCCAAATACCAATGTCGGTCTAGAATATCACTATTCACTAATGTGTCATAGACGAGGGTGCATCGAAATGCATCATGTCAAAAAATGTTTGGCAGAAGTTAGGATCTCCCGAACTGAAACCCTCAGTCATAACGCTTCGAGCGTATGACGGCCATCCCTCGACCCCCGTCGGCCTCTACCAAAATGTCCCAGTCTGCTTAGCCAGAAAGAAGGTCCACATAGACATTGAAGTCTCAGACGCTCACTTGGATTACAATATACTCCTCGATTAGAGTTATATGTACGCCATGTCCGCCATAGCCTCCTTCGTCTTCCGCATTATGATGTTCCCCCATGTGGACCGCATCATTACTGTAGACCAGCTGACACACAGTGAGAAGCGTCCCCTAGCCAACACGGTTGTAATTATACCCTATGTAGATAAAGCCTCGGATGGTCTTTCACGGTACCAAGAATATGGCCTGGCCAGTTCAAACCATTATCCCTAAGGCATCACCTAATGTCACAGGGGCCCCGGTGTGTATGATGTCCACATCAAGCACCGAGGTTAGTCAAGACACAAACTCAAGTAGTAACGACACTGAGGCATTGACCACGGCAACCTCTCTAGCCTACGTCACCTCCCAAACCCCTTTCCTCTACCCCCTAGCTAGCTTCGTCTCCCAGCAGGTTTTGGAACCATTGGTATTACCCAACATATCGTTGGCATTCCCAGTTTCGTACCTCATTCCTTATTCTGAAACAGGAGACACCAACGTTACTGCCACAGGGTTAAAGCCCCTTAGTCCCGAGGAGCCCCCACCTACCCAAGAAACGGTAGAAACCACCCCCACAAATGAAGTTCCCATTGTGAAACCGGTAATCATGGCCAAGAAAACCGCAAATAGAGGAAAGAAGATGGTTACCTCGCTATTCAAAGGGAATCACCAATCTATGTCATATGCGATGTTATAGGCCATCCTACCCATATATGTCCGGAGCTGGCCGAATTAAAACCACTCCTCGGCTCCAAAGTAGACATCTCGACGCTGCATTCCTGTAAAAAGGAACCCACCACCAAAGGCAAAGGCAAAGCGCTGCGTACCAATCATGCATGCGCTCTCTATGGAAACTATGGGCACTATACCCACCATTGTCTAGAGATACCATGATATAGGGACGCCTTACATGCGATCGAACGATCCTATCAAGAGGATCCCTCCAACCAGTCTGTCAATGATGAGCCTAGTACCATCCTATACTTACAAGAGGAACATAGGATTGTAGAAAGGCCCCTAGTAATGCCCATTATACGTTGTACGCTATGCGATGAACATGGCCACTACCTCGAAGAGTGCACAACCTTGGAGCTCATTCACAGATGGTATCCAATTGAAAGGGTTTACTACGTGGGGCTATGGGAAGCACAATTCACATGCTCGTTATGCGCCGACAATCACTTTTTGGAGGATTGTCACTACATACCTCGCTTCCGGCTAGCCCTTGCTAACCTCCGCTCAGCCATAGTCCACCTTTCCTAAGAGGTGGACATGGATTTCGAGTCCACAGGCAGCTCCATGACCCAAGCAGATGAGATGAGTGCATCTATCATGTTCTTGATAGCCAAAGAATGGCCCAGCAGGGAACCCTTAGTTACCCCCAACCGCACTTCGCAGCGAAGAACAACATGTACGTTATGAAAAAAGATGGACCATGTAGTCGTCCATTGCCCTGATTTAGCAGCCTTCCAGCACTGGTTCCCCATCAGACCTCAAACTGAACTTGACGGAACCTTCATATCAAGAATATTTTGCCTGATATGTCAGGGTAATCATTATGAGTGACATTGTACTTATGCCTCGCAAATTCGTCCCACTATCGACATGATTAATGCCATAGAGAAGAGACAGGATAACCTCCGGGAATGGCATAAAAATTACATCGTCGGGTCAATGTCCCCACCTCCGCAATGGTGTATCAAGCCTGATAAAACAACACACCACCAAAGCATAACCTCAGCCAAGCCTAGGATAACATGCGGCCTATGTGATCGTAACGATCACCGAGTCAACCAATGTAGAGAACTCAAGCCCCTTGCAAATATTCTCCGCATAGTCTCTTCTCTCCCTCAAAAAATTCTCTCCAATCAAGAGAACATCACGCGCACTTATTGCCAGATTTTCTCACACTTTCATCATATGTTTAAGTGTGTACATCTCCCCAAGCTAAGAGCAGCACGAGATGCATTAAGTATACACTCCACCAAAGAGGAAGACATGTCTAAGCCAACGATACGGAAATGGAGAGAGAAGAAAACCTCTTCTACGACCGACCCTTTCCAAGCATCCACGTCAGGAACAACAAGTAGCATAGAATCCCACACTATCTACTTCGTTGGCTCCATGATACCATGCACCATCTACACCGGCCAAAATCACATACCAGAGTCATGCCCGCTAATGAAAACATTCAGGCACCTCTGTGGCAAGCACAATTTCCAACTATTAGAAATCAACTATCCTAGCGGGGAACCTAACCTTGCGCCCATATTGAATCCCATTACGGAGATTCTTCCCCCGCCAAACGCCGATGATACAATCCACCATATACGATTTGTATCAACTCGTATCGGCAATAGGATTACTACCTCGCCCCCGTCCCAGGATTTCCACCATATTCCTGTCGCAAAAAACCAAGGTACCTTGCGCTTTTGCGTTGATTTCCACAAGACCCCAAATTTACAGGTTGCCATCAAACTCCTCAATGACACCCAGCCTCTAGAGCAGCGCCTAGTACAACTAGAGCTTGCCAATGAAAATCGATGATAGTCGCTGCAACATAACAAGGCCCACAAGAAATGGGTTAAAGCGTCATTCGACCGCCACATCACCCCTCGCTCGTTCGCCAAGGGAGAATTAGTCCTCCGATATGATGTCACAAAAGAGGCCTTAGGGCCAGGAAAGTTCGAAACCTTATGGAAAGGACCCTACATCATTAAACATTGCCTCCGACAGGGGGCATACATCTTGATGGAACCGGACGGGACTTGCCTCACTAACCCCATCAATGGCCTTTACCTCAAGAATTTCTACCCATAAGGTGCCCAGCGGCCCTTTCCCCTAGAGTTAGAGTACACAAAAAACCCAACCACTCAAAAAAATTTGACCCAAAGACTTATTTAAAAAGAGCTCAAAGTATCACCATGGATCACCAAAACGAACCATATTTTGTATTTGTTGATGGAGCATCAAGATGGTCTCAAAATTTAGCCGCCACTGCCTGGGTCATTTACCGCCCTGACCGGTCACCACTGTGTGCAAACAGTGTGTGTATCGGTTCAGCAACAAACAATCAGGAAAAATATGATGTTGTCATCAGACTTATGTGCGACGCCCTCCATCGGGGTGTTCGCCATATGCATATCTACCTCAATTCCCAGTTAGTAGTATCACAAATAAACCAAACATTTGATATGAGAGATACACACCTGTTTAGAAAATTTTTACGTGCCAAAAGATTAAGCAAACAATTTGATTACATTACATTTTCACATGTACCAAGGAATCAAAACCAAACAATTGATCGCATAGCTAACAATATCCTAAACTGGAATGCATCTCGAATAAACCATCATACATAAAACCAAAAATATAGGCATCCATCAGCATAACACAACACATAAACCGAAACAGGTGATACACCATGTAGAGCCACAAAAAACATCTCTCATATATATATCAAAAATATATATATCTGAGTACCAAATAGTGTCGTTGGCCCACTAGCCAGCCCAAAGATACAAAAATCATCAAAAATAAGGGAAGCATCCTCATAATGGGTGCTTTCCCTATGTAAAAAACTGCTCTAGGGGGGTGCCCCCTCAGGAGGGGCACTTGGACCAACCACTGCTCCCGGTACCACCACCAGAGCGGTTGTCGCCACTACAATCGCCACCCGACGTAGAGTGGGCCAATAATCCCTCTCGCGAGACATCACTATCTCTAACCAAACCTCCTCAAATTCATCCATGAAACCTCGAGAAGGCATACCCTGGGTCAAGCGGTCCAATCAACCCCGGAAGTCCTCAAGATCAGGCACCTGAGCTGTTAGTACTGCATTGCGCAACTCAACTACATCAGCATGAGCTCACTCGGTCACAACCTCTACAGCAGCCGAGCTGCTACCCTCACTGGAGGGGCCAGCGCCATCTCCGCCAAATCCACCAGCACCACCACCTTGTCCACCTGCATCACCTCCTCCCTAACCACCTCAAGGTCATAGCGGAGGATCGTGACCCACCAGTCGGGCCACGGGGCGACCTACCTCGCCAACATTTGCACGAGTAACCAAAATAATGTTAGTGTCGATAAAAAAACACATAAGTACATAAATACCTAGGCAAATGCACAAAAAATATAACACATACCTGCAGGTCCCCAAACATAACCAAAAGGGAGACCCATGTTTGGGTCACCCTGGAAGTCCATCCCCGCATACAAGCATGGCAAGAACATCTGTGGGTTGGCCTCAAACCAAGCCTCTGTCATGGCATTCCAATAATGCCCCACCATGCCACCACTGCCCCGCAGCATCACCGGAGCCCACCTCCTCATCCATGGCTCCCATGGCCCCCCAATGGGCACCACCACCACCGGCCTCAGAACCACCACCTGCTCATGCATGATGCTGCATAAGATACTGGCGTACGAAAAATACTTTGATCCACGTTGGACCTTTTTCAATTGTGACACCATACCATCAAAACATAATCGGGAAAAGTCAAAGAAATTCCCAGACCTCAACCGGCACAAAACTCCAACCTGCGGGCCAGACGCCCGATGCGAAGCAAACAACCCCACCAGTTGTACGATCACTGCCAGAGCACATCGCTCTGCCACATCTGTCACTGATGCAATGTTGATGCATCCCTCGGTGAGAAGTGCCCCTCTGCAATGGTGCCTCTGAAATCTATCCTGGTTCACTCTCCCAAAGGAGAGTGGGTATCTCAAAGCCTCCCCCTGAGGCAGTAACCTAGTCATGAAATAGATATCTGTCTCGGGATGGATCACCAGGTTCATCCCCCGCAACACGAACATGTTGCGCCTCCTGTGCTAGTTCTATATAATGTAACGTAATAACCGGACCTACGACCACAGAAACTCATTTTCAGCAAATTTCAGAAGGCCCCGTGCGGCTAACTAACGATGCACCCCAGCATCAGCAGCTAGAGCGGTCCGGATCTCGGGCCAATCTCGCTCTCTCCACATCAACATGTCATCAACACAGGCACCCATTAGTACAGAGAAAAACATCAAAAATAGACAAAAAATTAAAACAAAATAAAAAAAATTGTCACCCTGGCCTATGTGCGCATGTCTCTCAGACAGGCATGCCCTTGCGCGCTTGTATTCTTGACATGTGCGCCTTTGCGCGCAAAAAGACAGGAACAGCACGCCCTCCCGTGCCTGTCCCTCAAAATTGCATGCAAATAAGGCACTCTTTTGCTTAGATCTCCTGTGCAATCTAGGGAAAAAGTCACTCAGAGGCCGTACAAACCCAATATGTACGACCCCCGACACCATCAAACTGAAAAAATTAAAATGCAGGACATCATGAAAGTTACCTGAGCATAATATCGATAGTCCCTGGTACACGGGCTAACCGCAACGGCAAAAAAAGGCTCTGTAAGCACCTCTGATCTCCCAAAACCAAGCAAGTACAAATGAATAGGATTAGGGCCATAATCTCCTATTTACCACCCTTTTCAACAACTTCGGAGATCCATAACAGAAGATCAGAAGGTCCATTCTGCGAACCGTAAGTTGCACCATCATCAGTATGCCATGACGAATGAAAGCGATGCCACACATTCGCTTTCCAGGAAAAACAATTTTCAGCACTAACAGGTATGCCCTCGCTCATTTTCTTTTTTAAAGCTCATGCCTTTCAATAATATTTGATGAAAAGAAGATGCTTTCACTTGAGGTAGTTTTTTTTGCAGGAAGAACCCGCAAACCATTCATAGCACCATCTACTAAAGGTTCCGGAGCAGGTATCATTCTACCCCCAGCATGATAGAGTCCCAGAAAAATTTGCATATCCTGACATCATTTAAACCATTAGAAATAAAACCATAGGGTCCTCATATTCGACCGTGTTTATCATCACCTCACCCTGCACATGATAAATGTCCGCATTAGTCAGTAGAGCCTCCCCTCCATGGCGCTCGTCACCCAAAGTAGATCGTATATCACAGCAAAAGTGACGCCATGGCCATACCACTTCAGTCCGGGAAGCACCTCGTGCCTATCCATTCATCATGCATAAGGTCAAATTTACCATTCAAACTGAAACCCCCTTTCCGGATGACCAGGTTGTACAAGCAAATCGAAAGGGCACCCCTGCGCATCGCATTTGGCCCACCATACCCCCACCAGCATAATCCCATCTGCGACATTTCTTCATCTGCTTCATCAACCCTGCACATGAGACCAACCAATGGGACCCCCACCCCCAGCAAAACGTCGTCCTCACGCCTCCAGTGAGCGAACACGTTCATGTTATGGGGTACCCATCTCTGTGTTTTGTATAAACCAAACCTCATTATTTTATTCTTTTGGTAAGTGTACAAAGACCGCAAACGGTGCACTTCGCCCCTTCACCCACATATTTCATATTTTCTCCCATGGCAGTAGTCCCTCATTCCTCTTGGTCGAAGTATTTCACCCACATGCATGCACCATCATGACACTCATAGCCAGGTTTACACTCGCCCTGGATGTCCTACAGACTCCAGGGATTTTTCCTTCAGAAATAACTATGACTGCCACCAAGTTCCTAAAGTATACTCCGACCTCGGACCACTAAATCCCCATCATTATTTTTTAGTCACTTCTCACCAACATGCCTATGTTAAACCCATCACATCTAGGTCCCCGACCCCTCAGGTCAGCGACCCATGGTTCGGTTAAGGCTTCCTTTTTGTCGACCTCGACACCTCTTTTCCAAAAAGGAAGCGATACCTTAGATCACCCCTCCCCATGCAAAGGGGTATCCTCGGGTGGCACTGTGGGAGATATCATTGTCCACAGATGTCATCGATCCTCCTAACATTCGACTATGAAAAAAGCTTTCATGTCAAAATGGTATCATACCTTACAACCATTGCACTTTAATCAGATTCGTCGAAGACCCGTGCCTCCATAAGCGTATTTGTCAAACAATGCTTACACGGGAAGGTCCCAGCCAGTACCTATGCGTACATTGTGCAACCATACCGAGTTCACGCATATGGGTACCACATTCCACCAATCGTCAAAGAAAAAATGCCCCTGAGGGCGTTAGGAGTCGTTGTCAACAACCACTAGCATCACTACCACAGTAGTGATGCAGACAGTACATGTATCTGTCAATTTTGTTTAACTAGCCATAGCATCACAAGCATGGGACATGCCCGCCTCATTGAAATTTTGTATATATGTTGTATATTTTGTTTGCTTGCAGGGGTCCCTTAGGCCACGGTCATCTCAGAAACAGTGCAGGGTTTTGTCAATTCCAAGATTCACGCAGGTCTCTCTCCCTCTTTGCGCACGATACAGAAAAGAAACTATAATGTATTTCCGCTATACAGTCCTTCCTAGACCTCACACATTAGGGGGAAACTGTTAACACTAGAAAATCGTACAACAAAAGATGACATTAATTAATGTCAAGCTAAAGGATTTATAGGGCAGGAAGACATTATGGAATCAAGAAAGTATTTAAAATCTCTAAGGTTTTGAGAAAATCAAATTTGAACTAGTCTTAAAATTCTAATTGTGTGCTTTATCCTTCGAGAAGAGTGCCTTATGCGCACCTTTTTTCCCGATAAACGCGCATTCCTGAAAGTTGAAAAATGTTGCTTTTCGGGACCACACAAACCAAAGGACACTTACTCCTTACATGAAGCCACCTAAGGATAGCCATTAGCGCCTCCTTAGACACTACGTGAGCACACAAAGGAATATTTGGAGCACACAATGGAATCATACCTCTCCCATGGGTCACCATCCACCATGTACCAAGGGAGGGAAGGAGGATTTGAAATCCCCTATATAAAGCCACCAAGAGATGAAGAATGGGTGATCAAATTGTTACGCTGGCCATAATTTCCCAAGCAATACCACCAATGTGTGACCCGGAGTTGGAGATAGAGGGGACTCGATTGTTGGCCACCCAACAATCCTAGTCCATCACAGTGGAGAGAGAGGGAGACTACATCAGAGGCAGAGCTTGGAAAAAAAACATCCTTGCATCAAGACCTAGAACCATTTTCTAGTGGCCCTTTGGCAAGTGGGTAAAATTTCTTCTCCTTATCAAACGTTTAGTAAGAAGAGGCCTAGAGCCATCGTTTGCATTATTATCATTTTGACTGTCTTCAATAGCTTCTGTATATTTGTGTTTTAGTTTTTAGTTTAATTTGAGCATACATTCGCATATTTTTCCCTCTAGATTATATGCTTTTTAGCTCCACCACTTTCCACCTGTTACCAATAGTTTATAGGGGTAGACCACACCCCTTAAACTAGTGTGATTTCGTACACCCGTGCGTCAAATCCACCACAACAATATGTATGCACAAGCTCTAATTTTTCGCTCTTCTTTTCTTTCCCAACTCTGAGAAATGAGACTCTCTTTTGTTTTCCATAAATACAATTCTCACAGAAATCCAAATCAACATTCTTCAAACCCGGCAACAAATTTCTTGAGTGAAGAATCTTCATCCCCTTCTCACTCATGTGTCCGAGCCTATGATGCCATAATGTTGCATCTGCTCCTTTGTAAGTTAAAGCATTAACAAAGTTATAAATACCATTGCATAAATACAATGTACCAACCTTTTCGCCTTTTTCTATTACCAAGGCTCCTTTCGTAACCTTCCAAGTTTTATTTATGAAAGTTTTCACACAACCTTCACCGCCTAACTGCCCTGTTGAAATCAGATTTTTCTTCAGATCTGGAACATGCCTTACATCCCTTAATAGCCATTGGTTTCCATCACTACAAGGAAGAGACCCTCTACCAGATATTTTTGAGGAACCCCACAGAAAAATACCCCATACATCCGTTTCTAGTGGAGGTTACTAGAGGAGGTTGGCGGGCGGAGGGTTTTGCGAATGTTTTCCTCTCAATGCGCTTATCATTACATGTCACCCCGGTGCTCTGGAATCGAGAAAGCACCGGTGCAAACCAAAACATTGGCACACCGGACACCGTGCACTCTGTACACACCCGCCCGGTGCATCTTATTATTCTATAGCACCGGTGCGTCACAGCTCTTCCACACGGGTGCATTATAAAACAACGCACCAAAACCGAAACCACCCAGTGCGGTAGAAAGAAACCACACTGGTGCATCATAATACATCGCGCCAAAACACAAACTGACCAGTGCGTTTGTAAGAAACAGAATTGGTGTGCCTATAAACCACGCGCACTGGTAAAGGGTTAAATTTATATATATTAAAAAAAAATACGGAAAAAAAAAAAAAAACCCCGTATTTTTCAATTTTCTGAAGAGCCTGAGCTCTCAACGCGTGCGCACCCTACCATAGAACGCACCAGTGCGCACGAGAAATTGGCACACCGGATAGCTTGCACGACATACACACACACCTAGGACCTCCTATTACTGTAACGCACCGGTGCTTCACCACTCTTCCGCGCTGGTGCATCATAAAACACTGCGCCAAAATAGAAACACGTCGGTGCGTTCTTATCCAAGAGCACCGGTGTGCCGATAAACCACACACACTGGAATAACGTTACCTAAAAAAAAAATTAAGGCCAAAAAATCGGTGCTTTTACGACTATTCCGTACTTCGTTGCTTTACGGATATTTCACCCGACCGTCATCAAAAATTTCGCGCTAAAATCAAACATCCCGCGTTGTTAGGGAACCGCCATTTTGGGCTATAAACAACGCGCTCAAATTTGACACAGCCCGGTGCAACAGTAAGAAAGCACATCGGTGCGCCTATAAAACCTCGTGCACCGAGAAATCGTGTTATAAAATAAAATAAAAAACAAAAAATTACAGCCAAAAAACCTCATTTTTCACTTTCCTCAGTGCTCCAGAGCTCTCAAGCATCGGTGCCATTTCCACTTGTCTGAGCCGCCCTGACATCAGTGCTCTCATTGCACCCATTGCACGCACTGCTACTCTGCATTGGCCACCAATCTCCAGCTTGAATTTTGAAAAACGGTGGGCAAATTTTCTTTTGCAAAGTTTACAGCCAATATGCCTCCTCGACGGCGAAATGTACAGGTATTTTTCTAGTTTTTCCATAATTAAGCCTTTTAGCAGATTAGAAAATGAAATAACCTTAAAAATAACCATTAAAAAAGAAAAAAGAAAAAAGAAAAATGTCGTGCGGTGCGCCGTAGTTTTTCAGCTCGCATCGGATAGCGGTGCTCCCTGTAAAATTTACAGGGCGCACCACCCCTGATGCTAATCGTATTCGCACTATTTCCGGGGTGGTACCGAAAGGCACCTCGAATAATTTTAAAATAATAAAATAAAATAAAAGGCAGTGTGCTGATTTATCCAGGCACACCATTGACCACGGGAATCACAGTGCGGTGCGTTGACAGAATTATCTGCCCCGGTGTATGTCAGCGCACCGCATTTTGGGTTCCGAGAGGGTCAACGGTGC
Source organism: Pinus albicaulis (assembly GCA_034641835.2). Classification (NCBI taxonomy): domain Eukaryota; kingdom Viridiplantae; phylum Streptophyta; class Pinopsida; order Pinales; family Pinaceae; genus Pinus; species Pinus albicaulis. Next base: position 388,464 of record JAXQQM020058455.1, read on the forward strand.
AGTCGGGTAAAAGACCACACCATCGACTATGTAATTGTCATGAATTCGGTGCGCTGACATGACTATACGCGTCGGGGTGTATATTTCATTCATCGCACCGCTATTCTAAACTTTGATAAAGTTAACGGTGCTTGAAAAATAGACAGCTGCATCGAGGCCGGTGCATTGTATTTCACTAGGGGCACAGGGACCGGTGCGCTACATTCTTAAGATGCACCGTAACAGGTGCGTGACTGTTTTTATGGTGCACCGACTTGTCTATTTATTTTTTTCTCAAAAAAATATATATATGTGTATTCCTAAATACATGAATTTTTAATAATAATAAAATTATTTAATATGAAAATGATTCAGAGAGAAGAGGAGGAACAGCAGCAACAACAGGCTGAACAATATGACATGATTCGCCAATGGCAGGCCCGAGAGAGGGAGAGAGATGCATACCCTCGCCCTATTACTGCAGATACCCAGGGGATCCTTAGGCAGGTAGGCCTCCTCAAGTTCTATGAGGAGGCTACTTCCCTAAAGGCCCATAGTGTGTTTTTGAGATATCTTATCCGCAGGTGGAATGCCAACCAACAGGCTTTCCAGGTTGGTCCTGACCAATGGTGCACACCCACTGAGGAGGATATTTATTTTATTACAAGACTATCGAGGAGAGGGGTGGATTTTCCCTCATTCCCAGACGTGCCAGCTGGTTGTGTAGCAGGGAGTCAGTTAGTTTACTCATTGCATATTGAAGCATCACAGCCACCTATAAAATTTGTCATATCAAATGGTGGCTAAATCATGTTTTCAGCCTTCAAGAAAAAATTTTATTGCCAAATTGTTAGTTCTTGAAGTCTTGTGAAGACATCTTATCCTTTGATTAATCTTCACTACTGTTTCCCTCTCAATTCTTAAAATATTCTATTTTCCTAAAGAAAAGACTGCTGCAAAGACCCATTTTTCCCTTCATTTTTACCCCTTCTTCCATTCATACTTAACCTCCATTTCATCCCCTTTTCCTCATAAAAATTCCTCCATTTTCATCATTTAAACCTTCAAAATCACTTCAAGACCCTTCTTACCCTAGACCCTTCTTAAATCATTTGGTCTCTTCCATTGGTTTTAAACGCCTTTCTTCTCTACCAAAACCCCAAATCCTTTAAAAATCCTTGAAAAAATCATAAAAACCCACTTTTTACATTATACGCCTAAGCCCTAGACCACTTCCCCACCATGCGACTTGGCGCTGGAACCAAGCATTAAGGTCCCGAGCGCTTATCAAAATTGGGCATTCCTTGTGTTATGATGCCTCTCGCTTTTAGAATTTCTCGATTGCGATTGGCCCCTCTCCTCTATATCCCCCGATCCCTTGCTTCCTTTGTAAAACCTGGAGCCCGCAATCGGGCGCTAAAATATTCTATAAAACCCTCCCCGATGCGAATTTCCCTTTGTATTTCGTAAAATAACCCATTTTTTCATATTATAAAGAGTCCCGACAGTTCATTGGTTGGGCGAACCTCCACCGTTGATCTTAAACCAATCAACGATCGACAAAATCTCGCATCGGAATTTTTCATTGGTCGCGTTTTAATATTTTATTGATCTCCCCCGATTGGCCACCTTCCGATGGCTTCTCAGCCGTTGATCTCCCTCGCCAGGCTCAGATCCGACAGCCCACATCGCCCTTTTTCATAAGCCCATCCCTCTGCCTTTGGACCTCCGATTCATTCCCCACCGTTGATCTGGTCCTAGATCAACGGTCTACGTTCAATCGCATCGACGCTCTTTTCCCTTTGCCCCTGCCGATCGCAATCTTCCGATTGCATCTTGGCCATCCATACAATAAAGATCCGATGGTCCAGATCATTTCTCCCTTCCTTTTGTTATTTTTCATGAGCTCCGCTGTATAAAGTTTTAAGTGGATCTCCGCCGTTGATCTCTGTAGATCAACGACTCACATTGACCCATTCTCCACTCGACCATCACCTCATATTTTATTCATTTGATCCCAAGATTGGATCTGGATCGTTCATCCGTTTCATCCAACGGTCCAAATTCAACGCGATAGGCCCAACTCCTTTGGGTCCTACCCTTCCCAGATCAAATCTCCATCATTCATTCCCTGATCTGACGGTCCAGATCAAACCCGCTCAGACTCTGGCCCACATCTTATCGCCCGAGCATCTATTCTCCATCGCGCTCTCTCCATGATTGTCCGATCTAAGACCCGAGATATGATAGCCAACATGCAGTTTCGCGTGATTTTTAGCCCGAAGGTTAATGATCCAAAATTATGCGATGAGGGTGGTTTCAAAAGGCCACGCGTCGGCCACTAACGCATATTGCGTTCAAAAAGTTAAAACCGCCTTCCTTCCTTTTTTGTCACGCGACACTGGAGGTTTCTATGGCCGAAACCACTTTACCCCATTTGTATTACATTCCATTGTGTTTAATCTCCGTCGTTAATCTCTGCAGATCAACGGTCCCAATTTAATCTCGCGTTAGTTCATCGCCCTCCACCCATCCTCCAAGGGACTCCATCGATCAACCTTCGTCATTGATCTCTGAGGCCGATCTCATCCGACGGACCAGAATCCTTTCGGAAACCCCGAAATTCATTTTAACCTATTTCCTCCTCCAAAGGTTAGTTACCCGTTTCCTTTTAATTTTCTCTCGTTGCATTATAACATAGCCCCTCTGCATTATATAACCACGATTGATCTTGACTGTTGATCTTTGCAGATCAATGGCTCGGACTTAATCTTCTGCACCGTTTATCCAACCGCCCCCTTTTGATCTCAGCGAATCAATCCTTTCCGTTGGATGCTTTCATCCAACGGCTGCGATCTAACCTCCGCCTCTGAAGCAGTTAAACCTTATCCCACGGAATTTTTCTAAATTTTTCTTTGATTGTGTAGGTTTTAATATTTTTTTTAACTGTTTTAAAAAGAAAATTGAAGGTCGGGGATGACGATCCCCCGGGCCTTTATTCATCAAATAATATCATTCCACAGGGTTCAACACCATGTTTCGTTCGTGCCTCATGAGCATTGATGCCATTTTAAAACCCTCTACACACCTGCACATCAACAATACATAGCAAAGTTTAATCAATCAAAGAGTATCAGTGTTAAAAGATCCACTCACAGCAGAGATGAAGAATTGAAGGTTGTTTATACAGTTTTTGAGGGATTACGGCCTAAATCGATTATATAAAGCCTAATCCACTCAATTAAACATAGTTTGAAGAACAGAAGACAGAATTTAGGCCTAATTATGCCTAACACACAGATCAGAGACAAATTAACAGTGTTTAAAGAAAAACAATAAATATCTATCAGTCTGAGAAAGCCTCCACTGCCACATCAGAGGCTAATTGAATCCTCTCAGCTACCAAAAGCCACCTGCAGCCTCAAAGCGTTCAAAAGAGGCAGGTTTATTACCAGAACAAAAGATATTTTCCTCAAAGCACCTGAACAATTATTTCAGATCAAAGAACTTATTACAAACTGTCAGGAGAGTTATTACAAAGATGAGAAAGAATTTTAAAGTCAACAAACTCTGCTAAGAAGATCAAATACTTAATGTAAACCAATTAATACAGAGGAAATATCTGTAATCTTCTCCATTGAGCCCCTCAAAGGTTGAGAAGCATTAAACTGTATTAATTGAGCTTATAGATCTTTTCTCTCATCCCACCTCCTCATTTTCCTATAAAATCTTCTTAAGGAGCACATTGTAAAGGGTTGGTTGCTGAACTTTGGTATAATACTTGTGCTCGAAACTTTCTACATGTAAATAGTGTTCAGAGGCTCTTGAATCTCTGTTTGTGATCAAATAAGTTAGGCTGAGAAGAAAAGATGATTGTTGAACTGAAACATTGGACTTGAAGAATGTAATTGGATTGACATCAATATACAAGCTGATTCTTGGGATCCTGGTCTATATCATTGGTGAAGTACTTTTTACTGTGTTATTGTTTTCCTTTCATGTATGCCATTTTGTTTCACTTATTCTCTGATAAAGAACAGCAAATATAGAGTTAGGACTTACTGTCAAAAGTACCCTGCTCTCACTGATGAGCTTTATCTCTATGTTTTCCTCCAAACTGTGTGTTTAAGAATGACTTAAGTTAAGTGTAAACATTATCAAGGAATGTTGGTTTGTCCCATTCTTGATGTGCAAAGCTTTAAAGGAAGTTCTTGAATGTTGTTTTCATTATCTGCTAAGTAGATTTAGACTAGAAAAGTTTATGGTTTGCCCTGTCTTCTAGTTCTTTCTTCAAAGGTAGTTCTGAAATTTTCTCTAAGAGTATGCCAAAAGCAGTTTAGATTTAAAAGTATCTTATCTGATCTTAGGCTACACTTTGTTTTCTTATCTATTTTCATCCCTTCTGAAAGTAATTATGTGGATTACCAGATTTTTGTTCAATAAGTTAGTTTAACACAAGCTTGTCCAAAGAAGTCTATGGTTAGCCTGGCCTTTGGTTGGTTTTAAAAATGGCCATTTAAAAGGATTTTCTTGTTTGGAAATACCGATAAATCCTAGTTTAAATTATTGTCTTTTTCCACCCCTTCAACACTTTTATTGTCTCCGTTCCATCATTTTATCTAAAAGATCCTCGTGATATAGATGACTTTCCTTGATCTACTCTTGAAAATTGTTGCACAATTAAACCCTTTTATGACCTACAGCTCAATGGACTCAAACCGTCATATCTATCCTATCACTCAAAATCTTGTTTTGATTTTCATCTTCATCCCTTTAAAGTCACTTGCATCCTCAACTAAAAATCATGCTCAACCATCCAAAACCAAACAAAAACCCTTGTTCTTAATAACTAGCCTAATATCATTACCCAAAAGCCTTAAATATAAATCAATCTTTTCACTTATAGAGAGATCCCTCTCTGGATTCAGGAGGGCTAGATCCTAGAATCCCAAAGTGGCTCAAATGTTCTCTCCGAAACTTTAGTCTTGCCAATCTACTGAAATTACGGGGAGCTAACATTTCTGGAGACTCCACTGGGGATTTTTTGAAGTAATAGATAAATTCACAACTCAGAAAAAACCCAAAAACATTCTATATTTGTACATGGTGGTGGACCATAAAACATTTTACCTCCAAAAGAGCTAAAAACTTCCACCTGGTGACTCCACTGGCCTCCAGTAGACCTATTACCTTTCCAGTCCTAATAAGACTCCCTTGGGAATGCATTGAGCAAACCCAATCATACTGTTAGTGGACAGAAAATTTTAAACCATCCACCTGGCGACTCCACAACTCCTAAAAATACCAAATGACTCCACTGGTAGAAGACTCTAAACTGTTTGATAAGATACAGTGACCTCTCTTATGATTTACAGACATGGATTTAGAAATAGACCCAGAAGACAAGCATATGGTCATGATGGAAGAAATAATGTACATGCTTGGAAAGAGAGTGGATAGGTACGTAGCTAATTTAAATATTGGTCATCCTAAACAACCTATGTCTTTCCCTGAGCAAACCACGATGCAGAAAATGATGTATATGCTTGGAAACAGAATGGATAGGTATGAAGCTAATTTGAATATTAAAGATCTAGAATAGCTCATGCTTGTTTCAGATGACGAAAAAAATCTACCACCACAAGACATGTATGATGATCAATATTATAGAGAAAACAATGAAGAAAAACTGCTAGTCATGATGGAAAAAATGATGTACATGCTTGGAAAGAGAATGGATAGGTTTGAGGCTAATTTAAATAAACAACATATGCTTTCCCCTGATCAAACACAAGCTCAATCACCTCAAGACCTAGACAGTGACCAAGACATGTATGATGATCAAAAATTTATAGTGGATGATGAAGAAGGTTATCAAGAAACTCCTCATTGCCTCCCCACGTCTTGTACTATGTTGTTAGCAGATCTTCACAATCAAATTGAAAATACTAATAGTGAGCAGTACTTTGAGGAAAAAAGTAGCCATTTGGGGAACTCAGAACCTGAAATAGAGAAATCACCAACACATATAGGAACCCTTCCTCTGTGTTATAACTCATTTAAAATTATACAACAAGAGTGGCATCCTGATAATATAGAAGAAACAACTCATGAACCTTGTATTCAGATTGAGCATCATAACAATCACGAGGAGTTGTTTAAAACATAAGCAGATCAGGACACAATAGAAAAACGTCAAATTTTCCCTGCAAACACAAGTGAAGAATCTCTAAAAGAGGCTCAAGAAGACATCCAGCCTCAAAACCAGTTAACACAAGAAAAGGAAGTTTGTTGTACTTCTATTTATAAATAAATCTCTCCTTTGACAGAAGAGGAAATTGATCAAATACTAAACAACCAGCTACCTTCTAAATCTTCATTTAAACAAGACAATCATCATCATAGTGCCCACTCCATAGAACAACCCAAGGGCACTCAAGACAAAGAGGATAGTAAGGAAATTAATGATAAAACTGAAACTAGTCCTCTTTGGATCATGAACTTTGATGGGTCATATACTAAAACCAGTGCAGGTGTAGGAATATGGCTTTATGATACAGAAAACAATTATTCTGAAGCCTATTCATATAAACTTAACTTTCAATGCACAAGTGACATAGTAGAGTATGAATCATTTCTTTTGGGACTCCACTTATTGAAGAAATCAGGAGCCCAGAAGATAGTAGTTCATGGAAGTGCAGAATTGGTAACTAGGCAAGCGAAAGAAGAATGCATGGTTAAACATCCCATACTTAAATCTTATAAGAATGATGCCATGGATTTGTTAAAATATTTCAAAGAATTCCAACTTATCCTTGTTCCTAAATACCAAAACATTTTTGCTAGTGGATTAGCCCTTGTTGCTAGTACATGTCTAAGACCTTGGGAGAGAAAACAATATACAATTCAAGAAAAATTCAGACCAGTTGTCCCAAACAATAAAAGGTACTAGCAAGCCTTTGGGGAAGAAAAACAAGTAGAAGACTATCCTGCTGAGGATATACTATCTTTCCAAGAGAAACCTTCTCCCATTGCTAATCTCAATCTATCATCCAAAGAACCCGAATTCACATCAGAAACAAGCATAGGTTTAGAGGAAAAGGAAATTTCACTGTTTGTGGTTTTGCAGGTAAAGGATGATGATGCTTCCAAACCACATACTGAAAATTTAGTTCTCAAAGTTGATGTCTTAGAAGCAGACAATCTACCAACCATGGAGGACCAAAAAGAAGAGAATTCTCATCTTTTCTTTGTTGATCCTATGGAAGACTGTGTGGAGGTCCCAATTGGCTCAAATTCTCAAGCATCGATCTTTTGCAAGAGCCAAAGACATAAAATGTTGTCATCTTCTGTGACAGCCTTGATTTTAAAGATTAAAATTCACTATGTATTGTGGTTACCTCTGACTAGTAGCTAGTATCTTCGTTCCTGTTTATCCCTACTCAACTGGCTACATTGGCACTATTGTACTATATAAAGCTGTAAATATTTCAAGAGTTAGAATAGGTTAGATAGGAATGTCAATAAAGCTATACCTTTGAGCATTTAGTTAGTTGTTGTTATTAGTTTTGAAGAAATCAAAAATACAAAAGAAATAGAAAGAGAAAAGAGGGCAGATTGTAAAAACAAGAAAGGTACAGCCCCATACCAAAAAGAGAAATAAAATCTGAAAGTGTGCAAGCTCAAAATGCCACTCCTAAAGAAACACACTCCTAGTTAGTCATACTGCCTAATCATGACTAATTATTTTTAAATTTACTGCTGATAGGTTAGTGAAATTATATTTTCCAAACAGCTTAGTCTTGGCTTATCAGTTAGGTAGATTAGGATAGAAAATAAAGGTTCAAACAAGCTCAAAATCTGAACCTAATATTCCAAAAGAAGAATGACTCTAATCTGTTTAAATCATGAGTCAAAGACAGAGATAAACTGGTTCTAATAAGCCCAAAACTTGAACCAGAGAACAAACAGAGAACAACTCAAACAAACTCAAAAATAGAGCTGAAGAAAAGAGAAGGATGTGCTTAAAACTTTCAGATCTTAAGCCCTCACCTTTTTTATTTAATTTTCTACAAATAATAATCTATGTGCAGCTTGTTTTATTCCATAGATCAGCAACAAGTTAGATTGTTCAATACTGACTTGTATGCTTTTTAAATTTCTTGTTTTAGAAATTAGAGAATAAAAATCTGTTAGACAGTCTAATCCTAACAGATAGTAGTTAGGTAGAGAAGCTTATGAACTCAACTGTTTAATCTAAGTTCATGGAGAAATGAGAAGTAGACTTAGATTAGTTTTTTGTTTTCAAAAGAATAAAATGCTTGTAAAAGAGTTTGCCAATCCAAATGCACTCTCAAAGAAGAAAAAATGTTAGATCAGTAGGATTGGGTAGGTAGAAAGCTTGTTTGATAGAGTTCCATTGTTTTTCATGGCTGCTAACATTATCATAACAGAAGAAGATGATCCAAGTGAAGAAAGTTGCAGCCCAATGGATGAGGCATTGATCAACCCCCCAGAGAATACAAGTTTGAAGTTCTTGACGCCTTCAAGAAGGCATCATCCCCATGTGGAGCAACTGTTAGCCACCTATAAAATTTGTCATATCAAATGGTGGCTAAATCATTTTTTAAGCCTTCAAGAAACAAGTTTTATTGCCAAAATTGTTAGTTCTTGAAGTCTTGTGAAGATATCTTATCCTTTGATTAATCTTCACTACTGTTTCCCTCTTAAACTCTGAAATCTGTTGTTTTCCTGAAGAAAATACTGCTGCAAAAACCCCATTTTCCTCTCATTTTACCCCTCCTTTCACTCAAAATTAACCTCCATTTCATCCCCTTTTCCTTCATAAAAATTCCTCCATTTTCATCATTTTGACCTTCAAAATCACTTCAAGACCCTTTTTAAATCATTTGGTCCCCTTCCATTGGTTTTAAAAAGGCCTTCTTTCCTCTACCGAAACCCCCAAAATCCTTTGAAAATCCTTGAAAAATCATAAAAAAACCCACTTTTTACATTATAGGCATAAGCCCCTTCGAGCTAAACCATAAACCACTTCCCCACCATGCAACCTGCGCCCAGGACCAAGATTTAAAGTCCCGAGCGCTAATCGCAATCGGCGGTTTGCGATGGGCGCATGTCTTTTTGTTACATAAAACTTCCGATGCGATTGGCTCCTTTTGTATATATCCCCCGATCCCTTGCTTCCTTTGTAAAACCTAGAGCCCGCAATCGGGCGCTAAAACATTATATAAAACCCTCCTCGATGCGAATTTCCCTTTGTATTTTATAAAATACCCCATTTTTTCATATTACAAAGAGTCTCGACGGTTCATTGGTTGGGTGAACCTCCACCGTTGATCTTAAACCAATCAACGATTGGCAAAATCTCGCATCGAAGATTTCATTGAGTGTGTTTGAAATATTTTATTGCCCCCTCCCGATTGGCGATCTTTAGATGGCTTCTCAGCCGTCGATCTTCCCCGCCAGGCCCAGATCCGACGGCCCACATCATTCTGTTTATAAGCTCATCCCTCCACCTGTGACCTCTGCAGATTCATTCTCCACCGTTGATCTGGCCCTCAGATCAACGGCCCACATTCAATCGCATCGGCGCTCTTTTCCCTTTTCCCCCGCCGATCACAATCTTCTGATTGCATCTAGGTCGTCCATACAATAAGATCCGATGGTCCAGATCATTTCTCCCTTCCCTTTGTTATTTTTCATGAGCCCCGTTGTATAAATTTTTAAGCGAATCTTCATCGTTGATCTATGTAGATCAATGGCTCACATTGACCCATTCTCCGCCCGACCATCACCTCATATTTTATTCATTTGATCCCAAGATTGGATCTGGACCATTCATCCATTTCATCCAACGGTTTAGATTCAATGCGATAGGCCCAGATCCTTTGGGTCATACCCTTCCTAGATCAAATCTCCGTCATTCATTCCTTGATCTGATGGTCCAGATCAAAACCGCTCAGACTCTGCCCCACATCTTATCGCCCAAGCATCTGTTCTCCATCACGCTCTCTCCACGACCGTCCGATCTAAGACCCCAGATATGACGGCCAACGCGCAGTTTCGCGTGATTTTTAGCCCGAAAGTTAATGATCCAAAATTATGCGATGAGGGTGGTTTCAAAAGGCCACGTGTCATCCAGTAACTCATATCGCGTTCAAAAAGTTAAAACCGCCTTCCTTCCTTTTCGTTACACAAAAACAGTGGTTTCTATAGTTGAAACCACTTTACCCCATTTGTATTACATTCCATCACGTATAATCTCCGCCGTTGATCTTTGCAGATCAACGGTCTCAGTTTAATCTCGTGTTAGTTCATCACCCTCTGCCCATCCTCCAAGGGACTCCATCGATCAACCTCTGTCGTTGATCTCTGAGGCCGATCTCATCGGACGGACCAGAATCCTTTCAGAAACCCCAAATTTCGTTTTAGCCTATTTCCTCCTCCAAAGGTTATTTACCTGTTTCCTTTGAATTTTCTCCCATTGCATTATAAAATATCCCCTCTGCATTATATATCCATGATTGATCTTGACCGTTGATCTTTGCAGATCAACGGCCCAGACTTAATCTTCTGCACCATTTATCCAACTGCCCCCCTTTTGATCTCAGCGAATCAATCCTTATGGTTGGATGTTTTCATCCAACGACTGCGATCTAACCTCCGCCTCTGAAGCAATTAAACCTTATCCCGCGGGATTTTTCTAAATTTTTCTTTGATTGTGAAGGTTTTAATAGTTTTTTAAATTGTTTTAAAAAGAAAATTGAAGGTCGGGGATGACAATCTCCCAGGCCTTTATTCATCAAAGAATATCATTCCACAGGGTTCAACACCATGTTTCGTCCATGCCTCATAAGCACTGATGCCATTTTAAAACCCTCTGCGCACCTGCACATCAACAAGACACAGCAAAGTTTAATCAATCAAAGAGTATCAGTGTTAAAAGATCCAGTCACAGCAGAGATGAAGAATTGAAGGTTGTTTATACAGATTTTGAGGGATTATGGCCTAAATCGATTATCTAAAGCCTAATCCACTCAATTAAACATAGTTTGAAGAAAAGAAGACATAATTTAGGCCTAATTATGCCTAACACGCAGAACAAAGACAAATTAACAATGTTTAAAGAAAAACAATAAATATCTATCAGTCCGAGAAAGCCTCCAATGCCACATCAAAGGCTAATTGAATCCTCTCAACTACCAAAATCCACCTGCAACCTCAAAGAATTCAAAAGAGGCAGAGTTATTACCAGAACAGAAGATATTTGCCTCAAAGCACCTGAACAGTTATTTCAGATCAAAGAACTTATTACAAATTGTCATGAGAGTTATTACAAAGATGAGAAAGAATTTTAAAGTCAACAAACTCTGCTAATAAGATCAAATACTTAATGTAAACCAATTAATATAGAGGAAATATCTGTAATCTTCTCCATTGAGCCCCTCAAAGGCCGAGAAGCATTAAACTATATTAATTGAGCTTATAGATCTTTTGTCTCATCCCACCTCCTCATTTTCCTATAAAATTCTCTTGAGGAGCACATTGTAAAGGGTTGGTTGCTGAACTTTGATATAATATAGCAACAAAATTCTACATATAACTAGTGTTCAAGGAAGCCATGGGCTCTTTGTAGGTCAAATAAGCATAAGTTAGGCTGAGAAGAGAAGATGATTATTGAACTGAAACATTGGACTTGAAGTGTGTAACTGGATTGACATCAATATACAAGCTGATTCTTGGGATCCTAGTCTATATCATTGGTGAAGTACTTCTTACTGTGTTATTGTTTTCCTTTCATGTATGCCATTTTGTTTCACTTATTCTCTGATAAAGAACAGCAAATATAGAGTTAGGACTTACTGTCAAAAGTACCCTGCTCTCACTGATAATCTTTATCTCTATGTTTTCCTCCAAATTGTGTGTTTAAGAATGACTTAAGTTAAGTGTAGACATTATCAAGGAATGTTAGTTTGTCCCTGTCTTGATGTGCAAAGCTTGAAAGGAAGTTCTTGAATGTTATTTTCATTATCTGCTAAGTAGAGTTAGACTAGAAAAGTTTATGGTTTTCCCTGTCTTCTAGTTATTTCTTCAAAGGTTGTTCTGAAGGTTTCCCTAAGAGTATGCTAAAAGCAGTTTAGATTTAAAAGTATCTTGTCTGATCTTAGGCTGCACTTTGTTTTCTTATCTGTTTTCATACCTTCTAAAAGTAATTATCACCATTATGTTGGTCTCCCGTGTTTTGATAGTTTGGCAAATCAAAAGACAAGGCAACATCAAACCAATCTTTAGAGTTCCAGGATCTAGTCCTCCTGTTCTCAGAGAGGGATCTCTCAAATTATTTATTTTTTGCAAAGGTTTATCTTGTGTGCTTTGGGTATTGGTTTTAGACTAGTTATTAAGTGCAAGTGTTTGTTTGTTTGTTTGGTTGAATTGATACAGCAGAATATGAAAGGTCTAGGAAAGGCAGGTAGAAAGAAGGAGTATCAGTTTCATTGGGTAATGGAGTCAAAAAGAGGTTATGAAAAACTTATCAATGGATATGGGATATCAAAGGGCAAATCTAACTTGGCCACAGGATCCTTTAGTTTATGAATGAGATGGATATTAATGGTTTTTAGAAAAGAGAAGTTTAATTATCAACAAAGGGAATTTGAAAACATGACTTGAACAATAAAGAGGTATTTGATAGACAGGGCTAACCATAAATTCTACAGACCGCACTTTAAGCAAATAATGACTTCAAAACAACTTTTAAAATGAAATCTAAGATTCGGGAGCACATCCTATTTCATCAAATATCTTATTTCAAATGACTTAGAAAAACATAAAAGATTTACTGATAATTGCAGTCATAGAAGAGGGAACACCTAATACATCTATGATTACAACTATAAAAGACCTTTAAGACAACTTTTTAAGCAAGGAAAAAGGGCATGATCAAAACAGATCTCCTTGGCTCACTATAAACAAAGATACTTCAAAGGGAGACTTCAATAACAGCCTTTAAGTGGCAGCAGACAAGCAGGGAGAACCATAAATCATGTTGAAACCAACTATTCAAACTATTAGAGAAACAAAAAAGCATGAGGAATAAAAGAGAGAGATTAAAGAGTTAGAAATACCTCGTGAGGAAGAAGAAATAAAACGGTGAAGGATAAATGAGTTTGGGTGCTTCAGTCATTCTTGGCCTAAAACTTTCGTCCCTACTCCTTTATTAGAAATTATGGAACAAAATGAAAACGAGGAAGAAGAAAACATTTAGCAGTTCAAGAATAATGCTTCACCAAATAAGCTCATGGATCCAATGATAGAGCCTTCTCAGGAACAAGCATGCAACAACATCATCAAGGCTTCCAAGACTTAAATTTCTTCTTCAACTTCAACAGACTATGTATTATTTCAAAGAGTTTCAGTATTACAACTAGTGATCAACCAACATTTACAATGAACTCCTCAATAAGATTTTATAGAAGGATGAGGAGGTTGAATGGGAGAAAAGATCTATGGGTTCAATTAATACATTTAATGCTTCTCGGCCTTTGAGGGGCTCAATGGAGAAGATTTCAGATATTTCTCTTTTTTAATTGTTTTACAATAAATTTTAAGCTTGCTAAGAAGCTTTTGTTGACTTTAAGGCTCTGTGTCATCCTTGCAATAACTCGGTTTGGCTTTGGAATAACTGCTCGGCTGCATTGAGGAAAATATCCTCTGTTCTGGTCATTACTCGGACTCTGTTGAATGCTTTGAGGTTACAGGAGGCCTTTGGTAGCTGTTTAGGAATCAATTAGCCTCTTATGTGGTAGTGGAGGCATCCTCTGTCTGATAAATGTCTTTGATTTGGCTTTAACTATGTTTAATTCAATGGATTAGGTCTTTGATAATCGACTTTTAGCCATAATCCATTAAACTGTATAATTAATGTTTAATCATTCATTTCTTCTGTGTCTGGGTCTTCGACACTGATACTCTTTGATTATATTTAATCTTACTGTGTCTTGTTGATGTGCAGGTGTGTACAAGGTCCATATGGCATCAATGCCCATGAGTCATCGATGAAACGTGAAATTGAACCCTGTATATGGTTTTCCTTTTGATGAATGAAAGTCTGGAGAATAGAGACCCTCGGCTCTCTTTTTCTTTTAAAACATTTGAAAAACCCTTTTAAATTCTACATAATACAATAACAATTAAGAAATCCTGCATATTTGGTAAAAAATTCTTTGGAGGTTTTGAGTAGGAGCATGGTCGTTCGATGGCAACATCCAACGGTGGAGATTTGCGCGTGCAGGGGGCAGATAGAAGGTGGTTGGAGATATTAAGTTAGAACTGTTGATCTATGATTTACCAAGAAGATCAATGGTGGAGATTTAGCAATGAATTAATAATGTGAAGGTGTCACACTATTGTGAAAAATAGGAGAAAATGCGAAGAAATAAGGTTAAAAACCTTTTGGCGGAGGAAAATGAAAAGGAATTGAACTTGGGGCTTCAGGATGATCGTGGGTCGTTGGATGAGATCAGGCCATGAGATCAACGGTGAATATTTGCACGTTGAAAACCCTTTGGAGAGGTGGAAAGCGATGGTGTATGGCTGGATTAGATCTTAGCTATAGATCTGCTGAGATCGACAACGGGGAGAGAGCGCGATGGGAAGTGGTTTCAGGGGCGAAACAGTTGTTTTCGCGTGATGAAAAGGCAGGTAGGCGGTATTTCCATTTTGAATGCGATATACGTTAGGAGGCGACACGTGGATTTAAAAAACAGCTTATATCGCGTAATTTTTTTTTATTATTGTTCGTGCTTATAGTTACGCGAAAATGTGTTGGATCCGTTAGATCTGGCGTCTCAGATATGACGGCGGAGAGCGAACGCAAATTTGGAAAGATGCGCGGGAAGAAGTTGGATGAGAGGTTTTATTATGGACCATCCGATCAGGGGATCGACGGTGGAAATTATTTCTAGAGGGAGGCAGGACCCACAGGGGTCGGGCTTGGCAGGGTCAATATATAAATTGGCTTGGCACCCGTCTGCAGGGCCTTTGGTCTATAGGTAAAACCATAGGCCGAGGGATCTTATGTACAAGGTCCAATCGGGATCGAGCCATTGGCTTGGGCTTTTCAATCTACCCATTCGTAAAATATCTGATGCGATATTATATGGACCGTTTTATCGGGGAAAGATCAACGGTGTTTTTCATTGAAAAATATGAACCGGCGGGTTTAATGCGAAACATAGGGAAAGTGGGTTTTTGGATTTACAAAGGGAAAATAAGCATCGAGGAGGGTTCTTTACACTGTTTAA
This sequence comes from Pinus albicaulis, assembly GCA_034641835.2. NCBI lineage: Eukaryota > Viridiplantae > Streptophyta > Pinopsida > Pinales > Pinaceae > Pinus > Pinus albicaulis. The sequence goes on from JAXQQM020058455.1 coordinate 403,766, forward strand.
GCGCCGGATGCGGGCTATGTGTTTATATTAAATAATAATAAGATTGGGGATTATAAACAAAGGGCTTAATCGCATCGGAGGTTTTAACATGGCAAATAGACTTGTGCACTCTGATTTCTCCGATGCGATAAGCGCTAAAGGGTTTAGTGTTTGGTTCCAGCACCAAGGCATATGTGGGGAAGTGGTTTAGGACTTAGCCCAAAGGGGCTTAAATCCATGGTAAACAAACTTATTTTTTGTGAATTTTTTCAAGGTTTTTGATGGATTTGGGGTTTTCGGTATAGTTTAAAAAATGAGTTTTAAACTATGTAAAAATGATTTTCATGAATGAAAGAAGGGGAAAAAATATGGAAAATAGAAGAATTCCATGGGCATGAAAAGGGGTAAAAATGAAGGTTAGTTTATAAGTAGAGGAAGGGGAAAAATGGTGTTTTGCAGCAGTCTTTCCTCTATGAAATTAGCAGAATTTCAACCTTAAAAAGGGGAACAGCAGTGAAGATTAAAACAAATGGACTGATGTCTTCATGAGTCTTCAAGAGATAAATTTTTAGCAATAAAAATTGTTCCTTGAAGGCTCCAAAAAATGATTTAGCCACCTTGTGATATAACAAATTTTATAGGTGGCTAACAGATTACTGGATTGTTTGTATGATAAGTTAGCTTTAATACAAGCTTTTCCAAAGAATTCTATTGTTAGCCCTGTCCTTTGGTTGGTTTTAAACAGTTACTTAAAAGGCTTTTCTTGTTTGGAAAGACTGATAAATCCTAGTTGAAATTATTGTCTTTTTCCACCCCTTCAACACTTTTATTGTTCCATTCCATCATTTTATCTAAAAGATCCTGTGATATAGATGACTTTCCCCTTGGACCACTCTTGAAATTGTTGCACAATTAAACCCTTTTATGACTCCATAGCCCAATGGACTAAAAACCAGCGTCATATCTATCCTATAAGAAAAATCTTGTTCTGATTTCTTATACCTTCATCCCTTTGAAGCTCTTTCATTTTATGACTTTCCACTCAACTAAAAATCATGCTCAACCATCCAAAACCAAACAAAAACCCTTGTTCTTAATAACTAGCCTAATATCGTTACCCAAAAGCCTTAAAGATAAATCAATATTTTCACTTATAGAGAGATCCCTCTCTGGATTCAGGAGGGCTAGATCCTAGAATCCCAAAGTGGTTCAAATGTTCTCTCCGCAGCTTTAGTCTTGCCAATCTTCTGAAATTACGGGGAGCTAACACATTGGAGCACATGTACTGTCTCCTTCAGAGTTTCAGGTACCTAGAGGTCAGTTACATATAGGTTCTTTTGGTAGACAGGACGTGCAGTGCCTCTCCCTTATCATTTCGACCATTTCGCACAACACCAGTGACAGGCAATGCATTAGTTGCTCGCTTTTATATTATGTTGATTCTTTATATTATTTGACCCCAACAGCCAGTGAGTGCCATTTTTCTTGACGATTTTTTATGACTTTGAATAGATCTGATCTTCATGCACAAGGGAGGGTCAACTTCCCTTTTTTCTTGAGAGAAATTTATTTTTGTTTATTTTTTGAGAGGTTTCCATATATGAGGCCTAGTTTTGTTCGACAGCCTCGTAGGCTGATGTGTGAGGCCCAGATGCACATGTGGGGGCAGATGATGCCCAAGAGGGGAGACATTTTGTTTCGAGCCAGGATATCACATGATTCACTGGACTTACTAGCCATTGTTGACGGGCTGCATCCCATCATTATGGTCCCATGTCCTTATGCTGGCTTAGATTGGCGAGGGTGTCCCAAAATCCTCTTCACAGCTAATGAGCCGCCAGATGATAGAGGTAATATTACTATTTTATTTATATTTATTCTAACATGTTATTTAACTTGTTTTTATTAAATTGTGTAATGAAATTGTCTAATTATTGTTGTGTACTTGTATATATTTTGCAGACATTGGCTCTTTTGATGGCGAGGAGATGCCGAGTCCACCACATGATCTAGGTGTGGATCCAGATGATGACGATCAAGATATGGCTGATGTTGAGGATGATCATGATGAGGATGAGGCCGGTGCAACAGTGAGACATGCTCCTGCCCATCATGGTGCACCAGTGTCATGTTTTGCTAGGCGTTATCGACCTGAGACCAGATATAGGATGGAGTTGGCCAACCAACTCTGTGCATTGATTGTTGATGAAAGCATCAGGCCCACTCATTACAAAGACATACAGGTCGATGATAGGCTATTATGGATGTGGAGAGGCATGCCGTGTGACATGTACGACCTGATGCGGCATGTTGTAGGAGCTACGACAATTGTTATGCGACTGAGGAGGATTGTTCGTAGCTATAGGCGTAGTCGAGCCACGACACGTGATGGACAGTCCGCGAGCAGTGACTCACATGCATCTCATGATTTTTCACCTCACAGTGCGCCTGATGAGCATGACTCTCCACTCGCAGCATCTGACAGTCATCATGGAGATGAGGCTGGACCAATGGCCATATCCAATCAGCAACCTGCAGCTACATCCATCAGTACTAGTAATGATCATGAGGAGGTTGTACCATCGACCATCGAGGTTGCATTATTTACTGAGCAGGTCTCCACTACTACTGCTCATATTGATGTTGTACTTTTTGACAGAAACGGTTATGGAGTATTTATATTCATCTTGGCCTGAATGTCGAAAATCTTATTACATTGAGGATGTCTAAATCATGTTGCATCTTACTGCTAAGAGTGAGAATGCAGCCAGAGCTTGCAGACTTCTTTCATGATAAGAAATCTATAAATTCGATTTCAGAGATTTTCCCCAACTTGAAGATACAAACAAATTTATTTAAGAGCAAGCAGTAAAACATGACAGCAATCAATTTATGGGATGGGTTCCCATGATTCTTCTTCGTCTCATCTTGACCCCGGCAGAGAGGAGGGCAGCTTTGTTGGATTCAATGTCCGCCTCTTTATTATGAGTTCTCAGCACATGGTAGTAATTCAACTTCTGAAAAGCGTTTTCCAAACCCTTAATTCTGGATATCAGCCTTGCTAGTTTGAGATCCAAGGCTGGGGAGTTGGAAACCATTGCGTTTATAATGATCTGGGAATCACCTATGACATTAGCTTCTCTTATATTTAAATCTTTGAGGATCTTGAGGCCTTGAAAGAGGGCCAAAGCCTCATCTTGAATGCTGGATGAAAGTCCAAGCCCCTAAGCAAAGGTATGAATTTTTTCCCCAATTGGACTTACAACAACACCTCCTGCACCATCTTTGCCCGGATTGCCCTTTGCTGCCCCATCAAAAAAGAGAGAGTGCCTTGAGTGCGATTTGAGCCAGTCTTGAAAGTCAGGTTCAGATTTCCTTATTTTCCAGTCTTTGAGAGGAGGGACGTTTCTAACTGCTGATTGAAATTGCAAGTTAAGGGATGATCCCCAAGCAATGTCCTGATGGCTAAGATTGGAATCATCTTTTATATCATTCAAGCACTCCTTTAAATGACATTTTATCTTGATTTCTAAGACCTTGTGATTCTGTTTAATATTTCTGAAAATTCTTCTGTTTCGTTCTAGCCAGATCTACCAACAAATAACCTTTGGAAGGACAGCCCATGCAGATTTGATTATCTGGTTTTTAGGAGGAGGGCCAGGATATTTGTTTGCCCAATTAGAAAAGAGATTAGCAGTGGAACAAGGAAGCAAAAAATTAGGATCCAAATTGTGGATAAAGGAGAACCAAATTTGCTTAGAGAAATTGCATTCAAGGATTAAATGGACTGTTGTCTCTGCATTTTTGTTACACAGCGAGCAGATGGAGGGACCGTAGAACCTTTTTCTCTGCAGGATGTCATACGTTGGGATCTTGCCATGGCAGAGAAGCCAAGCAAAGAAGTCGCTTTGGGCCATGAAGGAAAATGCCAGACCCCCTTCCAAGGTGCAGGGTCAAGGGGGACATATGGCCTCTCTTTCAGCTTGGCATATCCCATGGAGACAGTGTAACCTTTGGCATTCGGCCCCCAGCCTTTCGTATCTCTTTTCCTCATGCGCGTGGGCGCCAAGCCATGAAGGAGGTCAAGCAACGTGGACCATTCGTTGGTCAGATGAGCCGGCACCTCAATACGTTTCCAACCTGCCCAGACATAATCGCTCCAAAGAGAAAGATCCCACAACGAACACAGCCCCTCTCTATCCATCCAACATCGCAGCGCTCTAATGGAGGCTCTGTCTTCAATTGGGTCCTTATTCATGATTTTATCAGTCCAGATATTGATCTTTTTGCCGTTTCCTAGTATCCAATAGGAGTGCGCAGTGATTAAGGGAGCAGCTTTAGCATACAGTTTGAGAAAAGACGAATTAGGCAAATGGATTACATTGTCTAAACAGGTAGAACGAGGACCTCTGAAATAATTTTTCCAGAGAGCCAATTGGGCCCAGCCAGGCTTGGGCGCAATGATCCTCCAAATAATCTTAGCTGCCATGGCCACGTTTTGCTGACAGAGATTTTTGAAATTCAAACCACCCTCCCATAGTGGCTTGGAGATGGTTTCCCAGCTGATAAGAGGAATATTGTTTTCATTTTGTCTGCCTCCCTTCCAAAAAAACCTCCGTATGAACACTTCCATTTTTTTTAATATGCTTGCCAGAGCGAGAAGCACAGCAAATTGAAATAGAGGAAGGCTGGTGAGCACAGATTTAATAAGGACAGATTTGCTAATAGTGTTGAGCCAGGAGAAGCCCCAGGCTTGGATCCTAGTCTTGAATTTTTCAAGCTGAGGGAGCCAGTCTTTGCATGTAGATCTCTTATGAAAAACAGGAAGGCCCAAATATTTGAAGGAGTTCCAAGTGGAGGAGGTTGCAAACCCCAAACATCTAGAAATAGCAGAGAGAAATCTGGGCGAAGTATTCCAACTGAATATATGACATTTGTTCTTATTTACAACACTGCCTAAGGCTTCACTGAAATCATCCAAAACTGCTTTAAATTTAGAGGCAGAGGAGAGAGAGGCAGCTCCCAAAAACAAAGTGTCATCCGCAAATAGGGCATGGTTTATGTTTTTGATCCCTCTTGCAATACACAGTCCATTGATATCTTGATCTTGCATCTTTTTGTCTAACAGGAAGCCGAGGACAGAGGCTTGGCTGACAAAAAGTAGAGGGGAAAGAGGACACCCCTGTCTTAGCCCTCTTGAGGCTTTGAAGAAATCAGTGGCTCTACCATTTACAAGAGGAGAAATCCATGGCTCCGAGATGCATGCCCGGATCCATTTGATGAAACTTGCTCCAAAACCAAACTTGCTCATGACTTTTAAAAGAAAACTATGATTTACTCGGTCAAAAGCATTTGCTAAATCAAGTTTAATCACCATACCTTGTTCTTTTCGAAGAAGAATTGAGTGAATTGCCTCTTGAACAAGGGTAAAGTTTTCCACAATCTGCCTTCCTTGGATGAAGCCTCCTTGGTTCTCCAGAATTATTTTAGGAAGAATGAGCTTCAGCCTATTTGCAATTACTTTAGTGATTAACTTGTACCCAGTATTGCATAAGGAAATTGGGCGGAATCTTCTGAAATTGTTGGCGCCTTTTTCCTTTGGAATGAGGGCTAGGAAAGCAGAGTTTGTGCTGCCTCCTATTTTCTGAGTATTTTGAGACTTTTGAACCATTTTGAGCAGATCCTTTTCAACAATCGGCCAAAAAACTTGAAGAAATCTGGAAGAAAATCCATCCGGCCCAGGGGCCTTATCCGGATCCATATCAAAAAGGGCCTTTTTGACTTCGTCTTTGGTGACTTTGGCCTCAAGGATCTCATTCACACGAGGAGAAATTGCAGAAGGAATAATGTCTAGCAGATCTGAGTATTGGTCCGGGTCCTTATCCTCGCTATACAAGTTTTGAAAGTGAGAAGAGGCTGCTTTTTTTATGTCTTCAAAATCCTTGTAGGTGACGTTATCCTCCTTAATCTCATAAATGGTGTTGAAGCATTTCCTGGCCTGGGCTTGTTTGTGGAAAAAAGAAGAATTCTTGTCCCCTGCTTTGAGCCAGAAATTTCGAGATTTTAATCTCCAGTATTCTTCTTCAGCTAGGCAGGCCTTATGAAAGCGATGTTGCAGATGAGCCTCTTGATCTAACAGCTCCTCTGTGACTATAGCGTGCTCCATATGAGTTTGATGAGAGGCAAGAGAGACTTTAATGGCCTTTCTTTCAGTAGCTGGGTTGGACAGGGTTTTGACCCATCGTTTTAGATCGCCTTTTACCCTTCTAATTTTTTCCTCCCAGATATAGAAAGGAGATCCATTGATAGGCTGACTCCAACAATCCTTGACTATTTGCATGAAGTCTGGTTCCTTGACCCAGAGGGGACTAAATCTAAATGGAATAGCACCCAGATCTAGATGGGCCAGGAGCTCAAGCTTTATAGGATTATGGTCCGAGATGCTGTTAGCAAGGACGTGCATTCTGGGTTCTAAACCTAGTAACATATAGGAGCTTTGAATGAAAAATATATCTAATCTGGCAGCAATATGACCAGGGCCCACTCTTTTGTTAGACCAAGAAAACTTACCGGAAGAGGGTTTGATATCCAGCAAGTCCCAGTCCTGCAATAGATCCTCCGCCCATTCCCTTGTCGGATCTCGGACAACGCTGCCTCCTCTTTTTTCGGACGAGTGGAGAGTGAGATTGAGATCTCCGGCAATAATTATATTTTCCAGATTTTTCAAGTTTGCTTGGTGCCTTATAGAATCCAAACAATCCTTTTTTTCCCCGACATTGACTGGAGAATATGCTTGCCGGAGCGAGAAGCACAGCAAATTGAAATAGAGGAAGGCTGGTGAGCACAGATTTAATAAGGACAGATTTTCCAGCAGTGTTAAGCCAGTAGAAGCCCCAGGCTTGGATCCTAGTCTTGAATTTTTCAAGCTGAGGAAGCCAGTCTTTGCTTGTAGATCTCTTATGAAAAATAGGAAGGCCCAAATATTTGAAGGAGGTCCAAGTGGAGGAGGCTGCAAACCCCAAACATCTAGAAATAGCGGAGAGCAATCTGGGCGAAGTGTTCCAGCTGAATATATGACATTTGTTCGTAACTGTATTTTGAGGCTTCAACGAAATCATCAGCGCTGGGGCAGGGCGGAGAGAGACGACTCCCAAAAATAAGTGTCATCCGCAAATATAGCGCTGGTTTATGTTTTTGATCTCTTGCAATACACGGTCCATTGATATCTTGATCTTGCACATCTTTTTGCTCTAACGGGCGAGGACGGAGAGGCTTGGATGACTAAGCGAGAGGGAAGGACGCACATCCTTCGCCCTCTTGAGGCTTTGAATAAATCGGTGGCTCTACCATTTACAGTGGCTCTACCATTTACAAGAGGAGCAATCCATGGCTCTGAGATGCCTGCCCGGATCCATTTGATGAAATTTGCTCCAAAACCAAACTTGCTCATGACTTTTAAAAGAAAGCTATGATTTACTCGGTTAAAAGCATTTGCTAAATCAAGTTTAATCACCATACCTTGTTCTTTTCGAAGAAGACTTGAGTGAATTGCCTCTTGAACAAGGGTAAAGTTGTCCATGACCTGCCTTCCTTGGATGAAGCCTCCTTGATTCTCCGGAATTATTTTAGGAAGAATGAGCTTCAGCCTATTTGCAATTACTTTAGTGATTAACTTGTACCCAGTATTGCATAAGGAAATTGGGCGGAATCTGCTGAAATTGTTGGCGCCTTTTTCCTTTGGAATGAGGGCTAGGAAAGTGGAGTTTGTGCTGCCTCCTATTTTCTGAGTATTTTGAGACTTTTGAACCATTTTGAGCGGATCCTTTTCAACAATCGACCAACAAACTTGAAGAAATCTGGCAGAAAAGCCATCCGGCCCAGGGGCCTTATCCGGATCCATATCCAAAAGGGCCTTTTTGACTTCGTCTTTGGTGACTTTGGCCTCAAGGATCTCATTCATACGAGGAGAAATTGTAGAAGGAATAATGTCTAGCAGATCTGAATATTGGTCTGGGTCCTTATCCTCGCTATACAAGTTTTGAAAGTGAGAAGAGGCTGCTTTTTTGATGTCTTCAAAATCCTTGTAGGTGACGTTATCCTCCTTAATCTCAGAAATGGTGTTGAAGCATTTCCTGGCCTGGGCTTGTTTGTGGAAAAAAGAAGAATTCCTGTCCCCTGCTTTGAGCCAGAGATTTTGAGATTTTAATCTCCAGTATTCTTCTTCAGCTAGGCAGGCCTTATGAAAGCGATGTTGCAGATGAGCCTCTTGGTCTAACAACTCCTCTGTGACTATAGCGTGCTCCATATGAGTTTGATGAGAGGCAAGAGAGACTTTAATGGCTTTTCTTTCAGTAACTGGGTGGGACAGGGTTTTGACCCATCGTTTTAGGTCGCCTTTTACCCTTCTAAGTTTTTCCTCCCAGATATAGAAAGGAGATCCATTGATAGGCTGACTCCAACAATCCTTGACTATTTGCATGAAGTCTAGTTTCTTGACCCAGAGGGGACTAAATCTAAAAGTAATAGGACCCAGATCTAGATGGGCCAGGAGCTCAAGCTTTATAGGCTTATGGTCCGAGATGCTGTTAGCAAGGATGTGCATTCCAGGTTCTAAACCTAGTAACAGATAGGAGCTTTGAATGAAAAATCTATCTAATCTGGCAGCAATATGACCAGGGCCCACTCTTTTTTTAGACCAAGAAAACTTACCGGAAGAGGGTTTGATATCCAGAAAGTCCTAGTACTGCAATAGATCCTCCGCCCATTCCCTTGCCAGATCTCAGACAATGCTGCCTCCTCTTTTTTCGGACGAGTGGAGAGTGAGATTGAGATCTCCGGCAATAATTATATTTTCCAGATTTGTCAAGTCTGCTTGGTGCCTTATAGAATACCAACAATCATTTTTTTCCCCGACATTGACTGGAGAATATACATTGAAGAGGGAAAATATTTCCTTAGTATCCAGATTTTGCATTTTCAGCAGCAACCAGTGAGTATTACTAGCCTCAAAGGTGACTGCAAATTTGCTGGGGTTCCATAGAGTTCCAATCCCTCCCGATGCGCCCCGGGCAGAGATTGCTCTTGCTTCACTCTTGAACCATAGTTTCTTTCTTGCTTGCAGGAAGACTACGTCTTCCAGCTTAGTCTCCTGGACGAGAAGTATGTCTGGAGTTTCTGTTCTTATTAAGCTTCTCATGGCTTCTTCCTTAACTTTACTCCCCATACCTCTACAATTCTAGGAGATGACCTTCATTATTTATGTTTCTGGTGGGCTCCCTTGGAGCCTTGGGGCTGATTTTTTCTACATCCTAACTTTGAGGCTAGCATTTTTTCCAGAGTTGGCTAGCTGCCATGTAGCTTATCTTTATAAGTCTCCTGCTCTCTTTTTTTCTTATCAGTTTTGCGGCCTCTTGTAGATCTTCGTATTGAGGTTTGGGATTCTCCTATTTCTCCTTCCTCCTCTGACTCGTCTGTTTCCTGCTCTTCTTCCTCATCTTCTAAAGTCATACCTTTGGGATCTTCGGCACTTGTTCCTTTGAGAGAGGCTGAGGGAGTACCTATGCTTGGAGAAGCTGGATTTTGGGTCTCGGTTTCCTGAATAACTTCTATCTGCTGGCTTAGTGGATCAAATTTGTTTTCTTGCGCCTTTTTGGGAGGGGGGCGTTGAACATTAACCTGTAGAGGGCCTTTTCCAGAGGGTCCTCCCGGTTTTTGCCCTTTGTGATTGGTTTTTGCTCGCTTGACTTGGTTCCAACCCTCTTCAATCCCTTTCTCTGGCTCTGCGTTGGATGGACAGTTTCTAGCAAAATGTCCATGAACATGGCATTTCCTACATTTGAACGGCAGTTGCTCATAGTCCAAGATCTGCACATGAGACCAGCTGCCGACTTTGATTTTGATAGCCTCTAGAAGACCCACCTCTAGATCTACTTCTACGCAGATCCTGGCACAATCGTACTGGTCCTTGTTGTTTGCCCGATCTATGAATTTCCCGAGAGTGTTGCCAATGTGTTTCAAGGAATCCCAGTTCCAGCAGTGAACTAGCAAATTTGGAAGACGAACCCACACCGGGACAGCCTTGGGAACATCGACAGCCGGATCAAAGTCCGGAGTCCATTTGTTCAGATAGAGGCCTTGAGAACCCATGAAATACGACCCATTTTGAAAGATCAAATCTTTGTCTTCTTTGGAGGAAAATTCAAAGAGGAAGTACCCTCGCCCCAGAAAGTAAGAGGTGACATTTTCCTTGATCAGAGGAGCCCAGTTCCTGTTAATCCATTGCTCAGTAGTTTTCGGAGAAGGCCACAGTCCCGTGAATTGACCAATGATACCACGATCAGCCAAAGATAAAGCTACTTGAATGGGGGCCTCCAGAGGCAAAGCGATCTCAGGAATTTCATCAAGCTTCTTAACAAATTTGGATGCTTCGCTTCTTTTCTTCTGAGGCAAACCGGCAAGAAGCTAGTTGAAAGCGTCGATGGCAGGAGAAGAAGGCGGATCCTTAGAAGGACCCAGCGTCTCCATAGGGAAGGCTTGAGGCCGGCCGCCGCAGGGGCAGCCACGCAGCAGAAACCCTAGCGAAACTCAAAATGCGCAGAGGGAAAACGAGATATGAATTATGAGACCATTTTCACTCAGATCCAGAATATCCATGACATTTATATTACAGTTGTATATTTTTAACATTATTCAGTTATCTATATATATATATATATATATATGGTCCATGTATTTTATGTTCATGTTGCAGTTGTACTTAATTTTCGTGTTGGTGATCATCATGATGTGGTGCATATTGTTAGGTCATGTTAGATATGTTCATTTAATGTTTACCTTGCAGATAGATGTGTATATGTGATAGCATCAGTTATTTGACATACTGAGATGTATATTTGATGTTTGCGTTGTGATGATCTTAATATATAATGTTAATTTGATGTTTGAATGTGTTTATTAGTCGAATATGATGTTTGTATGATGGTTATCATGATCGTGATGATGTTTATTAATTAATTTAATGTTAAATGACCATGATATTTATTAAATATTATGCCGTGATTGTAATTGTAATTTAAATTTTAATTGTATGTAAAATTGTAAAATTGTATTTGTATTTGTACTTATTATAATTTAAACTGTAATTGTATGTAAAATATTTATTAATGTAAAATTTTAATTGTAATTGTAATATTTAATTTATTCTGAAATGATTGTAATTGTATATATGAAAATTTGTAAATTTGTAATTCTAATTATAATTGTATGTAAAATTCTAAAATTGTATTTGTATTTGTAATTGTAATTTTAATTGAATTGTATGTAAAATATTTATAAAATTGTAATTGTAATTGTAAATGTAATTCTATGTAAAATTGTAAATGTAATTGTATGTAAAATTCTAAAATTGTAATTGTATTTGTAATTGTAATTTTAATTGAATTGTATGTAAAATATTTATAAAATTGTAATTGTAATTGTAAATGTAATTCTATGTAAAAATGTAAATGTAATTGTATGTAAAATTCTAAAATTGTAATTGTATTTGTAATTGTAATTTTAATTGAATTGTATGTAAAATATTTGTAAAATTGTAAATGTAATTCTATGTAAAATTGTAAATGTAATTATATGTAAAATTCTAAAATTGTAATTGTATTTGTAATTGTAACTTTAATTTAATTGTACGTAAAATATTTGTAAAATTGTAAATGTAATTGTAAATGTAATTCTATGTAAAATTGTAAATGTAATTGTATGTAAAATTAAAATTCTAATTCTAATTGTAATTCATGTATGTGAAATAAATGTATAATTGTATTTGTAATTT